>JAAALK010000284.1:12221604-12579104 GCA_019279435.1 Zizania palustris
GCATTGCGAGGTGGAGGGGCGACGCGGCCGACGTCCTTCCGTGTTCGAGTCAGGTTGGAAGTATGCATTCTTCTCTCTCGTAGTCGTAGCCAGCACTCCTCCTTCGCGCCATTTCCATGGGCAGGTGTAGCTTGGAGATCCGTCCTACCCGATTGATTTTTTCCCCGCTCAATTGACTCATCCAGTTTCTTCTGGATTTATTTGATGCGTTTTGCAGTGCTAGCGGCAATTTGCTTACAGAAAAGAAAAAAATTTGGGGTTCAGCCGAAAGATCTTCGTGTAATTCTCCCGCAAAATGCCTGGAATAATCGTGGATGGAGTTGTTACGGAGGAGGCACCAAACTCCCGATATGATTCCCTCTGTACTGTGTATGTTTCTATTGTATCCTTCTGTGTACGTTTCTGTGTTTTTATGTGTACAATGTAGATTATGAGGAAAATGTATTGTATGCCCTCCGTTCTAGCATTTTTTGTAACATTGTATGCCATGAATGTAATTTATTATAATTATATTGTACATCTCTAAAATGCCACTCTCATATTCGTAGAAGCTAGATTGCCAAACAGATCCTAGCTTTCAGAAAGCTAGCTTTCAAAAAGCCACCATTCCAAAAGTAAAAGCTAGAAGCAAGCTTTTGGAAAGCAAAAGCTCAAACAAACATGGCCTTAAAGTGCCGATTGAAGCTGATGTGGCATCCAGTCGGCATTAAGTGCTAATTGGAGCTGATGTGGCATCCAGTCGGTATTAAGTGCCGACCGCATGCTACTTTTGTAATTTTTCAAACGGACGTACAGATTTGAATTTTTTATAAAAATATATTATTTTAAAAAAATCAAGGATGGATATCGCCAAGGTAAACGTCTGCATATTACAAAATTATAGTCACCCGTTTTTTTACGTTGTAAGATAAGAATTGCCTTAATAAATCTGATCGTTATTTTAAAAAATAATATATTTGCTAGCTACTTCATGTAACTTTCATTTTTCATGATTTATATCTTTCCGTAAATTTGTATGAGCAAAATTTACATACTAAATAGCTTTCAAAACAAAGCAATTCACTAAAATATACAATGATAATTCGCTTTGACTATCTTGCCTCATAATTTGGTACCTATGTGCCGGAGTACAAAATATCCAACACCTAAGGAATACACTGACAAAAATGATTCATGTAATCTAGGAATGTGCATCTTTAACGGATTAGAATTACGTTTTACAAATTCAGTCCGCCCACGAACTTTTGGCTACGCATAAAACTATTAGGAACATATCTCGGTTAACTTTACCAACCTTGAGTAAGGAGAGACATGTACTAAATTTAAGTTATTCATTATAACTATCTAACAGTTGGAATTTATATAGTACCTTCTCACATTTGATGGGCAGAAAATGGTACTTCTTGAACTATAAATGGATATTTTCGTATTTTCACATGTGATTTATGATTTGTGCAGGGGCTGTGAGGCGGCATTATGGCTAGTGAGGGGTCGGTAGGTCGTCGGCTCGGTGTGCGCGGTGCGCACGGCGTAGGCACGGGTTGCGCGCACTGTCAACAACATCTTCGATAAGACGACGAGATCTGCAAGGGGGTGATGAGATCTGTAAGGGAGTGACGAGATCTCCGAGGAGTCTGCGGGATCTGTGAGGGGGTTGCGGGGTAGCTTGGGGCGACGGGAATGTGGGGTGGCGGCGTGCCAACGGTATGCTCTCTTTGGCAGGTGGGATGATGTTGTTGTTTCAATCTTGTCATTACCAAATTAACGGTTAGATTTAGTTTAATATATGCTTGTATCTTATACCTTGTAGTACCTTCTCAAGGATGATAAAATTGTTCCTCTAAATATGAATATGAGTGTGGAGTCCTACGTTCTACATATTGCAGCAAATAATCGAGATTCGAGAAGCAAAACAAGGCAACCCTAACGATTCATTCATTTGACACACATCGAGATCAAATGGATGCTAACAGCTGCTCTTGTAGACAATATCTATTCCCCCTGTTTCACAGTGTAAATCTTTTTAATATGTCTAGATTCATGTAGATGTCAATGTAAGGCATGTATATATATATGTTCAGATTTATTAACATCTATACGAGGGAAGTCACCACTTATTGGTATGGTGATTGATACATCTTATTTTTAATATAAGTAAAACACCACGTGGAACTATTATTATGGACTCAAACTTGTATAAAACTGATGTGCCATGAATCGTACTGACGTTGTTATTCGGTTTTCTACAGTGATTTGATGCTGCTTCGAACGGAAGCAGCATACTTGCAAGCGGATGATGCCCTAAATCGCACTACATTTAGCAACCGCGCCTTGTGAATTGTGATGTTTCACGCCATTAAACGGTAGGGATTATCTTGGTAAATTACACGCTAAGTGCAAGGCGTTCGCTTCAGTAAGGCATGACATGGATGGTGCGGCTGTCGTAGGCGGCGGCAAGGCCCTTCCTTTCCTGCTCCATCCTCACCGCCCGCAGCAGCTCGCTGGCCATCCTCGACGTCGCCGGCGAGCAGTCCCCTTGCATCACCACGAGCAGCTTCCCCACGGCCTCCGGCGCTGATGCCACTGCCTCTCTCATCCTCCGGTTGCCGCCCCCCGCGCAGCAGGCCAGCCACAGCAATGCCACGGCGGCCTCGCGCCCCGCCGGGCCGACCCGTGTCATCCGCCCCATCACGGCTGCTACCACCTCCTCCGCGTCCGTGCCGATGGCTGCTTTGCCATCGCTGCAGCGGGCGGCCTCTACTAGTAGCCCCAGGGCGGACTCTGCCGCGGCGGTGGGCGCGGCCACGACGGCCAGCGCGAGCGCAGGGACGGCGCCGGCCCGGACCATCGACGCGCGGGCCGGCCGGCCTCGCACATGCACAGCTGCGGCCATGCAGCGGATTGCCGCTGGCGATGCGGCGTCCTTGAGGATCCGAACCAGATCCGGGAATAGCTCTGACCTGTCGGCAATGGCGGTCTTGGCGTCGGCGTCCGGCACGGGCGACGTCAGGATCGCCTCCAGAACCACAACGCCGTTAGCCCCCGCTGCGAGCAGCGCAGTCACTGTGCGGCCCAGATCGCCGGCTATAAGGGCGGAGATGAGACCTTCCTGGGTGTCTTCACCTACCCCGTCCGAAGAAAAGACGGCGGCCAAAGCCTCCACGGCCATCCTGATCCTTCCGCCTTTCTCCGTCCCCTCCCCTGTCAAGTAAGGGATCAGCTCAGGCGCCACCGTGGCCAGGATCCTAACCGCATCGACGCGCGCGTCGGTGCCTGCCCCGCCCTTGGCGAAGGAGAGGAGAGCCGGCACGGCAGAATCAAGATCAGCGGCGACGGAAGACGCGACAGATGCTCGCTTCCCTTTCTCCGGAGCGATCTTGGCGGCCAGCGAGCGCACGGCCTTCTCCGCCGCGGCTGGCTCCCCATCCGCAGCCGCGAGCTGCGATAGCACCTCCTCCGGAGAGGGCGAGGGCGGCAGCGTGGCGGCGTGCAGCTGTATAAGGCGGCGCAGCAGCAAGTTGGGGACCAAATCGGTGGACGCCAGCGGGAGCCGCGTGGCCGGGCACGTGCGGTGGCCGGTGTCGAGCCAGCGCTGTATGGACGCCCGATCGTACGTGGCGCCGGTGGGGAGGCTCACCGGAGACCGCATCACCTCCAGCGAGATCGGGCACCGGAAAGCTGCGGGCGTAGAAGGCGACGCGGCCATCACGAGCGCCTCAGGCGGCCGGATGCGCCGCCTCGCCTGCTTCCCGGCGACGGCCGCGTCCATGGCGAATGGCGAAGCAGGCGGCTGAGTCGTTGGGCTTCGGGGGAGTGGAGTGGGGGGCCTTAAGAACGGTGGATCTGATGTCAGCTAGTCAATGGTCAAAGTCAAGTTGGTGGGGGCAGTGGTGTTGACGTTTTCTTTGGACAAGGATGGGGTGGGCCCCGTTGCCATGGGAACAAACAAGCAGGGGTGGATAGAAGGATGGGGACGAGACGAAGATGCCAATATCATCCAGTTTTTTTTTTTTTTTGCGTGTCCGGCCCATGCTTCCTCAGTCAAATTTCAGGATGAACGCTAACCCCGTATCAATGATCGAATGCCATATCTTTTGAGGTGAGATCGAGTTTGATTTTGATGAGCTCTGCATGGTTCTGTAAGAAAAATGATTTAAGATTCTTTTTGCATGAGTTGCCAAGCGGTTTGCACGCTTTCATTATTTTTGTGACGTGATGTTCCATCGGACTCTTGTGAATAAATCAATAATTTTATCGTCGAGCAATAAATTTAAATGAGATCACGAATCAAAGTTACAAATAAGTGAATAAAAATGTTAGAAAAAAAAGCATGTATCGTAATTGCATCTCAAACCAATTCCTCATCCCATTTCTCATCCTATTATTTAACAAAATACTCTTAAAAACACTCTCCAACCAACTTCCTATTTCACTCCCTATCTCATCTTCCTTTCTATTCAAGACACTCTCCTCCTCAAAGTCAAGGAGCCAAAGTCACTCGTTATCTCATTTTATTATTATTTAGAAAATATTTTATATGTTGTAAAATATTGAATAAAATTAATAATCTATCAAAATATTTTATAATATGTATAAGAAATTAAGTTATCATATTTTTCAACACTTATATGCATTTCTATATTTTATTATAATTTTATATGCAATATATTATTATTTTCAGTGCAATTTTATATTTTTTAAAGTCTTTTATTATAATCTGGTATGTTTGTTAGTATGTGTTGTTATATATGTGTGTGTTTTTTTAATTTGGTAGTTATGAAATATTAATAAAATATAGGTAGATGAAATATAAGGAGCTAAATATAGAAGTTGGATGTAGTGTTTTAAGAAATGAAGAGGCAATCTTGAAAGGAAGGTCTCTATTTTAAGTTATTGAGAGGTAAAATTGAAAAGTTGGTTAGAAATGCTCTAAGATTTTATATGAAAAAAAACCGGCAAACAGGGGATTACAAAATAAATGACTCCTCTCTCTACGGCATTCAATATACAGAGAGAGGTGTATACTTAATGGGTCAAGGCGTCACAAATCCTCATCTGAATTCAGATCATGAACTAACAGAAAATAATGGCAAATCATTAGCTTGAGCGAGCATAGAAGAGGCTGGTCAAACTTTATCAAAGATAAGAATCTACTTTTTTTAAAAAAAATCTTTTAGAAAAAAGTTTAAAAGAAAAAGGTCAAAAGGGTGGCATAGAGATACCAAGATCGAAACTACTGGCCACACTACCTGCCTGCCATCCTGCAAACCCCAGGAAAAAAACACACCATCACATCCAAAATTCCCCCCTAATATCACGTACTTCGCCTCTGGAAGATGCCTGCATTATGCTTGCAAACGCCATGAACTAACCAAAGTTAAGCATACTTTCAAGTTTCAACTGAGTTTTCAAGCGTGCACATCAACTGGAATCGGGGCCACGAAAACGCTGGAAATGCGATCGCTTCTTTTCCCGAAAGCCCATCATATCACGCAGCGGAATCCGGCAAAATAAAGCCGGCATGGTCGATCGGTGCGACACACGAGGGAGGGAAAGCAAGCGAGGCTAAAGGCGAGAATCCTCTCGTTCGCCGGCGACGGCGTGGGCGGCGAACTGTTTCGATTCGACGGGAGTCATCACGAGTTTCTCCATAATTTACCGTTTTTAAAAAACGGCTTTATATATTTGTTATATAGATACATATTCATTGATACAAATACTTCTATATGAAATTATTGGAAAAATAGTCTCATTATATTTATAATTAAATGTGAAGCCCTCATGCCAGCCAAAGGATTCAAGAGAATCACCTTCCATTCGAAAATATCTTCCTCGGAACGCACGCTGCAATATACGATAAAATACTCATTTTCTAAGTGTGTTCACGCTTAAGTTTACTATTTTTTTCTTATAAAGTCTTCTATACAGAGTCCATAACAACAGTTGTAACTAGGGTAAAATAATATTTTTTTTGTTATATTTTTTCCTATAAATATCTGTCTTTTTAACTGTAATAGATCTCCAAAACTCAGTTGAAAAATATATACTTTGAACTGAACGTAAAGTTATTGTACTTTCGGAAACCTAGGAATTTCATCTTATTCCTAATCTAGCCCTTCAATACTAATTGAATCAGTTAGAATAATATTTCACGCCAACAAAAGCGATCATAATACTGAACGTTAACATCTTAAAAATGATAAATGTTTTATTTCTCTCTGCGGACTGCGTGCCCAGAATATTATGGTTTCGGGAGGGTAATTGGCCGGCGCAAACCAACATTCTGGAGCGATATTCTGTAGGGAATGCGTCTTTTGGGCAAAGTTGGCGTCGCGATGGAGAAAGGGGCAAGTCAAGAATATGGAAGAAAACGAGAGATGCTAACTTGGTTGTGTTAAAGCACAACTCCTTTTCTTTGTTTTCTTTTTTAAAGTCTACATATCTTGCATTCTAACCCCAGATCGAGTACTATCGTGGTTTTTGTAATAGATTAACCCTAAAAGGTATGAATGCCATTATACCATTCTAAAGCGTGAAGAATAGTACAAATAATCTCGAGAGGTTTCTCAGGTGGTTTTGTCCATGATGACGAGGACTGTTTAGTGGCAATGAGATTAATTAATTATTTTTTAATGAGTATGTTAACTTAGAATCAGATCACATGAGTTGTAATAAGTTAGTTGTTTTTAGAGTCAGTCTACGAGAAAATATAAGTGGTTAGATGGACCAGCTGAAATAGCCATAATAATGTTGGCAAATACTGCATCAATATCGCTAACATAATAACTCTAAAGTCTATTTATACTTTTTGTATTTTAAGAGGTTAAAACTTAAATGGACCCGCTATAATATTTTATGCAGTTAAGTAGACTTTCGTATTTCTTTTTAATTTGTTCTTACTTCTGATGGCTTACTAGCCAGCTGTGATTGTGAAACTCTTTCTTTTTCTTTTGCTTTTGCAAGGTGAGGATACTCCTTTTCTCTTTGACTATGCATGGTTTCATTATTGGCATATAAGGCACATTATGCTCTAATAAATTATAATTGAAAATTTTTCCAGTATTTATAAATAGTATGGAGATCAGAGTTTACAAAACTAACCACCTATTGTGATTATTACCACTGTTGGCCAAGTATTAGTTTTTCAACCGATAAACACTTACCGGAAGCATGTGGCATATGCAAAAACCATAATAATTGATCCGGTTATCATGATTTTGAGGACACTTATTATGACCATGAAAACATCTATGTAGTCATTTTAGGGCATGTTCGGTTAGCCTAGGAACAGTCGGGTTTGGGCCGTATTCCCTGCGAACATCCCGGCCTAGAAAAATTCCCGGCCCACAAAAAATATCGCGTTCGATTAAACCCAAAAGTAATTTGAACCTGGCCCATCCCGGTGGTTTTCTCCAAACCCGATCCGGGATTCCACCCCTAGGGTTAGAGGTGTGGAATCATTCCCCACGGGCCGACGTGGCTTGGAGGTGACCTGTGCCAGGCGACCACGGCGGCGGCGGTGGCGCCAGGCGCGGCTTGGAGGCCACCGCAGCCCCACGAGCTCCCACAACGCCAGGTACAAATCCTCTGTCACCCGCCCCTAGCTCCACAATATGCTTCCAGCGCTAGCGCCGTTGACGGAGCCGCTACCACCGAGTTCTCCGCCAACCACTGCTCCGTCAACCTCAGTGGCTACACCTCGTCCTTCTCCGCAATGGACGACACCGCCGACGGTCGCCCGATCCTGGCAAAGAAGACACCTCCTCCCGCTGTTCTCAGCAACATCTTCGGCTACGCGGAGCTCCAGCAGTGGAAGCACATGGTATCTAATTCATAATTATAGCTAAGTGCATTGCAATAAAAATATGATCCGTACTTCTGTTTATCACGGTGCGCTCCAAATTCAATCACGATGTTAATGTTGGATTGTCCAGGCAAGTGTGGCGCCCAGTAAGGGATGAATGACTAGAATGAGAGCAAATTTTACTTGTTGATATGACATGTACATAATTTCTTTTTTACTTGTTGCAAACTGGCAGGATGTTCGTCGAGTCGTGCAAGCGCCTCAGGATCATGAAAGGTTCAAAAGTCATTGGCATTGGTCAGTTTCAGATTTACTTTCAGAGCAAATCTTCTTCAATCTTCCTTGAATTGCATGGTTCAAAGTTTTTCTTAGTTCTTTCGTTTTCTCTATTTATCAATTGACTCCAGCAGCACCAGGCAGCAATGGAGAGATGTGCAAGAGCAGGAGTTGATTGAGTGAGGAGAGCGTGTGTCCAGAATTTAGTTTTCAAGGATGCGGCTTTGCTTTTGCTCCTCTTTGTATCATAGTATCAGCAATCAATTCACTATACTTCAGTCAAGCATGATATCTCAGTTCCAAGGCTTTTTCATGTGTTTGTTATCTGCATGTGTTACATGATCAGTTCCAAAGGGATTTAATTTTAGCCAAAAGAACACATAAATTCAAAAGAGAAATTTAATCCCCAAGGAGAATCAATCTAGGGAGGGATTGAGTGACATGAGAGGGATCCACTCATTCCCTCCTAGGATAGAATCCCCTTGGGGATTAAACCCCTGTCGACCGAATATGGCCTTAGTGGGTCACACGGATGTGATCAGTTTGGTAGTTAAATTTCTGAGTTTTAAAGTTTTGAAGTGCTGGATAGAAATGTTGCTTTAAATTTAATAGTAACTAACAAGAGAAATTCTAAAAAACTTTCTTTCCTAAATTTTATAGATTACAACTGAAAAATTGCATTACAATTGTAAAATTGCCTCCAACAAATATTCTAAAATACTTGTAAAATATGAGGTGCTCCCTAAATCTTCCTTTATCCTCCCCACTTTTGGGGGCAACTCATGTTCCCTATGTCCCACGTATCGGTGATACAAAAATACAAATAAAAGAAAAAAGAAGATATTTAATAAGTAGAGTCTACCCGTCAATGATAGAACAACCCTGAAGTGTTGGACTTCTTTGGCTCTTCTCCGACCTCAAAGGAGACAGTAGACATTGTACATGTTGCCGCAAAGTGTTAGCGTCTCGGGCTTTAGCTCCACCCACCCTCGCTCCACATCTGGATATTTAGGCACATTCGATGTACCTTTATAAACAGAAAACGCTCTTCTTCTCAAAAGATTGATCTAATGAAAGGATAACTACTTTTTCTTATAAAATGTTTATAACTTGTAAACCTCTTTTCGTGGGCAAGGTAGAACTAAAAGTTGGTGACAATACTCCGACCCAGACACAACCCTAACAGAGAGGTAGTCCTCCTGACATTTTTATTTGATGGATTCATCGTGTAAAAGTAGTTAGATTTATTAAACCGGCCCGATCGAGCCTAGCGGATAACTGCAATGAGCAGTGTAATTTTGTTATAAATGATCTTGTTATAAGTGCTCTAGCTTGAAATGTATAGTCCTTAATTTTTTTATTATACAACAGACAATACACATACATATCATCTTGCATACTTATGAGTAAGCTCCGTTGTCGCATGCTGAAAGAGATGAAGAGACCAGCGATGGTATTTTTGACCTCACTAAAATCTAATTAAAATCAGTTCTTTTGAGATCGTGCTTAAGCCGATTTAATTTTGCCGGCAGGCGGCCCGCCCGCCCGCCCGGCCATGTCTCTTGATGTTGGGCTAGCAGTTGTCGTTGTGTAGTTACATGTGCAGTTCAACTTTATTTTCTAGCCTTTATCGTCGAATATAAAATGCAAGTCGACGACGAGATATATATATGGATGACGACTAACTTATGAGACTAACTTGTGAGATCGACTAACTTGTGAGGCGTGACGTGAGTTGCCGTTGTGAACTTGAACTTGTGAATTATAATGTGAACTTGAACTACTATAATGTGAACTTAAACTTGTGAACTAAATTATATTTTGTGATGTGATTGACTCATGGGATTTATGATGAAATGTGATTTATCGAGAAATTTGTGATGAAATGTAATTTTTTTGATGAAATATGAATTTGTGATGAATTTTGTGATGAGATATGAATTTGTGATGAATTTTGTGATTAAATGTGAATTTTTGATGAATTTTGTGATTGAATGTGAATTTTGGGATGAAATGTGCATTGGATAAATTTAAAAATAAAAATAAAAAACATTTTGCCGAGTGTAGCACTCGGCAAAGCCACACAAACGCACATAATCGTGCCACGTAGCGCGTTTCTGTGCGTTCTGGGGTATTTTGTCGAGTGCTATTCTATGCGGCACTCGACAAAGCATTGTGGCTTTGCCGAGTGCTATTTTATGTGGCACTCGGCAAAGCCACAGTGCCATGTGCGTGCTACCTTGCGTGGCTTTGCCGAGTGCCACGTGAGGCACTCGACAAATGTCGTTAGGGCGTGCCCCGGCCATTAGATGGCTAGTTTTTCCGAGTGCCTCACGTGGCACTCGGCAAACCCCCCTGTCAACGACAACCATTGTGTCGAGTGCCCTTTGTCGAGTGTGACACTCGGCGAAGCTTTCGCCGAGTGGAAAAGAGGCTTCGCCGAGTGCCCTAGGCACTCGGCAAATAGGGTTTCTCCCGTCGCCGTGGGTATTGCTTTTTGGTGCGCTCTCTGCTGTACCGCAACGACGCTTCTGGCCGGCGAGATTCTGATGTGTTCGTGCTCTAGTGGTTACTGGGAACACGTGATGTTAACTGGTAATATAATCTTGCATGACATGAATGTATCAGAGGTTTGCAAGAATCAAGATCACTCGAGCTGACCGATCAAGGAAATTTTTGGTGGAATATGAAACTAAATCTATATCCAATTACATATCTTTTTACTCGCAATCCTCTTCTTTGCTTCTTTGGATATTTTATAGAGCTAATTTTTGTATAAGACATATTTTCTCTCTCACCTCAATAAATTATTGTCGTATCAAATTATAACTAATATAAAAATATAATTAATATTGAAAAATCATAATAGTCTACTATCTAAGACTATTATGTTGACAGGCGGTTCCACTATCTGCCGAGTATCTGGCCCAACCAGCTTTCGTAAAAATTCCCTCCAATTTCGAGGCTCTTGAACCAGCATGAAAAAATCGTCGGGATTTTGATAAATTTCGATGAATTTAGTGCTTTTTTTATAAATTTCATGGATTTTTTCTACTGCTAGTATCAAAATTTTACATTTAAATGAAATTAAGAACCCTTTTAGACTTGTAGGATCAGCCAAGACAGGTCAAAAATACCATATTATAATAAAATGTCAAGATTTTTTTTATTCACAACAATAATTAAAACAGTTAATGATCGAAAGCCAGTGTTTGCCCCATATCCAGCGTAGCCGCACCGACATGGTCGGTGAGACGACCTGTCCTAAACCCTAAATCCTAAACCATAAACTCTAAAAAAATGAGTGTGTCAAGGGCTTCTTCTGTGGGCCGTTTCCTCATCCATGAGGGCCTGGCCCAGCTTCATCGGTGGCGATAGAGTCCTAGAACCCCGCCCATGATTTTGGCAGAAGTAACATGTGCGGCGGTTTCAATGTTTTTTTTTGAGAATAACCAGTAGGAGAGGCTCCTACTATAGTTATATATATTATAGATAAGCGAATTTACAGCTGAAGATTCAAACCTACAAATCTACCCCTAACTTCTAAGAGAACCTATTACAGATTTGCTATTACAGATTTGCTATCCAAAGTAGCAATGATTCTCTAACAGAGGGATTACATCTTAGACTCTGATATTTTAGTGCATTAATAAACTGAGAGAGCCAACTAATAATCGAGGGTCTTTCTTGCCGGAAGACGCAGTTATTTCTGTGTAACCAGATGGACCAAGTCCCTGTTATAATAATTTCCATAGAAAATTTCAACCGCAATGTTGATTTGATTTCTTCAACTCCCTCTAAAACTGTATCACGTTGTGGCCAAAAAATCCCTATTCTTGCCCAGCAGGCTACGCTGAATCGACATCTGACAAAGAGGTGCATGGAAGTTTCTCGTATATAATCCTCACACAACACGCAATAATCCTCAATATCCGAAGCGATGAGCCTTCTCCTTTTTAGCATGTCTTTAGTGTTTAGTCTATCATGCAACAACAACCAAAAGAAAACTTTCAGTTTCATTTGGCACTTACTTTTCCACAAGAACTTGATGACCGGAGAGACCACCAAATTACAGTATGTGCTGGAGTATAGGTTATGTACTGTGTAGACTATGCTACCCCAAATATAACTCCATCTGTCCATAACTCCAGGCTGCATATTGAGTCCAGCCATCTGTTGCATAATCTCCATTAGTTCAAGAATTGCCTCCTGAGATAGCGGTAGGATGAATAATTTTGACATGTCTTGCTGTTGCAAAAAATGATGTACCGACTTATTTTTGTTTTTTGCGAAGGTTAGTAATCTTGGAGCTGTTAACTGTAATTTTTGAGGTAGCCAGTGGTCAAACCAAAATGACACTGAGACACCGTCACCAAATATTGGTCTTGCCATGCCTAAGAACAGAGGTCTTAGCTTTAGAATACCTCTACAATGTTGAGGAGCTCTACAATCACTCTTGGTCTCTAGATAAAGAGTTGTGGGTTTGGGTTCCACGAGGCGCCGCTCTCACTTCCTCAACACTTAGCTAGGTTTCCAGCTTCAAAGGAGGACATCCGGCGCTTCGGTTCCTTGGCATTAAAGTTGTGGCGCTCGTCTCCTAGGTTCATCGACTTGTGTTCCTTTGCTGAAGTGGTTGAGAGTTTGGGGATGGATCGCAAATGGTCTATTGGAAGAGGGGGTGGTAAGCGTCGGTTGTTTGATCGGGATTCTGGCAGAGGTGATCGGGATCAAGATTGGGGGTGATGATGGATGTCGTGGGGCTATCTGGAAGGATGGGGATAAGAGACATCCTGATGTTCCACGGAAGGAGGAGAGGTCGTTTGTATGGAAAAGGGAGGAAGGTCAAGGGAGTTCTCAATTTCGTAGGGATTTCAAGGGTTCTAGAGAGGTGAAATTTGAGGAAATCACTTGTTTCAACTATGGATTGTCTGGCCATCATTAGGCTCACTATGTTAACCCCACTTTGTGCTTTGCATGTAAACAATCTGGACATATTTCATCAAAGTGTCCTTTGATGGATGGCGAGAAAATTAGGAAAAGTGGTCCAACATTGGAGCTTTGTGGTTATGGGATCCCCAACCAAGCGTTTCATCATTTGGCGATTGTGATTCTTGAGCCACATACAGATAAATTTGTTGTGACTGGTATCTTAACTGTGAAAGAGGGATTTTGCTTTGAATCAAAAATCATGATTGAGTTAAAACATATGTATGCCATTAGTTGGGACTGGAGTGTTCTTCAGATTGATAGGGATCAGTATCTGATCGAATTTCCATCAAAAGAAGCAAGGTGGGAACTAGATAGACTGAAGTGCTTTGAGTTTTAGAAGTTCAAGATCAGGGCATCAGATCGTGCCATCAATGCCATCTCTGAATTGGAAATTGTTTGGGTTAAAGCGTTTGGAATTCCTCAAATCACAAGAGATGTTCAGTATGTCAATTGTATTGTCAGATTGGTGGGAAATATTATTGAGGTTGATTGTAGTTTAAATGGTTCTAGACTAGTAAGAATGAAAATACAATGTCGTGATCCCTAGAAGGTTGAGGGTTTTTCGAAAGTCTTTGTGAACTCTACGTGATACAAGATCAAGTGGGTGCCGGAGTTGGATGGTGTTATAAATGACAAACCAAAACCTGATGGTTTTAAAATCCTTGGGGACAGACATGAGGCAGATGATGTGAATAGAGGGAAAGAGGGAGATAACAAAGAGCTTCATGAATCCTCTAACTCTTCTCTTGTCAAAAAAGATGGCAATTCCCGGACTAATCAGAAACCTCAATATAAATTGGGCATGATGTTGACTCTTAAGAGGGCTCATATGAAGACGTGCTATCTCATTTACCCGCTCATTATTTTCAGCCAATCAGTGATAAAAAGATTTGTCACGTCAATGTGGCAGAGGAAAATTAGTTGGTGATCACGGAAGCTTGTCCAATTTCCTGCTGTCATAGCCCAAATCTTGAAGGTGATGAGAAATCTGGGGAAAGTGCCACAGGAGCTTAAGAGGATGCCTGTCGTTGGGGGTCATTGACAATCAGCCTTCCGATGTTGGGATTGGTTCTGACGAAATGGAGAAATGGAATCAGGTTATCGTTCTAGTTGTTCAAGTCGGTAAAGAAGTGTGCTCACAGGAAGTGGCAAGCTTTGATGAGGATAATATGGGTATTACATCTGGTACAAATGAGTGTGGAAGACAAAAGAAGGACGGGCAGGCTAGGGCGGATAGAGGGAAAAAGAAGAGGATCCCTCGGTTGTTGTTCGTCAAAGCTCGCGAATCAAGCATGATGGGGTGCCTATTTAAGTGAAAGCCCAGATCAAGGCAGATTTCAAAAATGATATAGCAAGTGTGTCACACTATATTGTTTTGCAATTTGTTGCCAATGAACATTTGGTTTCGGTTGCTTATGATGTAGCTGGTCAGGTCATTGTCGTCATTGTGCGCCATATGCCTCACGGAGTTCGTGCACGGGGAGCAGGTGTGCGTGCTGCCGCGCTACAACCACGACTTCCACCCGCGCTGCATTGACCAGTGGCTCAGGTTGCACCCAACGTGCCCCACCTACAGGCAGTCATCGTTCCCCGTCGAGCCCATTGCGCCCGATCTCTAGGCAGCGGAGATTGCGGCTATGGTGGTGCAAGTGATAGTAATCACTAGTCAGTTGTAGACGGTGGCCTAAGCCATGTATGCCTCATGTGAAGCTTAATTGCCTAAGCTTGCACGCGTTGTCCAACGCTTGTACAATACTGGTTCTATTCCGTGTATTACATCTCTTTTATTTTTTATAAATTAAACTTTAACTACTTATATAAAAAATATTAACAACTATAATATCAAATTAGTTTTATAAAATTTATCATGAAATGTATATCTTACTAATATATATTTGCCATTGTAGATATTAATAATTTTTAACTCAGTTAAATTAAAGTTAAATATGCATGAAAAGAACAGAGAGAGTAGTAAGTATTCCCGTCGGGTGTGCCACCTGCCATGTCGGTGAATCGGTATACATTTTGAAGGTGTTTACGTTTGGGAAGTTGGGATACCGATGTTATGTGGACTGTCAGCCTACGACAAGCACTTAGATTACAATTTTGTAGAAAATGTTGCATATGTGCATGTAAATTTTGTATTTTGATCGAATGCTCTGGTTTGCTTGTATATGTTATTTTGAATTTCGTGTCCTCTCCATTTCGTCCACCCTAAATCGTGGTGGACGATTCGTGCGAGGACACAATATATTTTTTGGTTTTAGGGCCGTGAACTCCCCTCCTCCCCGTTAAATGATGCCACTCCACACTCCTCGGCCGGGTTATGGTCTGTTTGGCTTCTCGTCCTAAAATGCTAGCTTTTTGAAAGTTGAGGTTTGTTTGGCAACTCGGCTTGTCTGGGGATAAGAGTGGCAGAAAGAGATGTACAATCTCTCTATTATCCCTATCTGTACGTACTGATTGTATTTTTTTCATGTACAATTATTCATAGACTTTATTGACAATATAATTATAATAAATTGCATGGGTAATTATCAATTCATTTATAAGTCTGAGTTCAAGCGGTATTACACTACTCTCTCATAGTCGTCAAAGCATCAGCAATACTATCACAGAAAGCATTCATGTCGCTCTCTTCGTGTCCATGTGCTTGCGGCTGAGATGATATTGCTTGACCAACACTTGGAACAAATCTTCATTTTGATCACACGTGTCAAAAAGTTCATCAGTCAAAGCACTTTCTCTAATAAAATTGTGTAAAGCCATACATATAATTATAATCCTTGTTTGATTTTCCATTGAATAACTCGATATTTTTGTAATATTCTCTAATTCATTTTGAGAACACCAAATGCCCTTTCAATCATGTTTCGTAGTGATAATGCAAGTTATTGAACACTTCTTTTTTACCTCTTAGCTTGGAACCTTGTCGAAACTCTCGTAAATGATACTTCTCTCCTTTGTACGGTGAAAGAAAACCCTTTTTGTTAGGATAACCCGAATCAACAAGGTAGTACTTTCCTACACATATTTCAATAGCAATAATACATGGTCCATTTAATAAAAATGTAGCTGCCATATTTTTGTACCTTTTAGCGAAAAAGGAAATTTGTTAGCATAGTTATGCAACACTTCATTAAAAACCCTTGTGTCATGCACTGAACCAGGCCATCCAACAACAACAAAAGTGAATCTCGTATAGAAGTCACATACAACCAATACATTATGAGTGGTACATCGGTACCGACCAAAATGTGTAATCTATTCAATAGAAGGCACAACAATAGGGATATGAGTTCCATCAATTGCTCCAATAGCACCATGAAAATGAGGTGAAAACCGATCCTCTTGTAGTTTAGGATGAACTGTAGAAAAAACTGAATCTTTTGGTTTAATAATGTCTACAACCATTCTATTCAAGCAATTAAATACATGAGTGAACTTTCTATTGATGGTCTTTGTAGATCTCTTCAACCAATTGAACCTTCTTTCATTGGTGTCAAAACTAGACAAAAAAATTCATGATTTGTAGAACACTTGAACACATGTGTTGCAATGTAATGCTCATAACTCCCTTATATAGCTTCACGTTCTTTAACCAATGCCATAACCTCTCTAACCGACTCATGTGTGAAGTTGCCATTCAATGCATTGGAGGTCCGAGAGTTTGAACTAAACACATCATCCATCATGTGTGACATCACCCTCAGATCACCATAGGAGTCTTCTCTTTCTTCCTTGGGCTAATTTTCTTAGGGATACTAGATTTTCCCTTCCTCTTCAGTTGAGTACGTGCAGACGATGTGGGTGTAAATTGATCACTCCTTATTTCATGAATTGGATCATCGCCCCCCTCTTCTTCTTCATCCCCACCACCTTCTTCACCAGGAATGCATGCAGAGTGGCCTGAGACGTGACTCTTTTTAAACATAATTTCTCAATCTACTTGGCATACAATCTTTTCAGTTTCGTTGCTCTTTCCCTTGCCCTTCCTTTGTTCTCCATCTAGACAGGGAGTTGTTTGTTCATGATTGCATACAGAGATTAATGATTCCAAATCTTAATCCATGATTCAAAGCTCCTAAATCATGATTCTAGGCTACAATAGTTCTCCATCTACATAGGGAGTTGTTTGTGCTCACTTTGCTACAGAGCTTGCACGGTGCTCACCTTGCTGCAGATGTTGCACAGAAGCCGGACGTTGAGGACAAGTAGGGGCTGAGCAACAAGGATGAGGAAGAGGCCAGATGACAAGGATGAGTAGGGGTCGTGATACGAGGTTGAGGTAGGGTCAGGCGATGAGTCGGGCTATGCAATGTCGATGAGCAAGGGCAATGGAAGGAACGGTGTCCCGAGGTAGAGTTGGGCGAAGGGAGGAGGGCAACATCCTAAAGCGGAGTTGGGCAAAGGGAGGAGGGTGATGGCTCGAGGCGGAGTTGGGCGACGAGCAAGGGCAAAAGGAGGAGGGTGGTGACTCGAGGCAGGGCTGGGCAACAAGGACAAGCAGGGACGGAGGGAGGACGGTGGCAATCCGAGACGGAGGGAGGACGATAGTGGCCCGATGCGGAGGGAGGATGGTAGCGGCCCGACACAAGATGCATAGAGCGAGAGGATGAAGATGATAGGGTTTTATGGGAGAAAGGTAAAAAGAAACATAGCAATTTACAACATTACTGATGACATGAGGATAAATAACACCAAAAGCTCGCTGAAAGCTCATTTTTCTCTCCTTTTGAACTTTCCATTGGACCGTGGCTTTCTAGAGATTTTGGAGGATGAAAAGCTAGGCTTGAAAGGTTGCTATTTGTTCGGATTTTCGGCTTCTAGAGACAAGAAGCTGACTGAAAGCTAAAACAAACATGGTCTTATAGTGTGAGTTCTAATTTGATTCCCTTTGTTAGCCAGGCTCATATATTAATTGAACAAAATTGCTTTTCATCGTGCGTCGGACCCGCTACAAGGCTTTGCATTGGACGCCCAGCACATAGTCTAGTGACCGCCCGCACAACGCAGCGACGCCCACATAGTCCAATGAATTGAATTCAGCCCAAATAATTTACCGTTAAAAATGAACGTTTCATTAATCTTTACATGTTGAAAATAAATATTTTATGCTTACAGATAGTTGGAACTTAATATTTCACACACGAGAGCAAAATGTTTTGTACTTTTATTTTAAATATTCCAACCTTTTATTTCAAATTTTTTCACCATTTTATTTCAAATATTTTTTATCCTTTTTTATTTTAAATGTTTCGATGAACTTATTAAAGATAAATATTTCACATGTTGAAGATAAATATTTTATTTGTTGAAGGTGAATGTTTTACCTGTTGAAAATAAATATTTCACACGTTAAAAACGAATAATTCACCGAACAATGCGCGATGCAATTGATGCGGATAACAGTTTTCAATAAGATGGTTGGATACAGGACGTGGTCAATTGGATGGTATAGACGAATGTCCAATATTGTACGCTCGAGCGCTAGTCGCTCACTTAATTGTTTGCTTTCTACTTGTTGTGGCGTGCAATGTAGCATCGTCTCATCTCCGAAGGGAACTCGCGGCTGTACACCATCTTCATCCAGCAGGCAACGACCATGGACACGGACATCTGTCGTTGCTGGCTTCAGTGGCAGTGCCGGGCTGCCGGCGGCGTCGCTCTCGTTCGCTCGCGGTGCTCTGCGTCCTGGCCGGAGTGCTCCTCTGCTGGAAGGTGGTCGTGCTTCTCTGTCCATGACTCCATGAGCAGCTTCTCGCCGCTACCGTGCGCTGCGCTCGCCATGGTCATCATGGGCCTCTCGTAGTGGGCCGTAAACTGTAGGCCAAATTGGGCCGGAAAAGGTAGTACAAAGCAACAATCGCCCTGGCGCACGGCCACCTGCCACCGTGCCGTGCGAGAACTCGCCGGAGGAAAAAGGTGCGTAGGCCGGAGCCGGACGACGTCAGCTGCGAGGGAGCGACGGCGGGACGCACACGCACACCGGTCCAAACCGCCAGCCGAATCTCCCCGCTGGCGCTGACGTGGACGTGCCGCCTCGTGCACCGAAAGTTTCTCGGGGGCGGCCAGCTCGGGTCCTTTTCCGGGGACAGGGGTCAATCTCCGCTGATCCGCTGGCTCGGTTCGCAACGCCAACCAGCAAGAGGAGTCACTTCCGGCTTCCCGCACGCGTCCCCCATCCATCATCCAGCGGCTTCGACGTGTCCGCCCGCGGCGACACGTGCTAACCCCCCAAGCACGCTGCGGCCATCGGTCCGTCCGTGGCCGTTCCTCTTTCCGTCATATCACACGTGCGCTCGTTGGCATCCACATGGATTCTGTTTTGAATAATTGAACTTGAACGGGAAATTGCAAAATGATTTACATGGATGGCAAGTGGTATGGTAGGATGCGTGGGACAAGGAGCAAAAATCACGAGCCCCCAAAGGTCGCACGCAGTAGGCCGTCCAGCCGTTTTCTACGGGCGGCGTCCTTTGCCTTGAGACGGACGTGTATAAACCGGCGCTCACGGCTCGCCCCCGTTTTCTTCATCCATCCCTGTCTCCACCGTCCTTACCGCACTCCATCGGTTCGTCTCGCTCTCGAGCTCGCGACGCCGTAGCGTCACAGTCACTTGCCTCCGAGCTCCAGAACCGGAAGCGGTCGTCAGGCAGGTGATGACCCTATCTGATCCCCTCTGCCCCCCCGAGCTGTTCGATCGGAGTAGGAGAAATTCGGTAGATTGTGCATTTGTGCTTTACTTCCCCTAGGAAACATCGCCCCGGCGCCTCGCTAGCTTTCTTGACTGGCGACGGTGAGTGATATTTTTTCCGTGGCTGCTGCGTTTTTTTTTTGGGGATGTTTTGATGAATTTTGATTCCCGGTTACGGTGCGCCGATTATCCCTTTTGGTGCACCCGGACATATCTTTCAGGTTTTTTGTGTTGGTATTGACAACTGTTCATGTCTGCGTAGTGATTTTTTTCTCCTGATACGGGTTCTAGCTCATGTATGCAGATTAGGTCAAGTAGTTTTCCGCCGTGGACATCATGGTCTCCCTGGTGTTAAAGAAATCAGTTGTAAATTTTGCTTTTCTTGAGCTTCCCCTCTTATGTGAGAGCTGCGATATGTGTGCTATATTTTTTCCTTTATCAAATTGTGATGTGTTTGTTCTATTGTTTCCTTATCAGATTGGAATTGGCGTTGAATACAAGTATACAACTTTGTGTTATCCGTTTTATCACTGACGAAACAGATTGGTGCTTTTGATAGTCAACATGAGTAGTACTATGTTGATCAATATATTTATTAGATGAATGTTTCTTGTGTTACTTTGAAACTCGATGGTTGGATCTGCTGCACCAATAGATGTTCCAATCTTCAGCACGACGATGATATGTTGAAATTTTAACTGTGTCACTGAATTTTTCGAGTGATTTAATAATTTTCACTTTGTACTGTCAAGGAGCAGCTTCGATTTTTTTTAATCGGGACCCACAGGTCGTTGACTTAGATTGTCTTAACGTTATTGTTATGAGATAACGAAGTAATTAAGGGATCATCTTGAGAAAGTGACAAATTATCATTTTTTTATTTTTCAGTCAGTATACATGTTGTGTTTATGGCATTAGTTTTCTTGGTTTTGCACAGAGACTTCTATGATACTTTAGCTTGAACCTAACTACTGATGTATAATTACCATGCATGTCGATTACAGAACATCTGAAGAATGGCCAACGAGGATATTCAACCTATTGTGTGTGACAATGGCACTGGAATGGTCAAGGTTATCCTCAACATAATCCATTCAACAAACCGGCATGTTCCTCATAACAAAACTGATCACCTTTTGTCTAACAGGCAGGTTTTGCTGGTGATGATGCACCAAGGGCTGTTTTTCCTAGCATTGTGGGGAGACCACGCCACACTGGTGTCATGGTTGGGATGGGCCAAAAGGACGCCTATGTGGGTGATGAAGCTCAGGCAAAAAGGGGTATCCTGACTCTAAAGTACCCAATTGAACATGGCATTGTCAATAATTGGGATGACATGGAGAAAATATGGCACCATACTTTCTATAACGAGCTCCGCGTTGCACCTGAAGATCACCCTGTATTGCTAACTGAAGCTCCTCTCAATCCCAAGGCCAATAGAGAGAAGATGACACAGATCATGTTTGAGACTTTCCAATGCCCTGCAATGTATGTTGCAATCCAGGCTGTCCTGTCCTTGTATGCTAGTGGTCGAACAACTGGTATGATTATTTCCTGCCTATGCAATAGATCCTGCTAAAATTGGCCATCTAGGGGAGTTGACACTTTCTTATTTGCAGGTATTGTGCTCGACTCTGGTGATGGTGTAAGCCATACTGTTCCAATATATGAAGGCTATACGCTTCCTCATGCTATCCTCCGTTTAGATCTTGCTGGTCGAGACCTCACTGACAATCTCATGAAGATTCTCACAGAGAGAGGGTATTCCCTCACAACAAGTGCTGAGCGCGAAATTGTCAGGGACATAAAGGAGAAACTCGCTTATGTTGCCCTTGATTATGAGCAGGAGCTGGAAACGGCTAAGAGCAGCAGCTCAGTTGAGAAAAGCTATGAAATGCCTGATGGTCAAGTAATTACCATTGGATCAGAAAGGTTCAGGTGCCCTGAGGTTTTGTTCCAGCCATCTCTTGTTGGTATGGAATCTCCTGGTATACATGAAGCTACATACAACTCCATCATGAAGTGTGATGTCGATATCAGGAAGGATCTGTATGGCAATGTCGTCCTGAGTGGTGGTTCTACCATGTTCCCTGGAATTGCTGATCGTATGAGCAAAGAAATCACGTCCCTTGCTCCTAGCAGTATGAAGGTTAAAGTGATTGCACCACCTGAAAGGAAATACAGTGTCTGGATTGGTGGTTCTATTTTGGCCTCTCTTAGCACTTTCCAGCAGGTAGTTTTGCTCCACTCTGCAAGTTGCATATGGAATTATGGATAGTATGATACTCCTGATGCCTTTACTTAGAAAAATATTATTTATTTTTTTGGCAGTTTCCACTTTTTTGTTTTTTGTTTTTTGTTTATGCGTAATCTCCATACAATTCTTATGAACAGGTTTTGCACTTTCCATTTAGTTAATACAATTTGAATACATATCGATGCTGTGAGTGTTAGATAGTGGCTAATTATCATTCAATTTTTACAGAATAAATGGTTAAATTCTGCATGAACTTTGTATAGCTTAATCCATGTAGTTTTATATATAAAAAAGGGATTGTTCTCTAATAGATGCTGGAAGTCCTAGTGGATGCTAGGATTGCTTTTGCAATAGAAAACCCTAGGTGGTTTCTTAGTTGTCTTTGGTGACCTATTTTACCACATCACATGCTAGGTGGTGGACCATTTTCTTCCCATCTACTCCCTTTCCCAAATATAACTCCTTTTACAACTTCTAGGTACTGTTTTCTCTTTTTGTCCATAGTAGTCCTTGTCAAATAAAAGCAACCCTCTCTCAAATAAACAATCTCTTTAAAAACAGAATAAATGAGTGCAACAATCATTTGAGTCAATTATCAATATCTTGTATATATATTTAAATTGACCTATATAAGAAATCAGAGGAAGTAACCTTTATCTCTAATGTTCAGAGCCTAGAGGGACAAACATGCAACCATTGGTATCAACTGCCAATGGCGATACATTGGGTGTGGTGATATAGCCTGTGGTAACTAAACCGCCGTCGTGGTGCAGTACTGCAGCCCAAATGGTAGAACCATTTTCATGGCATAAAACACTATCAAAATAAACAACCATAAGATGGTTAAATAACTGGTTTTAAAGTTGATTGGTTTATTTGGACTTTTGTGATAGTTCAGAGGTTTAAAATGGACTTATTCCTTATGCATAAAACTGGCAGTGTAATAGCTTCTGTGATAACGGTACTATTTCCACATCATTAGAACCCCCTCTGACAACGATATATTTGTTTGGCAGATGTGGATCGCCAAGGCCGAGTATGATGAATCTGGTCCGGGCATTGTTCATATGAAGTGCTTCTGATCTTCTTGGAAAGTTTGTATAGCAGTACAAACTGCTGTTGATGCATCTTAGTTGGAATATGTTAAAACATAAAAGAGAGACTTGCCATTGGAAAGTTTGTACTCTTATGGATGGTAGTTGAGATATGCTTTTCGTGTTGGACATGGCGAGCCATGGTTCTTCAAATCTTACCCAGAAGAGCAAGAGGGCACATGAAATAAGCGATATACATCTGATGACCTGAATATACATCTCAAAACAATTATATATTTATATAGTCTATAAGTTGTCAAAACAGTCTCGTAAAACCTGCTTGTTCTTTTGAAGTTGAATTTACTCGGTTGTTTCCTTGCTGTAAGAAATAATGAAGCGAACCATAGTCCATATATATCTGCCTTCCTTAGCAATATGGTGCTGGTCTACATAATTTGTATTCATTTTGTCTCAGCTGATGCCTGAAGGCCTGATGGCAATGCTTGGCAGTAGCTGATGCAACCAGATACCGAATTGATTCGTCGGCTGCTGCCGGCGTTCCAGCAAATTTGCACAAAATTGTCCCAGTCCAGGTTAAGTTATGTGTTTCAACAGTCACTGATAGCCCAGCAGAACACAACACAAAAATATTAGACAGCGCAGCCTGCTGAACAACCAATCACAGGATCCTCTCGGAAGAGTCACGTCGTAGTCTAAGAAAAAAACTAGTAATTTATTAATTTTATATTGTTGATGTCGTTTTTGTCACACATGTAGCCTAGGAGTAGGGATAGCAACTGGTTTGATGAAAACTCGTTCACGAAGCAAACCCGCAAAACTCATATAAACCTGAACCCATGAAACCCATGTGTTCAAAACCGAATCCAAACCCGTCAGGTACCCAAAACCCGATGGATAACCCGCAGGTTCAGTTTATACTCTACATGAATTATATTATAACATAAATATAATTAAAAATTAACAACAAATAAAGATTATCACATTACCAACACATAATTTAAAATGATGAAATCGCTTAACATATATCAACATAACATTATCATGGGAAATAAATAGGAAATAGGATGAACTCTATATAATTTTAAGTAATCAGGTAAACTCGCGAAACTCGTGGGTTTAAATCTAAACATGAACCCGGTCTGAAATTAAACGGGTACCTGAACCCGTGGGGCGAACCTACGGGTACAAAATTGAACCCAAACTCGTACCTGTTGGGTTGGGTACCTACGGGTACCCACAACCGCGGGTGAAATTTCCATACCTAGCAGGTCTGTTTAATTCCAGTGCAGGTCCTAAAAACTTAAGATTCTGAGTGTGTTAATCAGTTTGACCCTATAACTGATAAGATAAAAAAACGTTGTAGCAGCGCTTATCGGTTATTGAGATGATGGTCACGATATGCATCGAATCGCACGTATCGAGTGAGAAAATCTATGACATGCAATACGTTCAACCATCGAGTGTCGTGAGATAATAGTCTGGCCGCTATGTCGGTTAGGAAATTAGTCGATATATAGAACCCATACCAATTGGGTCGGTGATCGGGCAACCGATGCACCATGTGCTTAGGACGATTGGCAATCTCTGATGCGATGAGATGTGACATGGAATTAAAAATAACCTATCGGCTTATACTCCGATTGAACATAAATCTAGTATACCAAAAGATGCATCTATACTATTAAATTATCATAACAACAAAATCAGATTTAACCAAGACAGTTGCTAAATCACGAATGACTTATAATACTTTAACATATCAGATATACTTTATTCGGATGAACGATGCACAACAATAAACCAGATACAATAGATCAAGATGTCGGACTTAACTGATTGTTGGTGCAACGTATTACACTAACAGGTTCTATAAAACCAAGAACTGGCAAACGAAGTGTTTGTGAATGTGGACTATCTTAAGCCTCCGAAAAGGATAATAACTCACAATAGTTTGAAGTGTGTATTGAATATAGGAATATTTGATGCCTATTACAGGGCGAGAAGGGGGGTATTTATAGGTAAAATTTCTAGAGAAAAGATATTTTTACCCTTCAATTACAACAGACATAGTGGAAACTATTTCGGTATCCCTTATATGGTTAATATGGTAAAACATGTTCGAAGGATGTTGATAAGGCAAACGTCTCATCCTTCTAGTTGTTTTCCGCTTTGGAGGGGAAGCCTTTCGGAGGGTCTCTTCGGACCGGAGTCTGGATGGACCCTTTGGCTTTGAACCCTTCAATCCGGAGGCAAGTCTTGGGCTCCAAGATTAAGATTTGCATTTATCTTGGAATCTTGGAGGATCATGAGGATGAAGTATTTTCCCCCAACAGTAGCCCCTCGAATACGCTTCTCCGAATAGCCTGTACAGCAAGGAGAGTAGTATACGCAATAAATATTTTCATGCTCAGGACCTTAGAAAAAATTCAAGGTATTATAACCGTTCAAAGCATCTTTGAAATCGGAGATGTATCAAATCCGGACTTCGAACTTGAACCTCCGTATGATTGCTCCGAAGGAAAATGAAACGTTATGACGGCAACGCATTGCAAAGAGCCGTTACTTTTGTATCGTTACCCCTCAAATAGCCATTTGACGACAACACATTGCAAAAAGCCGTTACTTTTGTATCGTTACCCCTCAAATAGCCATTAGACCTTTCGAGAAAGCAACAGCCGCAAAAGTTTTACCGCAGGTTCACATTCTTTCACCTTTTGGCCCCACCTATCATCGACGCGGGTTGGATCTACAAGTGTGAAAACATGCGCGAATCACGTCGAATGAGAACAGAGCGGTTATAAAAGCGGAAAGCGATCAGCGGTGAAAAGTTTTTACAAAGCTTCTGTGCTTTGACATTTCCACACTTTCATCTTCAATCTTCCTCTCTGAAACTCTCGAACGCTTCATCAATGGCGAGAACCAGTGCAAAAGTGCTGGCGGTGGCAGCATCCTTGGCACAGCGGCAGGCTTGGGCCGCATCTGTGGCAGCAGCAATGGTGGGAGCTTCGGGGGGCTCCTAGCCGAAGGATCCACGAGAACTCTACCCGCCATAAAAGAAGCCATTGAAGCAAACATTCTTTCTTGGGCGATCAAATAGCACGACGGAGTCCGTTGAGGAAGCGATGAGCAGAAAGCTGGGGCCCGGAATGAGGACTCTAATCCCTGGAGAGGAAGAGACTCCAGCACCGAGAAGCGAAGAAGTCATTGTATTCGAATCCTTCTTCGAAGCCGGACTTGGGCTTCCTTCGATAGAATTCTCGACAGAAGTATTAGAGATGTTCCATGTCACCCTGTCGCAGTTATCTCCGAATACCATAGCTAGGCTGGCAATTTTCGAGTGGGCCCTTCGAGCTGAAGGGTGCAAAGGAAGATCCGAAGTGTTCGCGGCAACCCACGAAGCTTTGTGTCAACCCAAGACACACGATGGGCCTGGAGACTCCAAGCTACTGGTGGCCTTCGGGAGCGTCAACTTTTAGCTCCGGAAGGGGCATCTGAAGAATTTCCCGGTAAAAGCAATCAATGACCAGTGGTATTCCGACTGGATACTCCGTGATTTTATGCCGAGGTCGGAGAAGACTCTGGCCTTGCGGGGCCCCTGCAAGAAATATGGTACAAGAGAGAGGCGGAGATGACTCTGGACTCAAGTCTGCTCTCAACACGACTTGGATTATTGTCTTCAGTGGCCAAGCGCATGAGTATGCGAGACTTGGCGGAGGAGTTTATCACCCTCCGGATACCTCCACTCGGGGCCAATTGGCCTGTTGTTTTCCAAAGCACTTCAGAGGGGGAGCTTCGAGCTCTAGGTAACACTTCGACATTTCCTGCATTCAGATTAGTCATATAGAAGATCTGTAGTTTTCTTAACAGATTGTTACCTTATTTCAATGACTCCGTTGGCGGTAGCTCCAGAGCATATAGCTCGGGCTACGGAGAGGGTACTCGGAGCCCCTACTGCAGTAGAGAAGCAGCGGAGGATTGAGCTGGTTGGGAGCTAGGAATGCTCCAACCGAGTGTGGAGCGCGCTCGGAATTGAAGCTCCCTCGCTTCCAAGCTTCGACGTAGCAGGCCTAGTCTCTCGAAAGAGAAGCTGCTGCTGGGACCTCCAAGGTCGTGAGGACTCCGGTGAAGAAGGCAGCAAGGAAAGCTAAACTCCCTTCACCTCCGGCGTCTCCATCTTCGCTCGAGATTCGAAGCTCCTCTTCGGAGGAGTTTGAAGAGGAGGAGACCTCGGAGGCCCGGATGGGAAGGGAACTTGAAACTCTACTGCTGGAAGGTGGCGAAGGGGATTCTCGGGTTGAGACCGAGGATCAACCTCGGGTGGAAGTCGAAGCCACGTCGACGGCCAAAGAGGAGGTGGCGATCCACGCTGAACCCGCGGGGTTCATGGAACAAAGTCAGAAGGTCCCAGTTCACCAGTGATCGGAGTAGTGGTGACGGAGGTACGGGCCTCGACATCTACTACTCTGGCTCAAACATCGGGGGAGGACATCGAGGAATACCTCAAAATGTACGAATTTCTGGGGGACCACATAATCCTCCCTTAAAATCTAGACGGAGGTAAGCCTTTGACCTTTACTTCTTGATATACCTGAAATAATTTTATTGTATTGGCAATATATTTTAGATAATTGATGAATACCTTATGTTTGTAGATGCTTCGGGGAACAATATGGCTCCGGCCCAAGACGGAGCCTCGGTTCCAGCTGGGGACGATGCTCCGGTAGGAGAGGTAGCTCCGGCGATGGAGGTTACTTCTGTTAGAGTTGCTTCAGCCGAGGGGTCGCTCTTGTAGAGGGATCCACTCCAATGGAAGAGGTGGCCCCGGTGGCTCCTGCACTGGGAGAGGTAAAGGCAAAACTTGGCCTAGGCCTCTCCCTTCCTTGATGATGACACCATCAACAAATGACCCTTCGGTGGATGCTTCGGAACAAGACCCCACCAAAGATGATCAGAGAGCCTTGTCCTGGCTCCCGCTATTGGCTCCGTTCTTGGAGCAGCAGACAGGGCTCCGGTCTCTCTTGCAACCCTTGGCTGAAAAGAGCAAAGAGGTTGGCAACTCTGAGCTGGTCTCCGCGTTGAGTGAGGTCGGTGGATCGGAGCTAGACCTAGCCCTCGAAAGGGCTACCCTCCAGGTATGCAAGAAACATAGAGTACATTTAATTCATTAACATTACATCATACTTACTTTACTTTTTGTAGCAATTTGTTCTTGCTAGAGCGATAGTGACTTCCAACGAGCTCGAGACTAATCGGCTCAAAAGGAAGGTTACAACGCTTCAGAGGACCCTTAAGGGCTCCGGAGATAAGTCCCCGTGATTAGAGGAAGAACTCCTTGAAGAGCAAAGGATGAAGGCCATAGCGGAGGAAGTGCTCTAAACAGAGCAGCATGCTCATGCTGGCCTAGCATCTTCGATTAAGGATCTCCAAGTGGAGCGAATGGTGTTAAGGGCTGAAGTCGACAAGCTTCGAGCAGCGGAGGCGTCTTTCGGGGATGAACTCGTGCATCTCCGAGAGGCGATTCAGCAAGCGCTAGCTCAGAAGAATTACTTAATGACGAAGACAGCTGAACTCTCTGTCATCGCTACCGAGAAGGCGAGGGTCGAGACGAAGTATGTTGAAGTGGCTGATCAAACCATGGACACCCTTCGAGGTGTTCTAGAATATTTTGGAACGGTGTGCCCATCTTCTTCAGCTGCGACGAACGAGTCCCTCGACCGAATGCTCAAGATGATCCAAGTGGCGGCCAAGATGATGAAAGGCTCTGGTACTCGCTATGGAGAAATTTCTGGGCAAGTAGTCGGGATCGGAGTCCTTCGTCATCTCGAAGCAATCGGGGTCTCTGTTGCTCTGCCGAAGGGTTCGATGCCAGTAAGCTTCGCCGACGAAGGCTTGCTCCGACCATCCTTGGATGTGGCTTTGGCTTGGGAAACCTTCCGGGCGACCTGGAAAGCAGACAATGAAGTTGTGGCTAAGGCGTGGATCGACGAAGCCCGTCGGTAGAGGCAAGCTCAGATGAGGCCTCCGGCTCCACCCCCGCCAACTGCTCCGCCTTCGGACCCAAAGGTCTAGCTTCTAAGGCGCTTTATTATGTAAAAAAGACTTTGTAAAGTTCTTTTATTTAAATGAATGAAAAGTTTATGAATGAAAAGCCTTTGCTTGGATGTTTGTTTTTAGGTTTTGCCACATGCTTCGGGTTTAGGGTTTAGGGTTTAGGGTTTAGCAATGAGACATGAAAAAGTTACCCCGACATTCTTTAAGCCGGATCTTTACTGGTGTTGGCGCCAATGTTACGCCAACAGGTTCTCTGAAATCAAGAACGGACAAATAGAAAGTTCGTGCTTTAGGACTACTTTGAGCCTCCGAGATGGATAATAGCTCAAATGGTCCGAATAAGTGTAAATGAACAACTTGTTCTGGATCCCCCTTTACAAGATACAATGGGGGGTATTTATAGGGGAAAAAGCATAAGGAAAAGACCTATTTACCCCTAGATTACAACCGACATAGTAGAAACTATTCGGTATTATAAACAAGGTTATACACGGTAAAGTACTGCAAGGTAAATGGATAAGCTGGACATCCAATCAATCATGTCCTTCGGCTTCGAGGTCTCCATCCTCCCTTCGGAGGGTTCTCTAGGGCTTCGCACCGTAGCACCCTCCGGTCATGGCGACGTATGCTTCGAACAATAGTCCGCCGGCTTCGGAGTCCTCATCAGCCTTTGAAGGGTTAATCTTTAAGTCTTGGAAATGGAGTAATTTCCCCCAACAGTAGCCCCTCGAATACGCCTTTCTGTAGTTAACCTGTTTTAGAAAGAAGGCAGTATACGAAAAGAACATTTCTAATTTCTGAGGCTTAAAGAGGATTTGAGGATGTTGTGACTTAGCCGAGGATTTTGGATCCAACGCCTTCGAACCTTCCCCTTCGAGTTCTTGATACAGTGGGAACGCACGTTGGGAAGGGAACGGTTTCAGAGTGCAAACGTCGTGGAGACGGTTTCGGAGTGCGCACGTCGTGGAGACGGTTCCGGAGAGCGAACGTCGTGGGGCGCCGTTAGAAGTAACCGTTACAGCGCAAGTAGCTGTTACCCTCTGCAAAAAAGGTAACAGTCGATTTTTACAGCGGTTGTACACCGTTCCAATTACCGGACCCACTTGTCGGTGACGGAAGCCGAACCTGCAATGTGAAATCAATCGAAGAGTAGTACTGGTCGCGTGGTTATAAAAGGGGGAGATGGATATTAACCGAGATTTTTTACCACATTCATCACCTGCGATTCACCTTTCCCCCAATCCTCCAAACTCTTGAACACTCGAGCACGATGGCGAGAACTAGCCACACCACCCCGACGGCGGCCAACACCCTGGCGCAGAGGCAGGCGTGGGCCGCTTCGGCAGCAGCGGCAATGGCGGGGGCTCCGAGCGGTGCCTGGCCCAAGAATCCTCGGGCGCTCCGTCCGCCCTCCAAGAAGAAGATTGCTCAAAGCTTCATCATCGGCCAATCCTTGAGCACCACCGAGTCCATTGAAGAAGCGGTGGATGGAAAGTTGGGCGCTGGGCTGAGGACTCGAGTCCCCGGGACGGAGTTGACTCCAAGGCCGCGGAGCGGAGAGGTGGTGGTCTTCGAAGCATTCTTCGAAGCAGGCCTGGGGCTGCCGGCCGTAGACTTCTTGGCAGAGGTGTTGGACTTGTTCCATATCACCCTGCCTCAACTGTCCCCCAACGCCATCGCCCGTTTGGCCATCTTCGAATGGGCGCTCCGGGCGGAGGGGTGCGAAGCATGCTCCGAAATCTTCGCCGTGACCCACGAAGCCATATGCCAACCGAAGCCACAAGACGGGCCAGGGGACTCCAAGGTGACGATAGCCTTCGGCAGCGTCAATTTCCAGCTGCGGAGGGAGCATGCCCTCCACTTCCCTACAAAAGCTATAAACGACAGGTGGTACACCAACTGGATACTTCGGTGGTTTTATGCCGAAGTCGGAGAGGACTCCCCCCTCGCTGGTCCTCTCCAGGAGATTTGGTACCAGAAGGAAGCGGACATCTCTCTGAACCCTAGCCTGCTCTCGACGAGGCTAGGGTTGCTCACTTCGGTGGCTCGTCGTATGAGCATGCATGACCTGGCCGAGGAGTTCGTCTCCCTTCGGATCCCTCCCCTCGGAGCCAACTGGCCGATCGTGTTCCCACAAGCCTCGGAGGGGGACCTCCGAAACTTAGGTAAACCTTCTCCTTGCTGCATCATATTTAAATGAAGAAATCAATTATACTCATATTCTCATACCTTTTTTCTTTCAGCGGCGCCTCTGGCATTGGCTCCGGAGGACATAGTTCGGGCCACCGAACAAGTTCTCGGAGCCCCTTCGGTGGCCGAGAGGCAAAGAAGGTTGGAGATGGTGGGGAGCTGGGAGCGATCCAACAGAGTGTGGAGAGCTCTCGGCATGGAGCCCCCGAATCTTCCTGACTTCACCCCGACCGGAGCGGTTGGCCGTAAAAGGAAAGCCGCTGCCGAACCCTCCAAGAAAGCCGGCAAGCAGCCGCTTCGGAAGAAGAAGGTAGCGAAGCACCCTTCGCAGTTGGCGCCTACCTCATCTTCTTCGTCGCCGGGTGCGCAAAGCTCAGCCTCCGAAGAGGCAGAGGACTCCGACGGCCAGACAGCGGCGGCCTTCGAAGCCTACCTCCTGGACGACGAAGATATAGGGAAGTCCCCCCTAACGCCTCCGTCAGGGAGGTGGTAAGTGTGACTCTGACTTCTCCTCCTGCGCCCGCCGTCGTGCAGGTGGAGTCAGACTCCCCTACTCCCAACTTGCCCGCACCCGAGGCGGTCCCTGCGGAGGCCGTGGCTCCGACGGGAAATGTTGAGGGCAGGACCTCGGGGGATGACTTCGCCGACATCCTCCAAATGTACGAAGTCTTGGAGGATCCAGCAATCCTTCCCCACGAAGCTCCCGAAGGTTCTTTCTGAAGCTCCTCTTTTTTACTTAATACCTGCCTGCTGTCTGTGAAAACATGCTTATTAATTTTATTATTGAAACAGGTACCTCTTCGGGTGCTGATGCTTTGGTGGCGTCCGAAGCCCCTGCGTCTTCGGAGGCTGCCATTCGAGCGGACCCCTCCACGCCTCTGGAGGCTCTGAATTTGGCGGCGGAGAATGTGTCTTTCGGGGCGGACGACGTGCTCGCCGGGACAGAGTTGGCGACGGAGGTCACTCCTGTAGTGGCCGCCTCGACCACCGAGGTTGCCTCCACCGCTGCGGTTCTGGTCGAAGAGGTGGTTGTCGATGGTCGGAGTACTCCTGCTTCGCCCTCCTTCGTACCGGGGAGGGGCAAGAGTATTTCTAGCCTCGGTCTTCTTCCTGGCCAGGCCGCACCCTCCGTTGGCAATTCGGAGGATGAGGCCGCAGCGGATGATGCTCAAGCTTTGTCTTGACTTCCTCTGCTGGCTCCATTCCTGGAGCACCGGAGTGGCCTCCGAAGACTCATGGAGCCCCTGGCTGAGAGAAGTCAGGACATTGCTAATTCGGAGTTGATCTCCGTCTTGAGCGAGGCCAGGGCTTCGGCACTCAACACGGCCCTCGAAAGGGCTGCCCTTCAGGTATGAAAAAGACACCATAGCTACTTCGCATTAGTGGTCATAAATACTTCAGTACTTACTTAGTTCTTTTTGCAGTAATTTGTCCTTGCTAGAGCGGCAGCGACTTCCAACGAGGTCGAAGTTAATCGACTTAAACGGAAGGTCACTACCCTCTAGACGGCCCTCAATGACTCCACCGGGAGATCCCTCAGGCTGGAGGAAGAAGTCTTGGAGGAACGGAGGGCTAGGGCGGCGTCTGACGAAGCCCTCGGAGCCCTCCGTTCATCTGCCCAGGAGGTCGAGGCCGAGCGCGTTGTCCTTCGAGCGGAGGTTGAAAGACTCCGCCAGGAGGCCGCTACCTCAAGTGCGCAGCTGGTGGAGCTTCAGGGGGCTCTTAGCCAGGCGATGGCCCTCAAGAGTTTGATGCTCCGGGTGGCCGAAGTGGGTGCGACTGCTGCAGGCCTAGAAGCAGCGGAGAAGAAGAACTCTAGTACTGCGGATCGAACCTTGGAAGCCCTTCAGGGTACGCTGGAGTACTTCGGCACCATGTGCCCTTAGTCTTCTGCTGCGACCCACGAGCCCCTTGACCGGAAGCTGATGAGGATCCAGGTCGCTTCGTCGTTGATGAAGAACTCTGGTATTCGGTACGGGGAGATCTCCGGGCAGTGTGCTGGTATTGGGGTTCTTCGTCATCTTGAATCCCTTCGGATCCCCCTTGGCTCAGTCGGAGGCTCGTCTCCTGGAGGCTTCGCGGACGACGACTTGCTGCGGCCATCTTCGGAGGTGGCTTCGGCCTGGGAAGCCTTCCGGTCGACCTGGAAGACGGATCATAAGGTCGCAGCTAAGGCCTGGATTGACGAGGCCCATCGGCAGAAGCAAGCGCAAACAAAGCCACCACTTCCTGCTTCGCCAGCCCCTTCAGGTCCTGCTCCGCCGACCGACCCGCAGGTCTAGCCGCTTAGGACTGCTATGTATATGAAGCCTTGTAAACCCTGTTTTTATTAATGAAAAAGTTATAAACGGGAACTTGTCTTGGGTGTTCTGCTCTTTTTTAGGTTTTGTCATGCCCTTCGAGCCCTAACTTCGAACTTCTGGAAATTACCGACGAGCTCCGAAAGGAGTGGGCAAACTTCGAGGGTTTGAGGCCTTACCACCGCTCCCGCTTTTCTGTTCCTCGCGGAGACGGGGGGGAGATCACCCTTGAAGTTCGAAGGGACGTCTTAGCTTATATTAAAGAGGAAGAGAAGACGGAGGGGTCCTCATCTTCCGAACCTATTGACTGGTCCGACTCGGAGTACCGAGATGAAGACCCTGCGGAGGCTGACTCCGAAAGGCTCCTGACATGGGCTGAGCTTCAAGAGGAGCAGAGGAGACTACGAGCCTCGAAGAAGAAGAGAAGCATCCGGACTAAAAGGACGACTTCGACGGCTTCGAGCTCCGAAGGGCAAAGTAGCCATAGGGGTAGCTCTAGGGGCCGAAAGGGTCTCCAATTTTATTTAGGCTTAGACACAAATTTCTCTTGATGTACAATTATAATGATTTAATGTGAAATGCTTCGAAAGTATGCTGTGTGACTCGTACCCTCCGACCCCCTTGTGGGTGGCGGAGCCTTTACCATAGAAAAGGGTTCGCTAGGCACAATGACCGTCCGAACACCTGCATGCTTCGAACCTTGTACTTATCATTTGCTTTCGAAGACTAAAAAATTGCTCGCTTTTTTTAAGTCTTTAGACTCTTGTACGGATCCTAACAAGCCGGAGCCTGGAATCCGTAGGTTTGCCACCTTCGGCTCTTTTACAGATACTTCGCACCCGGAGGCCGAAAATCTGTTTTTCTTTAAAGTCCTTAGACTCTTCTACGGATCCTAACAAGCCGGAGCCTGGAATCCGTAGGTTGGCCACCTTCGGCTCTTTTACAGATACTTTGCACCCGGAGGCCGAAAATATGTTTTTCTTTAAAGTCCTTAGACTCTTCTACGGATCCTAACAAACCGGAGCCTGGAATCCGTAGGTTGGCCACCTTCGGCTCTTTTACAGATACTTCGTACCCGGAGGCCGAAAATCTGTTTTTCTTTAAAGTCCTTAGACTCTTCTACGGATCCTAACAAGTCGGAGCCTGGAATCCGTAGGTTGGCCACCTTCGGCTCTTTTACAGATACTTCGCACCCGGAGGCCAAAAATCTGTTTTTCTTTAAAGTCCTTAGACTCTTCTACGGATCCTAACAAGCCGGAGCCTGGAATCCGTAGGTTGACAACGTAGCCTTTGAACCAATGGTCCGAAGGCGGCTGCCTGGGTCTTGAGAAAAATGCTTGGCTCTACGAGCATCTCTGTCCTCCTAATGCGTCCATCAGGAGTAAGGGATATTCAGAGAGCAAACAAAATTCAACCCTTATCTTTATTCATAGAAAGGGAAGTTTTTACAAATGATTACAAGGGGCCCATAAGCAAAATAACGCTTAAGGTGCTCCGCATGCCATGCATGCTTCAATTCTTCTCCTTCTAAATTGGCTAATTTAAACGACCTGGGGCGTCCTGAGCGTAAGATAACATATGGTCCTTCCCATTTGTTTCCTAGCTTCCCCGGAGCTATTACACTGCGTAATACCAGATGACCCGATTTTAATTCATTTAGCTTTACCTTCGGGTCATACCATGTCTTGGTGTGCTTGTGGTACTTAGTTAGGTTCGCGACAGCGCGAAGCCTTGTTTCTTCTGATAAATCCAGCGAAGTGCTCCGGTCACTTTCGTCCGCAGGCTGTACTACGCGAAGCGATCCACCTCTGAGCTCCGTAGGAGTCATGGCCTCATCTCCGAAGAGTAATCTAAACGGTGTGAACCCCGTTGACCTGGTTTGAGTGGTTCGAATGGACCACAAGATTTTGGGGAGCTCTTCGACCCACAGCCCCTTGGCCAATCCAACAATTCGGCGGATTCAGCCCGGAAAGGATGTTCCCGTTGGCTCGCTCAACAGCTCCGTTGGACTTGTGGATGTCGTACTGCTGCGAAGCACAACTTAATGCCCAGTTCTTCACAAAATGTTTGGAAGGTGTCAGCTTCGAACTGGGTTCCATTATCCACCGTCAACTCTCTTGGAACTCCGAACCTGCATATGATATTTTGCCAGAAAAATCATTGCACATTCTTCGAGGTGATAGCTGTTAGCGGCTCCGCCTCAACCCATTTTGAGAAATATTCGATTGCCACCACCGCAAATTTCAAGCCTCCTTTTGCCACTGGGAAAGGGCCTATGAGGTCCATGCCTCATCTAGCCATTGGCCATACTGGGGCAATAACTTGAAGCTGAGCTGGCGGGCGATGGCTCCGTCTGCCCATCCACTGGCAGCCTTGGCATGTTCGAACTAGTTCTTCCGCATCTCTTACTATTGTTGGCCAATAAAACCCTTGCCGAAGCGTCTTGCCTGCTAGCGCTCGAGGGGCTAAATGACCTCCGCATAGTCCTTCGTGGATGTCCTGAAGTATGTCTTGACCTTCGGGCTATGAGATGCATCGAAGTAGGGGTGAACACACTCTGGCCTTGTATAGTACTTCATCAACAAGCTTGTAATTTCGAGCTCTTGCTTGCAATCTTCGAGCTTCTGGGCCTTCAGGAGGGTCCATGCTACTTTGCAACATGCTTATTATCGGAGCCCGCCAATCTGTAGTTGGAATGCACATTACTTCTGACGAGGGTATTTGGTCAGCCGCTGGCTGCTCTAGCTCTTCGTAGAAAGCACCCTCCGGGAGGTCCACCGCTCCTGCTGTAGCCTTTGCAAGAATATCTGCAAGTTGATTCTCTGCCCGAGGGATGCTTCGAACTGTAAACCCTTTGAATGCTGCTTCGGCCTTGCGGATTTCTTCAAGGTATTGCGCGAGATGTGGGTTTTTTGCTTGAAAACTTTTGTCAATATGCCCCGCGACGACTTGGGAATCTGTCTTGATCACTATTCTTGCAGCTCCGAGCGCTTTAGCCTTTCGGAGGCCTAGCAAGATTCCTTCATACTCGGCAATGTTATTAGTGGTTCTGAAGTTGAGCCTTGCGGAATACATGACCTTCTGCCCTGATGGTGATATGATGACGGCCCCTGCTCCGGCACCTGATGCTTGATAAGCTTCGTCAGAGAATATTGTCCAAAAACCTTCGGAGGGTTCTTCCGGGGTCCAGATTGCAGATGGAGTCCATTCTGCTACGAAATCTGCTATAATTTGAGATTTAATAGTTGTCCTTGCCGTGAAGGAGATTTCGAAGGGTGCCAGCTCGACCGCCCATTTTCAAATCCTGCCTGTGGAATCTTTGTTTCGGAGCATATCCCCAAGAGGATACGACGTAGGGACGATCAGGTTATGCGTCAAGAAATAATGCCTCAGCTTCCGCGAGGCCATTACCAGGGCATAAGCAAACTTCTCGAGCTCGGAGTATCTGACTTTAGCTCCGGATAATGCCTCCGACACAAAATACACTGGGTTCTGGACTAGCTTTCCTTTAAGCTCAACTTCCCAGACTAGTACTGCGCTCACTGCTGAATTTGTTGCTGCAAGATAAAGGAGCAATGTTTCTTCTGGTAGGGGAACGGTCAAAATTGATAATCTTCCGAGGTATTCTTTTATATCATCGAAGCTCTTTTGGCACTCCGATGTCCATTGGAAGCTTTCGGACCCCTTTAGTGCTTTGAAAATTGGGAGGCTCCGCTCTGCTGACCTGGCTAGGAACCTGCTAAGAGCTGCAAGTCTCCCTGCTAACTTTTGAACCTGCTTCAAATTCTCTGGTGGATCCATCCTTTGCAGTGCACTTATCTGTGTTGGGCTAGCTTCGATTCCCCTGCTCGAAACTAAGTACCCTAGTAGTTTTCCTGCTTGAGCTCCGAATATACATTTTTCCGGATTGAGGCGTACTCCACATGCTCGGAGGCTCTCAAACGTTTCAGCTAGATCTAGGCTATGCTGGTGCTTTTGAGCACTTTTTATTACAATATCATCCATATAGGCCTCGACATTTCGGCCTATCTAATGACCTAGAGCTTTAGCTATTAAACGAGAAAAGGTTGCTCCGGCATTCCGCAGCCCAAAAGGCATTCTTACATAACAAAATACTCCGGAAGGAGTTATAAAGCTTGTCTTGGCTTCGTCTTCGCGTTTTAGCCATACTTGATGATATCCGGAGTATGCATCGAGGAAACTTAGCAATTCGGACCCAGCTGTGGAATCTACCAACTGATCTATTCGGGGCATCGGGTAGGGGTCTCGCGGGCATGCTTTATTTAATGAAGTGAAATCAATACACATGCGCCACTTGCTCGAGTCCTTCTTCCTTACAAAAACAGGGTTAGCCAACCACTCGGTATGGGCTACCTCCCTGATGATGCCAGCCCTTAACAATTTTTCTACTTCGGCCTTGGCTAGGCTTGCTCTTTCTGCTGACAGCTTGCGGAGCCCCTGGCGCACCGGCTTGGCCTTCGGGTTGACGAGCAGACTATGCTCGATGATGCTTCGATCGACCCCGGTGATGTCTTCGTCAGCCCAAGCAAATATGTCCAGATTTTTCCTGACGACTTCTTCTAACTGAGGCGGTTATTTCTAGAGATAGCCCCTTGCCGAATTTCACTGGGTACTCTTTGCCATCTTCCGAGATTATCTTGTCTCAACATCACCCTCCGGGCTTGGCTTGAGCGAAGATCCCTTCGGAGGGTTCGAGGCCTCCGGTACTTTTTCGACGCTTTCTGCCACATTATGCACTTGTCGGGGGTCCAATGGCTGCCCATGGCCATACTCCGTCCTCCTGGCTATAGCTTGGTCTCCTGAAATAGTAAGCACTACACCTTGCGTGGACATTTTGAGACAAAGGTAATTATGATGTGCTATAGCCCCGAACTGGTTCAACATCCCTCGGCCGAAGATAGCATTGTAAGCGTATGAGGCATCAACCACATCGAAGATCACCTCTTCTACTCGGGCCAAAGGCCCCTCTCCGAAGGCAACCTCGAGGCCTATTTGGCCGAGGGCATCGAGAGGCGGTCCTGAGAACCCTTGAAGCGGCTGGGCTGCTAGAAGTAGATGCTTCCGAGGTATGCACATCTGGTCGAAGGCCTGGACGAAGAGTATGTCTGCGAAGCTCCCGCCATCTACCAGGATCCTTCGAACGTCTGCTCCTGCTATATCAGCAGAGATGACTAATGGGTCAGCATGGGGGAACTTCACCCCCACCGCATCGCTGGCTGTGAATGAGATGGGCACACGGGACCATTCTGGCATCCCTTCGGCGGAACTCGAGGTCCCAATGTGCCCGACCTCGCGGACGTACTCGCGCCGCTAGTCTCTTGGACATGCTTCCGAGGGTCCCCCCTCCGGAGATGGGCAAGACCACTCTCTTGCCGTGGTCTTGCGGGTCTTCTTGCTTTGGTGGTGGCATAATACTAGCCACCGGTAGTCGCATGGGGGCTTCGAGGGCACCGGCTCGGGCCACAGTTTGAACAGGCTCCTGAGCGTGCCGACGGTGGGGCCCGATCCGAAGTACCCCGCCCGGTATTTCGCTCAAGGTAGTCGCCTCGAAGGGCCAACACTGCCTTGCAATCCTTCGTGTCATGGCTTCTATTGTCGCCATGCACGCAACAGAAAAAACTCTGGCACCTGCCAGGCATCCTTTCTTGAGGCTTTGGTGGCCCAGCCTTGAAATTCTTCGCCTGCTGGAAATTGGCAGGTGCCTTCGAAGCTGAAGGTGCAATGTTTAGCACCTCCGAGCGGAAATGCTTCTTCCCCCGCTTGTACTCGTTGAAGCGGTTGTCTTGTGGAGGTTGCAGAGTAGTGGAGGCTTCAGGCTCCCTTTTGACTTCTCGGAGGGTGGGCAATGGTGCTTCAGCTCGCCGAAGACATCCTTCCTCCGCCTTGGCATACTGTTCGAAGTATGCCATGAGCTGCGCCACAGACGTCACCGGCTTCCGATGGAGTTTGCTGACGAGGTCGGGGTTCAGCACCCCCTCGCGGGCAGCATCAACTACCAAAGAGGTAGACATGCCCTTGATCTGTGACTTGGTGTGGGCGAAGCGCGTGAAGTACTCCCGGAGGGTTTCTCCCACCCGCTGCTTTACCTGAAACAAACTTCCTGTGGACATCGGGGCTACGAAGGTACCTTGGAAGTTGCTCACAAATTTCTTTTTTAGCTGCTCCATGAACTGATCGATCCTGGCTTTAGGGACCAGAACCAGCGGAGTGCCACGCCTTCGAGAGCGAGGGGGAAGCATTTTGCCATGGTGCTTCGCACCCCTCCGCTCGCTTCTATTGCTAGGGCGTAAGAGCGGGCGAACTCTCCGGGGTCCGACCCCCCGGAGTACTTGTGTAGCTTCGAGGCCTTGAATCTGGGGTCGAAAGACACTCTCTGCAGGTCCGAGTGTAATGGAGACTCATTATCGAAGGATGCATTCTCGGCTTCCTCCGGGACTTGGATAACTTCTGGGGGTTGCGGGTTCCATCGTCTTGAGGCCCTCCTGGAGTTTCGGTGGAAGCTTGAGTGCGGAGGCGATCGGCGGCTTCTTGCCTCCACCTGAATACCTCCTCCTGAAGCCTGGCTAGCTGCGTAGCCTCGGTTTCGGGAGGGCCTTCATCTTCGTCGGAGGGCACTTCTGGATCTCGGCTAACAGCGTTGTCGGTCTGAAGCACCGTAGGAGCCAGAGGGCCCCGGGGCGCTCGACGCCCAGCGGTGTCGGCGGGAATCGCCGGATTAGCCGAGGGTCCGGCTCCATTGGTCCGAGGGGACCTTCGGAGAGGACCCGAAGCCTGGCTTCGCTTCGGAGGCATAACTAGTCGTGAAGAGGTCTTGGAGATGGAGGACTTCGAACGACTCGAGGGGTCGAGAGAAGGCCTTCGAGCTGCACTAAGAAGCCCTTAACTGAAGGGTGCGCGGAATCTTGGGACTCCGAGGCTCCCTCCGTAAGTGCTCTTCGAAGTGCAGTCAGCAGTAGAGAACAAGCTTTTAGAACTTGGTCCCCACGGACGGCGCCAACTGTTGGCGCAAATGTTACGCCAACAGGTTCTCTGAAATCAAGAACGGACAAACAGAAAGTTCGTGCTTTAGGACTACTTTGAGCCTCCGAGATGGATAATAGCTCAAGTGGTCCGAATAAGTGTAAATGAACAACTTGTTCTGGATCCCCCTTTACAAGGTACAATGGGGGGTATTTATAGGGGAAAAAGCATAAGGAAAAAGACCTATTTACCCCTAGATTACAACCGACATAGTAGAAACTATTCGGTATTATAAACAAGGTTATACACGGTAAAGTACTGCAAGGTAAATGGATAAGCTGGACATCCAATCAATCATGTCCTTCGGCTTCGAGGTCTCCATCCTCCCTTCGGAGGGTTCTCTAGGGCTTCGCACCATAGCACCCTCCGGTCATGACGACGTATGCTTCGAACAACAGTCCGCCGGCTTCGGAGTCCTCATCAGCCTTTGAAGAGTTAATCTTTAAGTCTTGGAAATGGAGTAATTTCTCCCAACAATTGGGCTTGGGTCTTAACCAACTTTTGTTATCAACTTATATGAAAGTGAAATTTCATGACATTGAAGAGTAAAAACTAAGATTAATATGATGGTAACGTCTTAGCGACCTGAGCAAGAAATTGTTCTTACAGTATTAGGGACTTCTGAGCTTAGAATTAGGGGGGGTGTTTGTAAAAATTAAGAGGTTTACCATTCGTAGGCTCGCAGCTATCCAAATACTAAAAGCACAATTTTGAATAAAGAACGTGAGGCCCACGCATGGCCCACAGGCCACGGCCATTGCCCACCCACCAACATTTGGTACGCGCCGTCTCAACCAATCAGAACACAGGACTCCTCGTCCCACGGATCGCGCCTCCACGATCCGCGTGCTCCCCGTGAAACCCCATCTATACCGTCCATCCCCGGCTAATCCGACGCTCCAAACCCATCCCGCCCCCGAGGACGAAACCCCCCGCGCCGCCGTCCCCCCGAAAATACAAAAATTCCCAGATCTCCCGCTCTCCCCGCCGCCTACTTAAACCCCGGCACCTCGCCGTCGTCTCCTCACTCCAAATCGACTAATATCCAAGTATCCCAAGAGCTCTCGATTCCTATTCCAAGCAGTAGTAACCTTAGGTTTTGGTCCAGCTGCGATGGCTCGCACGAAGCAGACGGCTAGGAAGTCGACCGGCGGGAAGGCGCCGAGGAAGCAGCTGGCGACGAAGGCGGCGCGCAAGTCGGCCCCGGCGACCGGCGGAGTGAAGAAGCCTCACCGCTTCCGCCCCGGCACCGTCGCCCTCCGTGAGATCCGCAAGTACCAGAAGAGCACGGAGCTGCTGATCCGGAAGCTGCCGTTCCAGCGGCTGGTGCGGGAGATCGCGCAGGACTTCAAGACCGACCTCCGCTTCCAGAGCTCTGCCGTCGCCGCGCTGCAGGAGGCCGCCGAGGCCTACCTCGTCGGGCTCTTCGAGGACACCAACCTCTGCGCCATCCACGCCAAGCGCGTCACCATCATGCCCAAGGACATCCAGCTCGCGCGCCGCATTCGTGGCGAGAGGGCGTAGATTGCCTGATTTGGAGATGTAGAGTTAGTGATGCTAGGTTCTGTTTTAGCCTGTGTTTGTTGTCTTCGTCGTGGTGTTCTTGTGTTATGCAGTGTCTGATATTACCGCCTTATTATCATCAGCAATGGAAAACTTTGGTTATCCGAATCTCTAATCTCTGTTTCCTGAAAATCTCTTTGATCATATCTGTTCCAACATCTCCTAACTTTCCACAAATTTGTACCTCCTTTCACTAACCTTAAAAATACTATATTGCTCCAAAAGTAAAGATTTTCCATGCATACATGACGGCAAGATCAGTCCAACAAAATATCAAAGTAATTCCAGCCAACACATCATTTATTTTTTAGAGTAAGAATAGAAGAGTACATGAAACAAATTTGTGAATGCGTAATGCAGAAACAAAGACGGATACATCGTTTTGAGAAAAAACATTGGTGAGCACATATAACTCGTGTAACTTGGCTATGCATGCATCAGATCTGAAATGTTCTGATGGGCCGAAGTGGTTTGGTAGAAAATTGGAATACGCTCTACCGCCTCAAGCTCTGCAGAATGTATTGCGCATACAGATCCCTGCAAAGAAGACACCAAATTGGAATCATGATTCGTTACATCATAAAATGTTTCATTCTATCACAAGTTATTGTATTATGAAATGGAGTATTATAACACATATCATGATAAGGTACAGAATGACCAGGAGTTACATCGAGTACTGGATGGCGTCACGAGCAGCAGCAGCGGGCAAGAAATCATTGACAGCCACCTCCTTGTTCTCGTTCTTCTTGTCTGAAAGATCAGATCCAGAGTCAAACAATTGAAACCTAAGGTGCAATGGCAGCCATGAAAATGTATCAACTGTGTGAAGTGAGACAGCAGGCGTACAGTCTTCAAAGAAGCGTCGGATCTCCTGAAGGCGATGAGGAGAAAGCTCGCTGAGATCGTTGTAGTGGCGGTACTCGGGATCGTCAGCGCAGACAGCTATGATCTTGTCATCCTTCTCGCCCTGTTCAATGAAAAGAGGCAAAGAAATGAGCTTGGTGCTGAACTGCTGATACCTATATGGGAAAGAAGTTTTATTCTTGAAAAGTTGGGTTGATCAGATAAGAAAGGATTGGCTTGATTGCTAAAGATTAAAGAAAAGGATCGATTTGCTTACCTGGTCAATCATAGGCATGAGACCGATGGCTCTGGCTCGGAGGAAGGAACCGGGAAGAACTGGTTCCTGGTTGCAAACAACACGCAGTTGTTAGAGACTGGTAAATAATGCAGAAAAGATGTGAGCTTTCAATTCTGAGCATGTTATTAATGTGAGGCTTGTGAAAGTGTCAGCTCACCTGCATAAGCACGAGGACATCAATGGGGTCGTTGTCCTCGCAGAGCGTTCGCGGAATGAAGCCGTAGTTGTGAGGGTAGACCACAGACGAGTAGAGAACTCGATCGACCTGGCAAAGTTTCAGCGCATCAAAGCCACACTAGATCTTTAATTAGCACATAATGGATGCAATAATCACGAGAAGTTTTAGAGACGAGTTGGAGGAAATTAAATGTGACGCTAGCGTTACATGCAGACCTTGATGAGCCCGGTCTTCTTGTCGAGCTCGTACTTCACCTTGCTCCCCTTGGTGATCTCCAGGACCTGTGAATCCACACGGACACATCGCATGCAAGTTGTCGTCGTGGCATCATATGCGAAAATGGAACCTGGCGATCACCGGGAAAAAAATGGGCACTTACGACGTTGAACACGGCGGGAGCAGCAGGGCCGATCTCGAGGTCGTGCCATGGGTGCGCGGCGACGGACCTCCGCGACAGCGACGAGAGGATCCTCTCATTCAGCCGCGGCGGGCCCTGCGGCTGCTCCTCCTCCTCCTTGGCTGCAGCGCCGGCGCGGTTACCTTCGTTCTCGTGGCTCATCTCGCCTTCGCTCTGGCTGGCTCTCCCACTTGCACGGATCGGTTCGGTGAGAAGAAGTGTACGCACGTACGAGCACGACGGGTTGGTTGTTCGATGCCGCGAGCGCGCATGCAGTGGATGACCGCGGAGACCGCCGACCGGCCGCGCGGCGTGCGGGCTTTATATAGGCCGCGACCGGCTTGGTTGGCCGTGGAGCGCCGGGGCGCGCGGCTAACGCGGCGGATGCCCATGTGCAGTGCCAGGCCAGCGCGCCGGCCGGTGGGAAACTTCCCCGCGTTAGCCGCGTCGTCGTGCATGCATGCATGCCTCCAGCTGATCTGCCTAAACTAACTGGTTTATCGATCGATCAGCTCGTCGCGCGTACGTGTCCTTCTGCTGCCTCTCCGAGCTGTGTGGAGACATGCGGTGGCTGAATGCAACGTGCGGCGGTGCGCGAGTGCAGCAGCTAGCGCAGCACCGTCGTGTGACAGAAAAAAGATCAGGGGGAAATGAGCTGAGGAAATCATGAGCTTGGATTGCTCACAAGGAAAAGATGAAATCATGAGCTTGGATTGCTCACAATGGGAAATCACATTGGTTGTTCACCATAATCCAGTGTGCTATTCGAAACTCGATAAGCCGCCTTCGATTGAGACATGAAAAACAGGGGTGGATGGAGATATTGCCTAGAAATTGTAACTTGTAAGCCACACTACCAATTCTGGATTCGACCTTTAATGGGACAAAATATTTAGAAGAAAGCTTATGATTTGCTCTTTTTACCACAGAAGTCTGCCAGTAAGGCTGCAATTTAACTATTACCAGATATTCCTTGAAGCTTCTGTGCTTAATTATTGGACTGATAGTGGTGAGCCCAGCTCCGTAATGCGGAGGTACTTTCGTACCATCGAATCAGTGCCGGATGACGTGGATCATGATTGTATAGAACAATGGAGGAAAGACCGGATAGTGATTATAAAGAACGGTCTGATTTCCTCCACTTAGGGGAACCGGTTCCGGGGCAATGGGGAGATTCAGCGAGCTCAGCGTCGTGAGCATGCAGGAAACACTCCACAAGCTCCGCACAACGGGACAAGCGATCTCGTCAGATTTGGCAATAAACGACGCTCGTGAGCCTGACACTACCATGCAGAAACAAGAAACGCTGGTGTATTCAGGTTGAGAACAAAATTAAAACAACTGTGTGTCATGCATGCGTAGAAATGCGTTTCGGTTTTGGCGTTATTTCTTGAGAGAAAACTACGGTGCTCAAGACGTTAATTAGAATTTTTTTACGATATTTCAATACTCAGTAAAAAAAATATTTCACCATTTAGTTAAAAATATTTCAATAAAATAAATAAATTGAAACACAAATGTTGGCGTAGTACAAAAGGTTATGTTTAAAAACCCTTGAAGGTTCAAAGTGTTACACTTATATTTGAATAATATCGGAGCCTCCGAATAGAATGATAACTTTCGAATAGAAGTTATATTGATCAGTATTTTGATTGTTCGATCCCCTACCATGTAAAAGGGAGGGTATTATAGGCATAATTATAACAATGTAATACGGAGTTACCTCCTACATCGTACCGACTATCAAAGTGTAAATAGTGAATTTCGTAGGGATAGTTTAGTACCTTCTCATGTGAACATGCCTAAAGCTATACTACATCTTACATCCGAGGGTACTTAAAGCTCATAGTTTGGATGTCACCGGTTTTATAACTCCGAAGCTTACTCATCCTAGAGGGGGCTTTGGTTCAACATGCTTCAGACCATCACTTCGTACAATACTCCGCATAGGCTCAGAGCAAAGGACAAGCCTAGAGCTTCGCATGGGGTTTTGCTAAAAATTGTTGTTAGTTTTTGTTAGGGTAAAAATATTTCCCCCCCACAACACTCAAATCTAAATTGAAACATTTTGCTCCTTACTTATGAAATATTAAGTTTCAACACTGAACATAAAAACAAGGTTTTGCATATAGTAGTTTTTTTGGTGTTGCAAACATCAGTGTTATACCTGTTTGAAATATTTTTTTGACCTAGTGATTGATATAACATTTTTTAACAAGTGTTGAAACACTGTACATTTTTTATATTTTTTAGGATGCTCTAGATTGGGTATTTTCTTATTTCTTACTATTTTTGCTAGATCAGAGCTGCTTGCGGTCGACAGATGATGCATTTTCATAACGTAGAGGAATTTTCCCTTCCATTTATTACTCCTCAGAGGAACCAGGCAACCAGCGACCGTCCGAGTGATTTAGGCTTCACCGAGGCATCCTCTGAGTGCACATTTGGACACCACGTCTCACTGGAAGCCTGAAAGCAGAACAGCCTCCTCCATGAAAGCAGCAAGCTGCAGCACATGGCGACATGAACACGCCGAATTTTGGATGCGTCACGTAAAGCATTTATAGGCTTGACACTCCTGTTTGTCCTGCCGCTTGGCTCGGAGCGGAACAACCGCGCGATCAAGCAAAGGCGTCGACCAGGATTCACGAGGAATTCGGACCACCAGAAGCGTCCGGAGTTGGGACTTGGGTACAGTCGTAGTCGCGCGACGCCACCGAGTTGTCCTCGTTAACGTCAGGCTGCCGGGCCGCGACTGGTTTTACAAAAACGAGCATCAGTTAACATAACACCATAGCCGCTCGGATTTTACTGACTTCAGCCGTTCGTTTATCGCAATAAAATTCCATTTCACGGGAACTGTCTCTATTTTTTCACGGTAAGAACTCCTACAAATCCACGGTACGTGAAGGGGGGAAAGAACTTTAAATCCACGTCACGTGAAAGAGAAGAGAATCCGATAATAATGTAAAAACCGAGGAGCGCAGACAGTGGCGGAATTAGAGTAAAATTGAGGGGTACACCGTTTTAAGCGGTACACCATATTAGATCTGAGGGGATGCACAAAAGATAAAAAATTACAAATAATAACTTAAAAAAATTTACACGGGTGTTCCTTGAAACCCCCAAGCAGTGCTTTGGCTCCGTCCTTGAGTGTGGAGCGATGCATGGGAGATCAGCACGGGTCTCATGAAGTGCGGCTGGCGACACCAGGCAGCAGAAGGGCGGTGTGGTCGGTGTAGGCCCAATGAGGTGGCGGTGGTATGGTCAGGCGTGAGGCTGACAAGGTGACCGAATGTGTGTGCTATGGTCGTGGATCTAGCATGATCGGGGAGGTCGATGGAGGCGACACCAACTGTCGAGAAAGATGACAATGTCAACTGCACCACCCTGCCGACTTCATGTCGCACTTCGCCGACGCCCACTAGTCTCGTGATGACCTCCCGTCATCCCACGCCTTCATCTGCGTTGCCGCCCATGACACTGCGTAAGTACGACAATTGTAGTTTGATTAGGTGTAAAGAGATTTTTGTATTCGAAATTCTATAGTTGCCTCAAAGAATAAGAGATAAGATGCTTTTAGACATGTTCGGATCTCCCAGAAAATAATAACCCTAGTCCCGTGTGTTGGAGTATGCGTTGAAGAGCCTAAAAAGATCTCACACGTACGAAAGTTTATACTTATGTGTAAGCATAGACTGTAAGAGGTACCTCGATCCCATCATATATCGTAGGGGTTGGGGGTACCATTTAGGCTTTAATCACCATATTAAGTCCTTTTACAATAGTTAAATCACCTGGGATCGTGAGCTAATTATCACAAACATTATTCGTTATCTTAATTTGTCATTAAGTCTAGTGATTATGCCATAGAGTTTATTATCATTGGTGGTGTGGACTGACTATTGGTCTCGAGTCTTGTAGTCAGGGTGGCCCTCTGTGTGCTGAGCTGGGAACTCTTCCATTTTGCTGACCGTTCTGATGTTGCACGCCGGTCCGACCCCTTCTATGTCATTTTTAATTTCTTGTGTTCCGATCCCTTATGCTGGAATTTTGGGATAAACTCATATGAATATTTTAGAAATTCCTAAATAAATCTCAAAGGCCCACATCGATAAAAGAAATACCGCGTAGTCGAGAGTCGGGTATTGGAATCGGAACCGTCGAGTGCCGAACTCGAACCAGGGACTCGGAGGCCGGAGATCAACATTTCCCGAGTGCCTAATCCGAGTCAGGACTTGGGGGTCGGGGGTCAGCTTACCGAGCCTGACTACATGTTCCCGAAATCTGACTCTTTGCCTTTTTAGAGACACAATCTTTCCTCTTATTGTTCCGATTCTTTAGGAACATGGAGAAGATTGCAGGTGTCGGGGATATAACCATGGGTACCCTCTCAAGTTGTTTTTGCTTGGACTGCGTAATGGTTGGATACCTCCTAAAGACTGATGCTGTGGGCCGATTCCCTCAACACCCACACTCGAGGAGCCATCTCCTGAGTGTTGATACTCCAACGGTCAGCCTTAAGAGGTCGGACCATCATCAATCACCATGAAGGCCGTCATCAATTGAAACGGTCATTCTTAGCAGTTATCACCCATTATTTGACTGTTTTCTCAGTCATTAGTAGGATAATTCATCATCATTTGTAACCCCCGATCCCTCTCATATAAATGGATCAGAGGGAGCCTCTATAGAGGCATGCTCTCTAGATTTAGCTCACTCTTTTTCACATTCTCTTCCTCTCGACATTCAGGGGGAGAGCACAATCCCTTAATCACACAGACATAGGAGTAAGGCTATTATCATCTAAGAGGCCTGAACCTGTCTAAACACCTGAGTTCCCTCTCTTTTGCCTCGTCCATCGAGGTAACCATTGATTCACCTTCATGACCCCCTTTCTACTTACACAAATCAAACCGAGGGTACCCCCGTAGGCTATTGTTGTTCCCACGTAATGACAGCGGGATATGGTTATATGGAAACAAACTTAATTGAGATCATGATCGCGACACGAGATCCGATTGCTCCCATATAAATACCCGTAGATCTGGCCAAATTACAACGATGAGAAATACAACAGAACTGAGCTAAGATTTTATCTATCTCTTCTTTCTGCAGTGCTGCCTCCATATACTACTCCATCACGTCCACTGGTGTGCACCGAAATCGGGAGAGCATGTCTTTGAAACTAGTCGTTCTTGTGATCCTGCACTGGGAAAGGGCGAATAAGGTTTTTGGGAAGCGCTCCATGCGACTGCACAATTTCATCACCACGACGTGTCTTCCGTTTACGTCCAACGTTAGTCACCATCGGGTGCTGTGATCCGACACCAACATAAGCATCTCTTCCCTGACCATGAATTCGTCCTTGATTACCATATAGTATGTGATTTATCTTTGGTTTATAATCATGCTTTGCAAAATCACGATTATTGTGTTCCTGTTCACTAGTATGATTGATATATTCATGCTATTTATTACAGTTGCCATGATTTTTCTATTTCATAAATTAATCGTAAAATTGCATAATACTCCAACAATTCAAAACCTTATTTTAGGCAATCTGCGATTAATTCTATGGCTGGATTTGTGGATGCACTAAGGCCGGAAATTTTTCTTGGTGTGCATTTTAAGAGATGGCAAGCCAATGTCCGTCTCTAGCTTACTGCTATGAATGTATGGGAAGCTAGACTTAGCAAATCTAAGAGTGAACTTTATGCCGATGGGTAAAAGAAGTTCATTGAACCCAATAATCTCTTTGTGGGATGCTGCTTGGGCGTTCTCTCTGACCGTCTGTGTGATGTTTACATCATTATGATAGCTGCGAAAGAGTTTTGGGATGCTCTAATTGCAAAATATGACGCGTCAGGCGCATACAGTGAACTATACCTCATGGAGAGTTTTCATGACTATAGGATGGTGAACAACTGTTTTGTGGTAGAACAAGCTCATTAGGTTGTGTGCATTGTAAAGGAACTTGATCTCATTAAGTGTCCTCTACCCGATAAGTTTGTGGTTGGGCACTTAATTGCAAAGTTACCTTCTTCATGGAGGAAGTTTGCCACTACTCTAAAACATCAGAGATAAGAGATATTAGTTGAAAACCTGATATTGTCTCTTGATGTTGAAGAGAAAACTCGGGCAAATGTACTTCTGTGAAAGGAGGCGAGGGTCAGTCTAGTGCTAACTTGGTGCAAAAATCCCCATGCAGTAAGAGGAAAGGGAAATATAAGCCTAACAAGATTATGAGATCCACTACTTTTAAGAAGGAGAAAAACCTAGCCGAGTTGAGTTGCTTCACTTGTGGTGAACTAGGACATTTCTATAAGGATTATCCGGATCTTTCATTGTGGACCACAACACTGTGCTGTGAGCTGGCAGGTTTTAAATGAAAACGGATGGCTGTGATCGCCCGATACCCTTTCGATCAGATGGACGACTAGGATTAAATCCCAAAGCGATATAACCACAACCGTCCGATCGAGATCGTGCGGCCATAACGAGATCCGACACAACACAGTGTTTTACCCCGTGCCAGTAGTCTTCTCCGGCGACTACCGAGAGTGGCGGCGACCCTAGCGGTGGCGGCGATGGTCTAAAGCCCTACCTAAGCACAGAAACAGAATGAAGGTAGTGAGGTGATCATGATGGTACCGGTGCGGCGGCTGGGGGTTGATGGGGCGAGGCCAACAACGAGTGGGGACAGCGAAGATGTTCGGGTCCTCGTCGTTGATAGAGTTCCGGCGGCGAGGATCTCGTGCGGAGTGGTGTCCGAGGTCAGGGAGGCGACAATGGTCTTGAAGAGAGGGTCGACGGCGATGAAGGAGAACCCCGGCAATGGCAAGCGACGACTGGAGGCAGGGCAGAGGAGCAACACAAAATTGGACAATGTGGCACTCGTTTCTGGCGAGGGATAGAAAGTGAGTGGTGTGGCTGGATGCGGTGCTCAAGGGCCCTTTTATAGTGCATTGGTAGTGAGGGGGAGGGGCGGAGCGCCATGAATGTCGAGTTGGGGTGTAACTCTAGTGAGGTTGATTACAGCGATTAAGTGGATTAATCATGAGGGGATCCGAGGGGAAACATGTGGGGGGTTACGACGATTAACTCCCAGGCGTTAATCGGAGCTTGGTCCCACGACGGAGGCAAATCCAAGACGAGGGATTCAACTAGAGTTCTCGGAGTGACAATGATGCGAGGAAGACGAACCTGATAGGATGGGTCCACCGGTCATTGAGCGAGCAGTGTAACGGTCGATGCCAACATGTGGGCCAAGGAGCTTTGCGCAGAGAGAGGGAAGGGGGCTTACACATGGACCAGGGCTCGGGTGTGAGGTTGAGAGCACCGATAGGCGGGGTCCACATGTTAGTGAGGGGTTCACGGGTGAACAGGTTGGGCTGGCTGGAGAGAGTGGAATGGAGGGGGCGGCCCAATACTGTTTAAATTCATTTCTGAATAAAAATAATTGTTGAAAATAGTTTAAAAATTATGAGCTACTTGCAAGGGTTCTAAAAATATGCAAAAATTCTCAAAAATATATCTTGGTCTTCAGATCATAATATAATTTTTTTCAGACCTTGGTTTGAACTATTTCTCTAGATATTTATTTATTTGGACATTTTTAGCTTTAAAGAAAATCAAAAATAATCCTTTTTCTAGAAAAGTATTTTTATAAATTTTATTTTTACCTTTGGAAATTTGCGCTGTTACACTCTTGTTGTTGGAGAAGCATCAAATGCTCGACCCCAACTCCTATGCTCCAAGGCCCAAAACCATTTTGATAGCCTTGTTAAGTGAACCAATACTACGCATGTAGAAGTCTGACTTCCGCCCCAACTGGTCGAGATAAAAGATATCACCCTACATTGATAGACCCACCTATTGATGAGCATGAACCTTTGTGGGTGCAACTATTGGGAAGAGCATCAACACTTAATTTTCTGAGGGAAACTACTATAGCATCATAACGTCCCTAGCACACACAAAACATGCAAGAATAGAATAACAGGAACATAAGAAAGCATCACAGGCAATCATATTAACTGTGACATAGCATGACCTTCTTCACATGGCGATCTCCATCTACATGGCTACTGTCATCAAGTGCGTGCTCCCATCCTCCATGAAGAGTACTAGTCCATCTCGCATAGTCTATACTAATTACATGGGCCAAAGCATCGAGGAAACGACATGCAAGTCACAATAAATTTTACATCGACCTTGGGCTAAAATAATCATGGCACACAAGCCATATTTAATTTACATTCATTGCATGCATCTCATACATAACATTCATCCAAGGCCATGCCAGTCACGACATTCTCTGCAAAACAAAGTTACGCGAGCAATCTATAAGTGACTGTTTTCTGGATCTAAAAATCTCGGGTCAGCAAGCTCGGTTTTCAAAATCGCGCGGGTCAGAACTTCCGATCTGACATTGGAACTTCCAATCCTACGAAACTCCCGATCAATATCGGAATCCCACAACGCAACAATTGTCTTCTGTATTGAATCATTATTCGACATCGGAACATCCGATCACTATCGGCAGTTCCGATCCACCATTAGAACTTCCGATCATATCAAGACTTCCGATCTATTGTGGATAGAAACAGATCTAATCTTTTTTTCCACCATGTATCTCCATACATGAGGGATCCAGATTGAACACTATGCACGCAAGCTTTGATACCATTGTTGGAGAATAGGGAAGCTACGCTGGCCGGCAAATTCAAAATTTCCACCCAATGTCCCTAGGCTCATGCGCATGTGAGATCATAGATCAGTACCTTCTAGCACAAGACGCGCTAGGTGCAGCGGAAGAAGATGTTGGAGCAGCGCGTCAAGCCTTTCCTCGCTTCATCCTTGTCGTCCCTCGCTGATTCGATCGATTAAGACGACGTAGTCGTTCGCATGTAGATGTTCATGAGCGTCGCTATTGGAGCAACGCCTCAATGGAGTCTACACGTATAGGGATGTAGTACCTCCCATGGCAGCGTGCTAGCACCGCACGTGAGAGACGAGGATCCTTGACCTCAATGTTTGAGATCAAGAAGGGAATGAGAGAACTCTTGGGTGTCTAGGTCTAATCTAGGCTTATTGCTTGCCTCAAGACGTCCTCCTTCCTTTATATAGGGCTAAGAGACTCTAGGTCATGCTCATCCTGAAACCGTAATAGATCCAATCTGTTTGCCCACGTCGGAACTTCCGATCCTGGACCGGAACTTCCGGCAGGGTATTTTAGGTCTCCCGATACAATACAATACGCAATAGATGCAATCTGTTATTGCCTACCTCGGAACTTCCGATACCATACCAGAACTTCCGATCAGTACAAAATCCTCGATTCCGAATCGGAACTTCTGGCTCGTCGGAACTTTCGATACCATATCGAAACTTCCGAAGCAACAATTGCTCTCTGTATCGAGACCAGAAATTAACTGGAACTTTTGATACTTCCTATCAGAACTTCCGATCCATTGAATTTTGGGTTAATAGCTTCTGTGCCACCGTTATTTCCTGAAACGCCAAAAATACCATTACTATTCGTCTATTAGCCTACATGCCATTACAATTCTCCGATCGATTCCCATATGCCATTAGGCCCACCTGCAGCGTGTCTGATTTTTTGTTTTGCCCAAACTGCCCTTCTTCTTCCCTCAGCTATCCCCTGTGATGTCAAGATGAGATGGGTACTCTCCTGCTTCCACCACGGCCACTGTCCTCTCCTGCTCTCGCCTCCGTTTGTCTGCTCCTGCCGCCGGTGAGGCTCGCCTCATGGTCCTGCCGACCGTTCGTCGCGTAGCGAGGTCCGTTTCTTGGACTGAGCTCAGCTGCGCAAGGGGCGCAGCGCACCGCCGCCGCACGCCGACGCGGCCCTCATGCTCGCCCACGCGGAGGCCGGCGTACGCGCGCCTCCGCCGATTCGACGAAATCCTCCTCGTTGTGCAAAAAGGTTGGGCGAGCGTGAAGTGTTCGCTGCCACTTCAAGCCAGGCGTTGTCACCGGAGAGAAGCTGCTCAAGGAGATCCAAGTCGACTGCCGCCGCGCCGTCCGACAAGGTGTGCTGCAGAGAGACGCTGCTGGGCTGGGGTCTCCCTCTTCCATGCAACCTCGTTGTGCAGGAACTCTGCGCGCGAGACCCCGACGCGGCGCACGGCCTCTACCAGCTCGTCGTCTCCTGCTTCGGCGCCTCGGGGGAGCTCGCCCTCATGGAGGACGCCGTTCTAGAAATGGCCCGCCTTGGCCTCCCCGTCGACTCCGCTACCGGCAACGCCTTTGTGCAGTACTACGCCTCCTCTGGCACCATGCCGCAGATGGAGGCGGCCTATCGCCGGCTCAAGAAGTGCCGCCCAACCCGTCGTGGCTGCTCACAAGGGATAGCTGAGGGAAGAAGAAGGGCAGTTTGGGCAAAACAAAAAATCAGACACCTTGCAGGTGGGCCTAATGGCATATGGGAATCGATCGGAGAATTGTAATGGCATGTAGGCTAATAGACGAATAATAATGGTATTTTTGGCGTTTCAGGAAATAACGGTGGCACAGAAGCTATTAACCCTTGAATTTTATTAGGAATAACCTTCAGCGACGTCCTGCACTTACGTCCATATAATGCCTCAAACATCTACAGGCTAACCTGATAACTGTTGTTGTAGGAGAACTCTGCATAGGGCAAATTCTTGTCCCACATTCCACCAAAATCTATGGCTCAGGCTCTAAGCATATCCTCCAATACTTGGTTCACCCTTTCTGTCTGACCATCGGTCTGTGGATGGTAAGCTGTGCTGAAGTTCATCTAGGTGTCGAGCTCTTCCTGAATATTCTTCCAAAACTTGGTGGTTAACTGACTTCCTCAGTCAAACACAATCTTCTTTGGAACCCCGTGTAAACACACGATCCGGGTCATGTATAGCTCATCTAGTTTCGAACCACTGTATGTCATCTTTATGGAAATGAAATGAGCCACCTTGGTGAGTCGACCGATGATCACCCAAATGGAATCATATCCAGCTTGGGTCCTAGGCAGTCCAGTGATGAAGTCCATTCCTACCTCTTCCCACTTCCATTCAAGAACCTTGAGGGGCTACAATAATTCAGCAGGTCTCTGGTGCCCTGCCTTGACTCGCTGACAAGTGTCACACTTTGCCACATATTCAGCTATCTCTCTCTTCATGCTGACCCACCAATATTTCTCTTTCAAGTCTTGGTACATCTTAGTACTTTCAGGATGTATGGAGTACAAGGTATCATGGGCTTCCTTGAGAATGAGAGCCTTCAACTCAGGTTTGTTGGGCACACACATCCTATTTTTGAATCATACGGTGCCAACCTCATCTTCTAAGAACTCTGGGGCTTTCCCCCTTCTCATATTCTTCTGGATTTTTGCAATGTCGGGGTCTTCCTTATGCGTTTCACGGATCTGGTCCATCAAGACAAGCCTTGCTTCAAGTGCAGCGAGGTACTCCCTGGTGGTGATTCCTAAGTTCAACCTTTCCATTTCCTTATACAATAGAGGAGCTTGATCCTGTACCATGATGGCGTTGTAGTATCTCTTCCGAGTTAAAGCATCGACCACTACATTAGCCTTGGTCGGATAGTAATGGATGCCTAAATCATAATCCTTGATCAATTCTAACCACCTTATTTGCCTGAGGTTCAAATCTGGCTAGGTGAATATGTACTTGAGACTCTTATGATCGGTGAAGACTTCACACCTATTACCAACAAGGTAATGCCTTCATATCTTTAGCGCATGAACCACTACTGCTAACTCCAAGTCATGAGTAGGGTAGTTTAACTCGTAGGGTCTCAATTGCAGAGAGGCGTACGATATCACCTTCCCGTCCTACATCAGAACACACCCTAGTCCTTGACGAGAGGCATCACAGGAGACATGGAAGTCCTTTCGTATATCTGGTAGAGTCAATACTAGGGCCGATACAAGCTTATATCTTGTCATTGGCTTTGCGATCTTAGAAAAATTCTCAATAAATTGGCGGTAATATCCAGCGAGTCCTAGAAAACTCTAGATCTTGGACACATTTGTCGGCTGCAACCAATTTGTTACCACTTCCACGGTGGTCGGGTCTTCTGCAATCCCTTCGGCAGATATGACATGACCGAGAAATTTCACCTAAGACGACCAAAACTTGCACTTGCTGTACCTAGCATATAACTGCTGCTCCCTTAACTTTCCCAAGGCCAAATGAAGATGGTATTCATGCTCTTCCTTGGTCTTGGAGTATATGAGTATATCGTTGATGAATACTACAATGAACTTGTCCAAGAACTCCTTGAAGATATTGTTCATCATATTCATGAAGAATGTGGGGGCATTCGTGAGTCCAAATGACATCACAATATACTTGTATAATCCATATCGGATGTGAATGCAATCTTAGGGATGTCTTTTATGATCCTTGGCTGATGGTAGCCTGATCGAAGGCCGATCTTGGAGAAAACTAGGGATCCCTTCAGCTGATCAAACAGTTCGTCGATCTGAGGGAGTGGGTACTTGTTCTTGATGGTCACCTCGTTCAGGGCTCTATAATCCACACACATTCTCTTGGTCTTGTCCTTCTTCATGGCAAAAATGACCGGTGCACCCCAAGGTGAGGTACTCGGTCGGATGTATCCCTTCTGGTCTAGATCTTCAATATTACTCTTCACTTCGGCTAACTCATTCATGGCCATCTGATACAGTCGCTTGGAAATGGGTGTGGTTTCGAGAACAAGTTCAATCCTGAACTCAATGTCCCTCTTGGGTGGCACTCTTGTAGATCTTCTGGAAAGACGTCCGGGTATTCTTGCGCCACAAGCACTTCTTCTAAGGTCATCTGGTGAAGTGAGACTCCTCTCAAGCCTCGGGTGGCCATATTGAGAAACCAAGGGTTGGTTTCGGTGTTTTGTGATGAGTGATTGACAGGCTTTTTACCCTCTGTTCGAAGGGTACCTCCGGAAGGGTTTCGGAGATTGGACCTCCGAAGGGGGTTCGGAGGTGTTTCACCAAAGGGTGTTCGGTGTTTGCTTGCTGCAGCTGTTGCAGCGGAGTGTGCTCGTCGGAGGGGTCCGACAGTACGCGATGACTGGGTTCGTACCGAAGGCTTCGGTACTTTGGGCGGTACACCGGAGTGTGTACCAGAGGTTGCTAACCCGGAGAGGTCTCCGGAGTACTGGATACACTTGTTTGCTTGTCGGTGGTGCGCAGGGACTTCGGAGGCGACGGACAAGGTTCGAGCCAGGTGAACCCGGGTCAAGCGGGAGGCTTGATGCCAGGGGAGCGGGGAGCTCCGTCACGGTGGCTGCGAAGGTGGTCCGGGTCGGTCCTCGGGTCGAGGCGTGCCAGGTGAAGGCAGAGAGTGCGGAGCGTGGCTCCGGCTGAAGGTACTCTGAGACAAAGTCCTCGGAGGTGAGGCACTTCGAAGGTACTCCGAAGGGAGTGACTTCGGAGTTGGTGGATCAAGTCCTCTTCGGAGGCAAGGGTTCGAAGTGTGATCCGGAGGGAGACACTCGAAGGTGCCCGACGAAGGTCTCAGAAGTCGAGGCGCATCGAAGGCATGGTCCGGGTGAGGCTCGTCGAGGAGTGTGCTCGGGGTGAGACACTGCGACGAAGTGCTCATGGAATGCTTCATGCGGAGGCCTTGGACGAAGGAGGGACTTCGAAGGGTGGTACTCCGAAGGTGGGGCTTCGGAATGTGGAAGGCTTCGGAGCGAGGCTAGCTCCGGAGGAAGGTTGACTTGAGGTACTTCGGCCTGCATGGCTTCGGTACACGGACTGACGGAGTTCGAGCTGGGTGAAGCTGCGAAGCCGTGGTGGTCCACTCCGGAGGTGTTGGTGCGAAGGCCCAAGGAGCTTTGACGGCTTCGGCTCAAAACCGTCAGTGTATCGGAGACTGACTTCGGTGAAGCGAAGGCCATCTGGCTTCAGGCTTCTCACCGAAGCTACCGCACCCTCGCGTGCGATGGGAGGCTGCAGAAAGTCAAAGACTGCAAAGGCTGACACTGTCTGTTCTGTAAAAGGCTGACACTGTCCCCTCTGCAAAGCTGACAGAGAAGCCTCCAAAATAAAGGTGGACTACCTTTTGTACCCCTTAGTTCTGTAGAGACAAAATGAATGTAAACCCTAGGGGTAGTGTAGTCAATTCCTTTGGGTGAACTGTGGGCTATATATATGGGGGCTCGGTAGGTAACATTTAACACTTTGAGCATTTACTGTTGAGCTCCTGTAGCCATACTTCGATTGAATACATCCAGAGAGTTCATTTTCTGTGTTCTGTGTTCAAGCGGCGAAGCCCTGTTTTCTTGTGCTTTTGCTTGAGCTCGCTTTGCATACCTCGCCTGTTGTTGTGCACCAAAGCCTGTTGAGGCGAAGGTTGTTTTTCGTGCGAGGTGTGTCTTTTTGGTGTGCTGTCGCTCTGTGTAACTTGAGGCCAGTCCTTACAGCTTACTAGCGAAGCCCCGATCGAGGCCCGTTTTGCTTCTTGTGTCGAAGCCCTTAGCGTAGTCTTTTTGTGTGCGTGTAGACCTTCGTGTACGAAGCCCAGCACCAGTTGCTGTCGCCAAGTACTTGGTCGAAGTCCTCAGAGGGCTGTCCACTCTTGCGAAGGGTGAAGTGCGAAGCCTGCTCGAAGCACCCTGTGTGCGGAGCCTGCACTGACTTAGCAGAGTAGATTTTCGAGGGTTGTAAGTGGAGCGAAGTCTTCTTGGCTTCGAACTTTTGCTCCTCCGAAGCCTGTGTTCGAAGGTGTCGAAGTACCTCCGAACCAGACCTTCGAAGGTAGTGTTCGAAGCCTGTTCCGCAGAAGACAGAACTGAAACCGAGGGCTAGTTTTTAGTCCGATTTTTTAAAAAGCTCCCATTCACCCCCCCTCTGGTCGCCGTTTCCGGTCCAACACATATTGAAGGTGACAGAGACTCCTTCATCGATGGTTACTGTGACAGACTTGCTGGCGTAGTTTATCATTCCCTTGTGCTTCATCAACCAGTCCATACCTAGGATGAGGTCTAGGCCCTTACAATATATGAGGACTGGGTCGGGCCAAAATAACATCCCTTGGATATCTATCCGTATCCTTGGGGTGAATAAATTGGCTAGGGTTTGTTTGCTGGGGGTGGCGATCATCATGGGTGTGGGCAGAGGGAGTACTTCTAGTCCATTTATTTTCACAAAATCCTCGGATACGAATGAATGTGTTGCTCCAAAGTCAAACAATATTAATGCAGGTATGAAATTTGTTGTGAACATACTGAGCAAAACTCCCGGGGCCTCTTGGACTTCTTCAGCAGTGATATGGTTGACTCGGGCACGAACCACCGAGTTTGGTGTAGCTCCTTGGGGTTGCTTGGGATGAGGGAACTGATGAGCGTAGTGCCCTCTTTCCGATAGTTGAAGCAGACGACTGTCTTGCCATTCTGGTCCCTCAAGGTGTTGATCTTCGCGGCCGGTGCTGGTGGGGCGGATGGAGTTGGCGGAGTGGGGCGAGGATTCTCGGTATTTGAGCCACTGGCAGCGTACGACGGCTTGTAGATGGGACGAGGGTGGTAGGTGGGTGCTTGAGGTGGAGGGGCGAAGCGAGGCCTCTAGAAATTCCCTTGGTGATGCTTGAAAGCGATCATCTTTCTCTTCTTGAGATCCATCTTGTTCTGTTCGGTCTCTTGAAGAATAGCCTTATTTACCAACCGCTAGAAGTCAACATAATCCACCGCGGCAAGCTGGATGGAGAGCTCATCTTTTAGTTCCCTAAGGAACTTGGCCTGGTGAACGACGTCGGTACCAACCTCCTCTAGCGCATACCGGGACAGTCGGTTGAACTCATGGATATACTCTATATCGGTCTTGCTCCCCTGCTGTAAATCCCGAAACACCTACTACTTCACATCTATAACTCCGATAGGGACGTGGGCAGCCCAAAAGTCAATGGTGAATTCCACCCAAGTAACCTCGTGATCCTTAAGCTGAGACTCACGATAGTTATCCCACCATTTTGTGGCAGGTCCTTGAAGCTGGTGGGCAGAGAATGCTACCCGCTCCCTATCTGAGTAAGGGAGGAGATACAACTTCTTCCCAATGGTCCTCAACCAATCACCTATCTCCATTGGGTTGGTTGTACTTGAGAATATGGGGGGCCTCACACGCAAGAACTCATAGAGTTAAGGCGCGGGAGCAGGTGCAGGAGCTTGCTGGCGACGTGCAGGCTCCATGTTCTGCTGCCGTAGACGATTCAACTGGGCTTGTTGCTCGTGCATCTGCGCCTACTGCTGCTGCATCTACACCAGTAGGGCAGTGATCAGCTGATTCTGGTTGGCCATCATCTCTACTAGAGTGGGATGATTTGCGGCTGGCAACCCTGATTGACGCTGACCCATTGCACCCCAGTTGGGCACAACACTCCCCGATAGACTGTTGGTAGCTCCTTCCCCATTATTGTTGGAACTCGAGTTCTGATTGTCAGCCATTCTGAAGGTAATAATATCCCAAGTATATTAAAAAGGACTTATTTTTTCCAAAATAATTCATGGATTATTTTATTAAATGTGGTACCAAATAGTTCATTACATTAAAGCTCTTAGTTTTATCCCATATTAGCACACGTCACTATAGATGGTACCACAATCATCAAACTAAAATAGTCAACAAAAACTATCGTCTAATGCAATCTACTCATTGCCAGAGGCACTCTCAGTGCTCTCTGAACCACGAGTGTTTTGGGGGATGCTAGGCTCGACGAAGTTCTCTATCATCGAGTCTGAGACGTTGACCGGTCTCGGAGCAGCGGCGCTGGAGCTGGATGGTCCCACGGGTGCTAGCGCTAGAGTAACCCTCTTAGGCCAAGGGACGGGCTCTCTGATGGGATTCTTCCGCCTTAGAGCGAGGGGAATCATCTCTGCGATGTCCTTCTATAGCTCGATGATCTTGTGTTGTAGCTCACCATTCTGCTGAATCAAGCTCTTGATCTCGTGACGGAAGAACTTGATTGCATCATGGCGCTCGTCGGTGTCAAGCATGGCCTTGGTGTGAAGATCATCCATGGCCTGGAGAAGACGAGTGTGCTTGGACATGACCGGGTCACGGTCGGAGAGGAAGCCGACGTATAAGCTACGATGGGCTCCCGAAGTACGCATCGACACAAGATGAAAGGAAGAGTCCGAAGACGATAATCGTAGATCATCCTTAGCTCCGTTAGGGCCTAGAAAGCAGAGCGCTAGAAAGTAACATCGAAGGTCAGGCCTCCAAGAGCCGACGTGAAGTAGGGGAGGTGCTCTCTGTAAGCATGGATTGTGACGGAGACGTCACAAGGGCCCGCGAACTCCTCCATGTATACTCCGTGGAACTCAGGCTCAAAAGTGAACCTGAGGAAAGTCACCATCATTTGGAGCTCCCAGATGAATTCCTCATGATCTCGGCAGAAGCTGTGGACGTGGTGGACCGACATCTACAAATAAGAACAAGTTTAAAGAGTAAGGGATAGGAAAAAATATGAAGTATATTTTTATGAAATAGATCTTGCAATGTCCGGAATTTAACAATTCTAGACCTTATTGAATTTCTAAGGAAAACAATAATAACAAGATGTTCATCACACGACAACGTACATACGACAATCATCCATGGTTCACATACCACATTATTACACAAGTGTAAACATAAAATAAACTAATAAAAGAAAGCTATGCGATGAATATCTCCGCTAGTCTCACGTCCTTGACTGGGTCGCTACTCTAGACCAACCTCATCGTAGTACGCAGCCTCTGAAGTGAATTTGCAACAGGTATGAGTACAAAAGTACTGAACAAGCCACCGAGAATTCAATATTAATACAGGATAATAACAAAGGAGGGATAATGGTTTAAAGTGCGGAAAAGTACATTTTTGTGTTACAACATTTAATGTAGTCCAGTTTAATTGTACAGAATAATAAACATGAATAATGCAACATCTTCTAACTCGAGGAGTACATTCATCCCTCCTCACTCAACAATCCTTACATGTCATTCCATCATGCAATCATTCATGAGTGTAAACTAACTGTGGGATGTCACGCAACCCACCCTTGACCGTGGGCTCGGCTTTTCGAAAAGATTTAAACTCTGATCAGAGGTGTACTACTGTACCCACAAGGCATGCACTCATCCCTGCATACCAAAGTGTATCGAGATGACTCATACCATGGGAACTCGTGCCAAAACCTTTAGCATGAGACACTCCAACCAAATAACGCCCACTCTAAATTTCACCGGCGCGCTAGCGCACTGGACCAACGTCGCGCCTCCTTTTGTGCCTCGTTGGTACAAGTCACCCGCAGGTGCTACTTGCCCCTCTCCAAATGGTGCCTCAAGTTGAAATGCCCCATACCTCCAGTTAGGACATACCCATTAGACTTTTGGTTAGTACGAAAGTGTATTGCAATGGATCACGTAGACCGGTCCTTATAGTGCCCTGGTTGTGACTAACCAATGCCCTCGCTTACAACTAGAACCCACCATGCTAACATACTAAACCATAACTCGAAAACCAATAGAATTCCAAGGATGAGAGAAATCATAGGGATCATATAATAGAATCAAAGTATCTACGACTCATTTTTATCCTATAGCGGTTGTGTCAATACATTGGACACTATCTAATAATACTATTATTCTGGTTACAAGGAGTTTAGGCTCAATAGCATGGCTTTGGTTTGCACATTAATGTCGGGGATCTAAATAATTATTATGTAAGGATTTCAATTTGACTAATGCATTTATAATCTATGGATTTTAGTGATATTTAAATGAAACTAGGTTCAATATGCTCAAAAATTGTGGTGGTGACTTGCCTTGTTCATCAAAGGGTGATGGTGGAACCTCGTGGAAGTACTCTGGCTCCTCAGCGGCGACGTAATCTTTGTGGCACGTAAAACGAGAATAATAAACAATTAAAACAATGAAAAATCAAAGTACAAACATATAGATTTTATTAGATAAACATGAAGAGAATAAAAAGATGAATTTTCTGAAATTTGAATGGTCAGATTGGGAGTTAATTTGAAGAAGTTATGAATTTTTAAAGTTTAAAACAATTTCTGGAATTTATTTTAATTTTAAATCAGCCGCTGGTCCACGGTAAACCGGGTCCACCATGAACCCATGTACTGTTCAGTGAGATAGAGCGCATATCATAGTTGGATCACGATCGAACGCGCGTGGGCGAGGCAGTGAGTTTAAATGAAATCGAACAACTGATATTGCTCGGTACCGATTCGATCGGATGGACGGTCCAGATTGAACCCGGGCGGGTTTTAATCTCGACCGCTCGGATTCAATTGAACAATGGCGATTGAATTCGACACATCACTGGTAATTACACGTGCCGGTCATCTTTTCCGTCGATGGTAGGGGGGTGGCGACAGGCTAGTGGTGACGACGAAGGCTAAGACTACCCTATGACGCCGAAAATGGAATCAGAGCGGCGAGGGGAACTCAATGGTACTAGTGCGGTGGCTCGGGGTTGACGGGTCATGGCCGACGATGAGCGCGGGCGGCGAAGTAGTTCGGGTCGTCAACGGGGATGGTGTTTCAGTGGTCTTTAGCGGGAATGGAGGGGTGGCCGGGGTCGGGGAGGCAACAACGGTCATGACGGTGCGGTCGATGGTGGCGGGGATGGGCTTCGGTGACAGAGAGCGGCGGCTGGAGGAGGTACAGAAGGGTGGCACAGAAATGAAGTGTAGGCACTCTGTTTGTGCGATAGTCATGGAATCTCAGGGAGGACCAAACGCGGAGGGCGAGGGGGATTTTATAGGGGGCGTAGGCAGTGAATACAGTAGGCGGTATACAAGGAAACCCGAGGATAAACCTTCCATACTCAGGCGAGATCCCTCCTTGCAAGCGATCCATCAATTTTGGGGCGATTACACATTGACATTAAGAGGGAAACAATCGCAGGATCACTGGGATTTCGGTAAGCGGGCGTGGGTGTGGGCGCAGCAATGGTCGGCGTCGATAGGTGAGGACGGCTTGTCAGTGGGCGTGGTTGGCTAAGGCGGACGACGCCGACAGGTGGGCCAGGGCTTGGGCGCGCGCGGACAGAGGGAGGGGAACTCTGACGAGTGGGGCCATGTGTTAGTGAGGGGAGGGGCGGGCTAACAGGCTGGGCCGGCCTGTGGAGGGAGAAAGGGTGGGTGCATCCCAATACTATTCAAAATTCATTCCGAGATAAAAATAATTTCAGAAATTAGTTTATAAATTATAAGCCACTTGAAAAGGTTCTAAAAATTTGTAAAACTTCTCAAAAATATATCTTGGTCTTAAGAACATGATATAATTTTCTCAGATCATGGTTTCGATTATTTCTCTAGATTTTTATTTATTTGGACATTTTCAGTTGATAGAAAATCAAAAATAATTCTTTTCTAGAAAAATTATATTTATTAATTTTTTTTACCTTTGAAATTAGGGTTGTTACACATTGCTGGTACTGGACGGTCTGCAACGAAGCAGCCAGTTAGGCCTCTTCTAGACTGTCGATGCCTTCTTCCCGAGTACATTCGACGATGCCTTCAACATACTGAAGTACCTTCGGGCTTTTATGCAGCATGTCCACCAGGAGGATGGCCTCCGACCCGTACACCAAGAAGAATGGGGTCTGACCGGTGGCCCTGGTGGGCTGTGTGTGGAGCCCCCAGGGAACAACGAGCAACTCCTTCATCCAATGGCCACCATATTTGTGTAGAGGATCAAACACTCTTGATTTAAGCCCTTATAGCATCATTCCGTTGGCACGCTTGACCGGCCCTTTATCCCGATGGTGCGCAACCGAGGCGTACTTGACTTCGATGCATCGATCTTCACAAAAGTCCCAAAAATCATCGATCATGAATTGAGTCCCTAGATCTATAATGATCTGATTCGGGACTCCGAACTGGTAGATTATGCTTTCAATGAATTCCACTGCCTTTTTGGTTGTGCTGACCTTCAGTGGCATGGCTTCAATCCATTTGGAGAACTTTTCAATGGCCAGAAAAAGATGATCATATCCCTGTGGCGCCTTCGGAAATGGTCCTACCATGTCTAGCCCCCAGCAAGCGAAAGGCCAGGAAGATGGTATGGTCTCGAGAGCTTGTCCATGGAGGTGGTGTTGATTGGTGAAGAATTTACACCCTTTGCAACTGCATACTAGTCGGCGAGCATCTGAGTTGGCAGTCGTCCAATAAAATCCTGCACATAACACCTTGCTGACCAGCGTGTCGGCCCCAACGTGATTCCCACAGGTGTCGGCGTGGATTTCATCCAGGATCCTCTGCCCTTCAGCCTTGTCGACGCATTTCAACAAGACCCGAGTAGATGCAACTCTTCTGAATAGCTCCGACCCGATCAGGACGTACTGCTTTCTCCTTCTGTGTAGCCGAATAGCTGCATCTTTATCATGGGGAAGCTTCTCGGTGAGGATAAAATGGATCTACGGTTGGCGCCAATCTTCTTCTTCTTCCCTAGTAGTAATTAGGGTGACTGATGTAGCTTCAACTTTGGGAGGCTATTGGATTTCTTCTTTGATGGACAACTTCAACAACTCTTGAAGGAATATTCCTCTAGGAATCATTGCTCTTGATGATCTGAGCTTCGCTAGTGCGTCAGGTACCGAGTTCTTGTCCCGAGGGACGTGATGGAACTCCAGGCCATCGAACTTGCCTTCTGGCTTGCGGATCTCCTGGTAGTAGGCATCCATCTTCTCGTTGACACAAGTCCAGTCTTTGTTCACCTGGTTGATCACTAACTTGGAGTCTCCAAATGCCAGCAGCCATCGAATCCCGAGGGAGACAACAATATGGAGTCCATGGAGCAAGGCCTCGTACTCGGCCACATTGTTGGATGCGGCAAAGCACAGGCAGAGGACATACTTTAAATCTTCACCTTGGGGAGATGTCAAGATCACTCTAGCACCCGCCCCCTCTAGGCTGAGGATCCATCAAAATGAAGGGTACAGAAGCTCTCAACGAAAATCTTCATTAGTAGCTGGTACTCGGTCCACTCGGTGATGAAGTTAGCGAGCACTTGATACTTGATGGCAGTCCTCGGTTTGAAGTTGATGGCGTATTCTCTAAGTACCATGGCCTATTTGGCGATCCGCCCGACGGTGTCCCGATTTCTCAGGATGTCGCCGAGTGGGAACTTCGGTGACCACCTCCACTAGGTGGGCTTGGAAGTAGTGCTTGAGCTTCCGAACGGTAATTAGGAATGCATACAACAACTTATGCACCCAGCGATATCAAACCTTCGACAGCCCCAGGACATCTGATATGAAGTAAACCGAAGGTTGAACCGGGTGAGCGAGCCGCTACTTCGGTCGCTCAACAACCAGGGTAGTCCTGACCACATGTGTGGTGGCGGTGATGTAGAGGAGGAGGGACTCCTCCCACATCGGCGCAGGAAGAGTTGGCGGATATGTGTAACACCCCAAGATTTAAAAAGAAATAAAATAAAAGAAATATATTATTAAAGGAATTTCTGGAATTATTTATTAAAGAAAATCCTAAAAGAGCCCTATTAAAGCCAAACGGGGGAAATATTCAAAATGTGAACTTGAAAAATTTATGAAATAAACTAGAGGCCAAAACATAATTTCAGGAATTTTTACAAATTTTTATCAACAGTGATTCAACCCTTAATCAAATAAACGAATTACTGGATTTATTTTAAATCGGAAAACAATTATAAATCTAAATGGGCCTCAACCTTGAATTAGCCTCCAGCCCAGCCCAACCCAACCTCGTGTCACTGAGAAGCGGGACCCGCCTGTCGGCGCACTCCCCCTCTCTCCTCCCTGCGCCCGCACTCCGCCTGGCCCACCCGTCAGCCTCGCTATCGTGTTCCCCCGCCGCTGACAGCCCGGGCCTGTCTGTCGGCCCCCTTCCTTTTCGTTCGCTCGCTGACAGGTGGAGCCCACCTGTCAGATTCGTCTTCCTCCTTGGAAGGGGATCCCCCTTTCCTTTCTCGGCGAGAACCCTTCCCAAATCCGCCGCCGGCCGCCCGATTTCATCAATCCGAGCCCGGATTCATTTCCCCCGAACACCGGCGACCCCATTCCATCCATAGGCCACGCGTTTTGTCAATTATGGAAGCTTGGCCATGAGTTAGGAAACCTCGCCGGAGAATGGAAGGAACCCTTCGGGTTTCCTCCAATTCCCTTGCCAAAACGACGCCTGCAAGCCCCTATTTAAACCCCCGCCGCTCGCCGCACTCCGCCACACCGCCGTAGCCTGAGCCAGAGCGAGAACAGAGCGCCCCGTCTCAATTTTCGGGTTTTCCTCTGCTCCACCTCCGGCCACCGATCGCCGCCACCTCGGACCTCCTCCGTCCTAGCCATCGCCACCGTTGTGACCGCTGGAGCCCGCCCATCCTCGGCATCCACTCCGTTGGCCATGAACGCCATCGGATCGCTGTCGCCGTCGAGCTCCCGAAGACCCCCCCTTCGTCTACCCTCATCGCCGGTCGCCGTCCGCCGCTCGCTGCCGCCGTCGAAGGTACCATCGTGGCCGCCACCTTCCCCTCTCTCCATTTCCGGCGAGATCTAGGCCCGTAGGCCCCCGCCGCCACCGTCGCCGAAGACGAAGGGGGTATGTGCCCCCTTACGTCCGTGCCATGCCAGACCGCATCGTGGCCGTCCGATCGCGATCGGAGGTCTACGATTAAATCCCTTCGGGATTTAATCCAGTCCCTCGAATCCGGTCAAAGCGGTACCGTGCGATCACAGCCGTCGATCATGACTTAAAACGGTGGACTCAATCTGGTGCGTCCACGCATACCGGTTCGATGCAATCTAATCTGGGCCGTCCGTTTTCACTTAAACCCTCCCGCCTCGCGCTTGGCCGCCGGATCCAGATCCAACGGCTCTGGTTGATCCGGTTCACGCGCACAGTGCGCCTGTCCACCGTGGGCTTGGCTAACCGTGCACTAAAACCCATTTTCTGTTTAAATAAAATTCTAGAAATTGATTTAAACTTTGAAAATTCATAACTTGCTCAATTTAACTCCAAATTTCACCATTTCAATTTTATTAAATTCAGAATTTTATTCTCTACACAATAATGCCATAAAAACAGTATGTTACTTTAGCACAAAATAATCTTATGAATTAAATAAATAAAAACCCCTTAGGGATAAATTAATAATTCATGAAATAAATTAGGAAAACCCCCTAAAATTTAACCTTTAATGTTATTAAATATAACTTCAGAATAATAAAGCTCAAATCACATATTTAAGTCATAAAATTTGTATGATTATGTTTTGTGATGCTTTATTGAATGTTTTATTTACTTTTTCCGTATCGAGAAGACTACGAGTTCGTCGAGGAGCCGGAGTTCTATCCCGAGGTTCCACCTTCACCCTTTGCTAATCAAGGCAAGTCACAACCCCCATTTTGATCATCATTGAGCCCATGTTTTAATAAATTATCGCTATAACTCATAGGATAATATTGCATTAGTCAAATATCAAGCCCTACACTTATATTTATTAGATCCCCGTCCTTGTGTGTAAACCCAAGCCATGCTTATTGAGCCTTAACTCCTTGTCACTCTACTATACAAGTATTAGCTAGTGCCCAATGTACCGGCACAACTGCTATAGGATAAAGAGAATGAGTCGTAGATAGTTGGAATTTGTTATATGAATTTCCCCGTTATTCTCGTCTCTGGACTCTGTTGGAGTTGGCTATGTTATAAGTATGGTGGGTTCCAGGTGCAAGCTAGGGCATTGGTTGGTCGCACCCGGGGCACTATAAGGACCGGTCTGTGGGATCTGTTGCAAAGCACTTCAGTACCAACCACAAGTCTAATGGGTAAGTCCTAACTGAAAGTATGGAACAATCCGACTCGATGCACCATAGTAGAGGGGGCAAGGGGCAACCTGCGGGTGACTTGTACCGACGTGGCTCAAGGGGGGTATGGTGAGGCTCGACGCGTCGGGACACCATATGAAACCCATAAGAGGGTGCTGTCGGGTCGAGGAGGACCATATGGAAGGTTTTGGCACGAGTTCTCGTGGTATGGGTCATCTCGTTACACTTTGGTGTAAGTGATGAGTACGTGCCTTGTGGGTACAGTGGTACATCTCTGATCAGAGTATTTAATCTTTTCAAAAAGCCGAGCCCATGGTCAATGGAGGGTTGTGTGACTACTCGCAGTTAGTTTACAATTGTTTGAATGGATGAGTTATTCATGGCATGTAAGGACTGTTGAGCGAGGTGGGGCTGACTGTACCCCTCGAGTTAGAAGATGATGATGCATACACATATTTACATATCAGTACTAATAACTTGATCACATTTAATGCTTTACAATTACGCGTTTCCACAAAATTAGCCACTATCTCCCTTGTTATTATCCTGCATTATATTTGCATCTGGTGGCTTGCTGAGTACGTTTGTACTCACCCCCGTTGACTTACACCACCAAAGCCCGTCTACTACGAGGAGGATGAAGGTCTGGAGTAGAGACCCAGTCAAGGCGAGACTGGAAGGAGGCGTTCATCTAGGACCCTTTGATTTATTAGTTTCTCTTCATCTTTATTCACTTTTGTACTAATACGGTCTATGAACCGTGAATGTTTGCTCGTATTTGTACGTGGCCGCATGATGAACGTCTTGGTTTATTGATTTTCTATGGAATTTCCATAAAGGTCCTGATTTATTAAATCGGGGTGTGACAATATGCCAAGAACTTCTTGAGGTCGGCGAATGCTCGGTCCGCTTCCTCGGTCCAGGTGAACTCTTCTTTCTTTAGCAGCTTGAAACATGGCATCCCCCGCTCCCCGAGCCGTGAAATAAATAGGCCTAGGGAATTCATGCAGCCGACCAGACGGTGGATGTGCTTGATGTCGATAGGCCTATTCATGTTTAGGATCGCCGAAATCTTCTCTGGGTTGGCTTCAATTCCTCGGTGGCTGACGAACAAACCGAGCAATTTTCGCGTCGAGACTCCAAATACGCATTTCTCTCGATTGAGTTTCTAGCAAAATCTGTGGAGGTTATTCACTGTCTCTTGGAGATCTCCGACGAGGTCTTTAGGTTCCATGGTCTTGATTACCACACCATCAACATAAGCCTCCACATTGCAACCGATCTAATTAGCCAAGAAACGCTGAATAGCCCATTGGTAAGTGGCTCCGGCATTCTTCAACCCGAAGGCCATGGAAGTGTAATAGTAGGCATCGAACGGCGTGATGAAGGCGATCTTCTTTTGGTCATCTTCTTTCAGTCCAATTTGATGGTATCCTGAGTAACATTCCATGAAGAACAAGAGGGCACAATCGGTGGTCGAATCGATGACCTAATCAATGTGCGACAGTGGCAATGGATCCTTCAGACATCACTTGTTGAGGTCGGTGTAGTCGACACACATTCTCTATTTTCCACTCTTCTTCTACACAAGGACTGTGTTAGCCAACCAGTTTGTGTGACACGCCTCCTTGATGAAGCAGGGCGGCAGGAGGCAGGTGACTTCTTCCTTGATGAGCTTCTTATGGTCTTCAGTGAACCATTGCATCTTCTGCTTGACCGGCGAGGTAGTCGGGTTGACGTGGAATTCATGCTCGATCAGCTCCTGGGGTACACCTGGCATGTCGGAGGGTTGCCAAGCGAAAATGTCGGCATTGGAGTGGAGGAAGCTAATGAGTGAACTTTCCTATTTAGGATCCAGTGCAACCCCGATCGGAGCTGTCTTGGAAGGGTGATCGTATGATAGCTGAATACTTTTGTACTCTGCCGGCGATGGCGTCAGCGTGATCGGCGATGGCACCGTACTCAAGAGATCGAGTACGCGGCCAACGTGGTAATGTCGTCTTGGAGCATCTCCATCATGCGGACAGATATGTCCATGGCCTCGCACAATGCAAGGCTATCCTGCTCGTCGGCAAGCAAGGTGGCAACGTCCCCCTGCATGGAGAAGGCATCACCCGGTCCTAGGATCTTGAGGACCAAGTAGGTGTAGTGGGGCACTGCCATGAACTTGGAGAGCAAAGGTTTTCCGAGGACGGTGTAATACGTAGTCTCAAAATCTGCCACATAGAATTTGACGTGATCGGTTTAGTAGTTGTACCGAACACCAAACGTCATTAGTAGGGTGACCGTGTCGAGGGGAAGGGACACCTTCCCTGGGACAATCTCATAAAAGGGAGTGTCAGTCTTCTGGAGAGCTGAGTTGTCGATGTCGAGAGCCCCAAACGTCCCTTTGAACAGGACATCGAGGCTACTTCCTCCATCGACCAGCACCCTCCTCAAGCGGACCTTTAGGATGACGAGGTCGACGATGAGCGAGAAGCACCTGGGCTTAGGGACTGTAGTCCACTAGTCCTGATGGTCGAAGGTGATTGAAACCTCGGATCACCGGAGGTGCTCCGGTGCCTCGGTGCTGATGGTGTTAACATGGTGGGTCATCAACTTCTGTTGATGCTTCGCCTCAGAGGCCATCGTGCTTCCGAATATCATGGAGACCGTTTGAGTGGGCTCCTGGAAGTCATTCCTCCTAGGAGGGGCGTCTTCATTGTCTCCGGTATCTTCGGGCCTTATTTCATCGGTTTCCCGACTACGCTTGTCTGGTCGGTGGGACGCTCCAGCTTCTCCTTGCCGTGGTTGGTGATCATAATCTCCTTCTCCTTCATCTTCTTGTCGGGAAGGTGAGGCCAACCGTGGTTGGCGCAATCCTTGAAGGTGGGTGATCGGTGAGCCGCGGGTGACCGACGGGCCACGAGCGATCGGCGATGCCCCTCCTTCTCCTTCTGATCTTTGTTGTTGTTGTGAGGCTTCGAGAGCATCTGCTCCCGCTCGGCATCTTCGGCGTTGGCGAACTATTCGGCGACAGTGATCATATCGCTAGGATTGGATGATGTATACATGATCAGGCGCTAGAATAGCTCAGATGACTTCCTCAAGCCATCCTAGAATGAAGAAATCACGTCAGTGTCAGTGATGGTGGTTACTACATGATGCTTCTCGGAGAATCGGAGAATGTACTCCCAGAGGGACTCTCCTTCTCTTTGGTGAACTTGGCGTAGATCGTGCCGAGAGGCGGGTATCTGCCACGTCCCCCGATAGTTGGCGATAAAGTGAGACCAGCTAGTTGACAGCCGACGCAGACAATATGACTGGTGGTAGTTATTGGTGTGTTTTTTGGTCACACACTGACACACGCACGACCTGGGATATTTGCTTTACTCCAGTGCAGGGCCTACATCATAGAAAAGGGATTTAGGGTGTGCCAATTGGTTTGACCCTGCAACCGATAAGGGATCAAAAAAGATAAATGCTAGTAGCATAGTCGATCGGTGGGCAAGCCGATGATTGTGGCAAAAAAGATAAAACCGTGAACCAGCATGCCGATCAGCACGATGGTCGATAGCCCAAATTAGCCCAATCGAGCGAGCGCACCATCAGCCGATAGGAAAGACAGAATATGCATATAGGCTGATGTGCACCCTTCAATGGTGAACATGATATGGAGATGAATTAAAGATAACCTATCAGCCTGTACTTTGATAGAAATAAATAAAACATGCCAGATAACAGATCTATATCATGGAAATCATCACAATAACTAGATTGGACCTAACCGAGATAGTAGCTAGTTACGATGATATGAATAATATATCAACGAATCGGGCAAACTTTATTTAGATGAATAGTATACGATATGAAAAAGATACAATAGCAAGAGATATCGGACTTAACCGTTAAATCATCAAACTATCATACCTAGATCACTTAAATCTAAGAGATCAAACCCAACTGATGCAGCCTTAGACCTAGCCAAATACACTCAGAACAACCGGCGACCGTGCTGTTTCACTGGTATCCTCAAGAGATCGGACTGAACTGATGTAGCCGTGAGGGTACTAACCTAGTTGGCACGGACGTCGGGGGTGGCGGGACTTACCTCTTCGCTAGAGGTCAAAATGATGCAGCCTAGCTCCGAGAGCCTGAATCCCGCCGGATAACTATTGACTCGAAAACGTGCCCCCACACTTGGGTCAGTTCGATGATCCATAAGTGTGTGGATACTTAGCGACAAGCCTAAGCGTAACATAGCACTGACGTCGCGTTTCGACTACCCTTAGCCGTGGTAAGGGGGGTGGAGTCGCCAGGCAATTAGATCACAAAAAATAATCCAATTAGCCGAAAGAAATATATTAAACATAATAAATCAGCAATCCGGGTGAAGCTTGACTGATTCAAAGTATAGTGCGAAGGGTATCGTCGAAGTGTACCTTCGGTGTCTGGTGCGAAGTGTCCCGCCGAAGGGTACCTTCGACGTTCGGACTGATCTGTCCAAAGATGAACTTCGAACGGATCTGACGCAACAATCACCTCCAAACAGCGGGGTTCGGCACAAAGTCTCTGATATGGCACGATACAGAATAATGACTCAAACGCAACACGCGAGCGTGACTTCATCCAGAGTAGAGTACGAGCGTATCGAAGCCTATCGTGACGAAGTCTGTTGGCATGTGGTCGAAGCAGAAGTCTCGCCGAAGGGTTTTATGGCAGCCTCTGAAACCGATCTCTCAGCTCCGGACACCTCCGACGAAGTAGCTCCAAATGTGGAAACCTGCAATAGAGTAGATTCGAAGTACCAATTCGGCCTGAGGACCGAATTCTGCTAAGTGTTGCACTAGTGGCGAAGGTAGCAATATGTTACACAGATTAGCAGATACTTCACAGGCGAAGTAACAAGGCGATAGCAATCTATTACGTAGATTAACGGATACTTCACAAGCGAAGTAACATGGATTACCACTGTTTTGAAGTGGCCATCGGAGGGCTTCCAAGCAAACCCACGAAGAGTACAGAAAAGTAAACATAAAGTAAATGTGATTCAAAGCTAGGGCTTTGTGGTTGGTTTTTCCGGGGGGCTCTGAACCGGCTTCGCTCCTATATTTATAGGGGATAGACTTCTAATCTCTAAATATAATCTGCTATAACTCGGCTGAATCATGCGTAGGGATAAACACTTAGCCAAAATCGGATCCAACTCTATCTCTGCCTAAAATGGGCCTTCGGCCAGGCCCGTCGAAGCCTGCTTCTCGGGCCAAAGCTTTGGCGGAGTGGGCCTCCAAAGGCCTCTTGGACGAAGGCTGTGGGCTAGCTAGAAGCTTCCAGAGCCCGTAGTCCAGTGGTCCTTCGGCCCTGTAGGTCTTCGGCCTGACCCTGGACATGTGTATTTTTGGCCCAAATTACCAAAATTGACATTGTGACAATCTTAATCATTGATGCCATTTTTTGCTATCAACACATGCCCCCTACCTTTTAGTGAACTAAGTGAACTAAAAGCACAACGGGCTAAAGATGATACCTCCCATATTGGCCTTTCGACCTCTTTTAAGCTGTTTGCCACACACTTGGGAAATACCTTTTCAAGTATCTACCATTCAAAGCTCTTCGAAACCACTATCCTTGCAGAGATTTTAACACATATGCATTGCCAGGAGCGATTTCAGCTATTTTGAAAGGGTGTAGGACCGAAAATAGTGACCAGAGGGGGGGGGGGGGTAAATGGGCGCCTAAAACAATTCTTCTAAATAAAAGACCTAATCTCAACACCCAACGCACCTTGACAAAACAAACAACAGTAGCAAAGAGATCACAAGAACTAATGTTGTCTAGCCTAAAAATGACTGGTGTCTTAATTGAAATGATATTAAAGATAAACTAAATAAAACTACTGTAGTAAATAAAAACACCTACATATATCACTAAATATTTAAATTGCAGTCTAGAAATAAAATACTGATCAAATGAAAAAACATGAATCATTTAGAAATTAATCCAAAAATAATCCTAAAATATTTCATGTAAATCTAGAATAAAATATTACTACGAATAATAATAATTTTTTTCTTTTATATGAGCAGATTAAAAATACTTAAGTAAAAATAATCAAGCACTAATAATGTTTTTGCAGATAAAAATTTAATCACGAAATTTCTAAACAGATATGCAGCTAATTAAGAATAGATAAATATTGGTTTACTTAAAAAGCTGAAAAATAGGAGATTAATATAACTAACTTGAATGGAATTTTTTTTCCCGCCGAACACCGCAATCTCGTCGCTGCGCTAATGCCTGGCTGCCATGGACGGAGAAGGCGATGCTGAGGCGGGGCCCACGCCTTGCGCTGCTCGGCTGCCTGTAGCGCCAAGAGCTGCCGCGTAGCTTGCTGTGTGGAACGTCCTAGCCCTGCGCCTGCATCAAAAAACGTGTGCTGAGTGCTGATGAAGTCACAAGCCAACACGGTCGCCGCTTGCGTACCGTTTCCCGTGCAGTGCTGCTTTTTCCTGCCACACGATGGACTGCCTTGGCTACCATGCGAAAGTTTGCTGCTGATACACGTGATATATCGACAACCGCTGCTTGCCTAGGCTTCGATAGCTGCATGGATGAGGTGGACGGAGGGAGATGCTCGGAGAGGAAGCCCAAAATTCCGGGCGGCGGCGAAAACTTGTAGATGAAAAACTTGCGATGGACCGTAGATTGATCTCAGGAAAAAATGACAGTCCCCTATCCCTAGGGGGTAGGGGCCTATTTATAGGCGACCCACTAATACATGGAAAAGATTAATTTACCCCTAGGGTAAATTACACTAACTCTAAAATAAAATTCAAAATTACTAAAATACCTATTGTTAGGGGAATATATTTCCCTTAAACAGGGGCCAAATGACTTCAGCCTCCGGCAGCCTTCAGCCTGGAGCCCAACACTGTCGAAGCCTGTATCCTCCCCAAGAACTGTTCACAGGTCTCAAGGTTCGTCCCGGAGCTCGCTGGGGCGAAGCCACCAGGCCCCGCCGAAGCCCTCCAGAGCAAGGTCTTTCGGAGCCCTCCGGAGCGAAGCCCACAGGATTCCCTGAAGACCTCAAGAACCCAGGTCTCGGGCTGGCCTCTAAGCTAGCCTCCAAGCCTAGTTCGAGGTTAACCTTCGGACCCTGTCCGGAGTTAGCCCTCGAACCCCCCTTTCGGGGCTCCATGGAGCCGGCCTTCGGACCCTGTCCGGCCTGTTCGAAGCCAAGGTTCCGAGACCCCAGTTTGGAGGGCCCAGCTCGGACCCCAGTTCGGTGGGTCCAGCTCGGAGGCCCCAGTTCGGAGCCCCAGAACTGAGGCCCCGGTTCGGAGGCCCCAGTTCGGAGCCCTGGTTCGGAGCCCCAGTTCGGAGCTCCGGCCCTGCTCCGAACCCAGAAGATATTTACGCCCCGCTACAGTGTAGAAGCCGTACCAGGGGCCCCTCTGCCCATAGTTTGTCGTCTAGCTGGTCAAGATGTGACGTTGCCCGACACGTCTGCAAAGCTGTAAAGCACTTTTGTACCGTAGCTAGCTCATTTTCCCCTCTCTGCCCCTATGAGCCTAGGGCTCATAGGGGGCATCCCGGTCTTTTCCTTTGGCCTGCGTGCCTATAAAAGCAGGGCCAAGCCCTTGTAACAGGGACACACGCTCCAGGGGGCCATGAGACCCTGGGGTTATTTTCTCCACACTAAGGCACACCATGCCAAATCCACCACAAACTGGACGTAGGGCTATTATCCCCTAGGGGAGGCCCGAACCAGTATAAACCCTTTCTCCCTCTGAGAGAACCCATCGAGGTTCATTCTACCTATCATATACACCCATATAAAACATGTGTTGTAGCTAACACAATTGCTACAATAGTTGGCACCGTCCGTGGGGACCTTAGTACAAAAAGCTAAGTTCTCTGCCACTGTCCGCAACCTGAAGCACACTTGAGGGGGGAGCTTCGAAGCTTCGTGCTTCGCGCACCCTTCGGCAAGGGGCTTCAGGTCCAGTCCGAAGGCCATCTTCGCCTTCCCTTACCCTTCACATACCGGAGCTCACCCTCCGGCAAGGGGCTCCGCTCCACGCGTCGAAGGTCGCCGAAGCCCCAGGGGCTACGAGGCCAGCCTTCAACCACTTTACGAGGTATGTCCACTATCCGAAGTACCACTTCGATGTACAATTCCACAATCACTTTGATATTCGAAGCCCTGCTTCGCTTTGATATTTCAAGCCCTGCTTCGCCTTGAAATTTGAAGCCATGCTTCGCCTTTAAAGCAATTTCTGCCGCGTCTTATTGAAAAAACCCGAAGCCTTGCTTCGCCTTATCAAAAACCCGAAGCCTTGCTTCGCCTCATTTTAAAAATCTGAAGCCTCGCTTCGCCTTACAAAATTCGGGGCACTCCTCCGAAGGCTACACAGCGCCCCTAGGCCCGTAGCAGTAACAGGGACTCCGGGCCATGGCCCGACGCGTCCAGGGATTTCGGGTTCCGTACCCGAAGCATCCCAGGGATTCCGGGTTCCGTGCCCAAAGCATCCCAGGGTCGAAGGTGGCCCAGAGTCGAAGGTGGCTCACATTATCACAGGTTCGGTGAATCCACACCAAATATCCTTTTCACTACAAGATCAAGCTCCGAAGCCTTGCTTCATTATCCAAACACGCTCCGAAGCCTTGCTTCGCGTGTCAATCTAATATACGCCTAAGCATCTCGAAGTCATATTTCGCTGGAAATCTAAGTGTGTTTCGGAGCCTCGCTCACGCACAGCATCCAAATCCCAGCATGCCGAAGCATGCTTCGCTTAATTTGGTTACGCTGAAGCCTTGCTTCGCTCCAAATTAACATGGTCGAAGCCCAAAAGAGGCCTTCGCTCAATACATTTCAAGCATCCGAAGCTGCCAAAAAGGCGCACCCCTTCGCATTTTTTATTTTGCCCGCACCAGCAACGGCTAGTCCCTAGATGCCACGAGCAAAGGAGGGAAGCATGTATGCGAGGTGTGCGAATATCACACGCAGTACGAGCGTAACAATCTAGAACGTTCGAAGTCGTCTGATAATGCAGAGCATGCAGACGAAGTATGCGAATACAATAAACTCCATTCATTGAATGATAATTGATAAGTATGTTACAAATGTACTTCGGCTACAAAGCTACGTATAGTCTGTATCTAAGCCTAAGAAGAATCGAGTGCGAGGTCCCAACCCTCGCTTGCCTTTCTTGCGGCCATGGCCCCCTCGGCTGGACGAAGCCTTGTCGGAGCCTGCTCTCCCACAACCGGCTCGTCCAGGCTCCAAAGCCCGCAGACCTCGTCTTCCATTTTGCAGGTCACTCCGAGTCAGCAAAGCAGGCGACGTCGTGTCGAAGGCAGAGAAGTCTAAGGCTTCGTCGCCTGCTAAGGCCGTTCGCGAAGGCAAAAACAAAGAACTCTGAAGGGACTCCGCCTTCACAGCGGCTAGCAAATCCTGAGCTACTTCGGAGATAGCTTCGCCACTAGGCCCCCTCGGAAGCTTAAACCGAGGAAGGCCTTCGGACCTAGCTACTTCGAGGACTGCCCACAACTGTCGAAGTTCTTCAGAGTCCTCAAGCACTTCGAAGTCAACATTCGGAGGCTGAGCCTGGGCAGGTATAAAAACCCCCGCATTCATATTAATAAGCTGATAAAGTTTTTACAAGCCTGCAGCTAAGTATTACAAAGAAGCCTAAGGAGATCTACACCTTCGGAGGCGGAGGTGTCGATGTCGAAGGCCTATCCGGCGCAGCAGGTGCTTTGGATCGGCGAAGTCGTAGGGCCTTCTGGAGGTCGAGGACTGCTTCACAGCCTTGTTCCTTCCACGGCTCCTGCAGCCGCCGCCAGGCTCCGCGGACGTCCGGCGGAGGCGTCACCAAGTGCTGGCCCCCGAAGGCCACCGGGGTCACGGAGGTTGCTGCCTAGAGGTGGTTGCACCCCGCTTCATGAAGCATGTGCAACACCCCTTGGCCCGCGACTCGGCCGACCATGAGGGTGAAGCCCTTCAGTGATTGCTCCACCGTCGAAGCCACCGTCTTCAAGAAGTCGACGCGGTCCCCAATTGGGTCCTGGTCACCGAAGTCCGGAGCCCGGCATTCAGTCCCTATTTGCTCCAGGACGTCGGTCAGGCTCTAGGTGGCTTCACCAATGTTGTCCACGACGAAGTCCTCGAGCTTCTGGGCCCGTCCTCGGAGTGAAGCGGTTTCCTTCGCCTGCCGAGCCTCGGCGTCCTTCGAAGCCTTGAGCTCCGCGCGGAGCCGAACCATCTCCGAGGCCAAGGCTTCCTTAGCCTTGTTGGCCTCAGCCTTCGCCACCTTTGCCTCAGCAGCCGAAGCCTCAGCCCGCCTTTGCCTCTTGGTTTCCACCGAGACATGGCGTCGAAGGGCCTCCTTCTCCTCTGACAGTCGTTCCATCCGCCTGTCTGCAGAAGTCGAAGCTGATGTGTTCAGTGCGAAGGCCTGCAAGAGTTCAAGAAATCATAAGTATTGATCGAAGGCTAAAATATAGTTCGAAGGATGCAAAGGGCTCCGCTCACCCGCACGAGGGCTTCGTTCGCGCTGATGAAGAGCTCCGTGGGGTTCAAGTGGCCAAGTTGAGTCACCAAGTCCCCTGCCTCCGCAGCTGCGCAGCTCTCGCGGAAGCTGTTGATTGCCACCTCCGTCACGGCACCCTTCAGCCGGAAGGGATGGACCATCTCCTCTGCCGCGGCCACCTGCACAGGCTTCGGTGAAGCAGGGTTTAGGCCCACCACATCGACCTCCTCGTCGCTTCGAAGGTTCCCTTCGCCGCCGCCGCTGCCTCCATCTCCTTCAGACGAAGATCCTTCGGACTCCGAGTCGCTGCTGTTGCTGCTGCCGCTGCTGCCCGAAGCCTTTGTTGGCTTCGCCGCGGCGGACTTCGATCCGGCTTCGTCTTCCGGCTTCGCCACGATGGGCCTCGCATCAGCATCCTCTACAAAGACCCAAGTCAAGATCCGCATACTGAAGAAAAGCATGTTAAAAGAGTTTACCTTCGTCAGAAATGTCCTCAAAGGAAAGAGGGGCGATGTGTGCCCCCCAATCCCTTCGCTGTGAGGGCGGCGTGTCGACCCTCGCGCCCGAAGTTGTCGCTGTCGAGGCTTCTGTGGTCTTGATGGCTGGGGTGAGCTCGTCGGCCTCCGCCGCCGAAGTCATTGTCGTCGAAGGCCTCACTGCCTTCTTGGTAGCCGGATCACTTGTGAGCTCCGCTGCCTCCTTCGGGGTAGATGCTTCGGTCGCAGGGACCTCCGACCGCACCCTCGAAGTCCCAAGCTCGTCATCATCCCCCCTCTTCCTCTTGGCTCCGACCGACGAAGTTGTAAGGTGGGAGGAGTCCGGCAGAGCAGGGAACGCCCCGAGGTCGAGCGCGGTCCAAACCTTGTTCCAATGCTCCCAGGACCCCACCAGAGCAAGGCGCTGGGCCTGTTCCTCAGGTGTTGGAGTCCCAACGACGCGCTCCGCCGCCGCAACAGCCTCCTCCGGAGTCCTCATTTCGAGGTGGGCTTCATAAAAGTTCAAGTCAGAGTAAAGTTTTGTGAAGTATGAAAGTGAAAAGAGTTGAAGCCTTACAGAAGCTGTCGAAGGCCAGCTCGCGAAGTTCCCCTTGGCCCGAAGCCTGGAAGAGCCCCTCCGGCCAAGAACGCGCGAGGGGGCTGAGTCAGAGGGTGATGAACTCCTCTGCGAGGTCCCTCATGCTCATCTTCGCCGCCACCCTCCGAAGAAGCAAGATCCTCGAGCGAAGGATGTCCTCGCTGGTCTTCACCACCCCTTCGCGTCGGTATAAGATGTGGGCGTTGGTACTCCAAAGGGGAGAGTTCACGCCAACGGAGGCATAGAACCATTCCTGGTCCCACTTCGAGTACCACTTGTTGTTCACAGCCCTCGCCGGGAAGGCATCCTGGAACTCCCTCTGGAGCTGGAAGTTTGCGCTGCCTAAGGCCAGCGCCTTTTTGACGCGGTCTGTCCCCTCCCTCGGCTTCGGCTGATAGTTGGCGTCGTGAAGGGCGACGAAGACGTCCGTGCGGCCCTCGCAGCCTTCGGCCCTCATGGTCCATTCGAAGACAGCAAGCCTCGCCACGGCATTGGGCGAGAGTTGAGGAAGCTCGAGGTTGTAAGCCCTCAAGACTTCGCTCAGCATCCCGACTGCTGCCAGCCTGAGGCCGGCTTCGAAGAATGCCTCAAACACAACCACTTCGTCAGCCCGGGGCTTCGGCACGGCCTCTGACTTCTCCGGAACCCTAAGTTGGATCTTCACTGCGATCCTCCCTTCGGTGGCCCTCCGGACTGACTCCTCCATGGATATCGAGGCCCTCATCTCCAGCGTCTGCTCAAATTTATCGGAAGGCGTCCGAAGGTCCTTCGGCCCCAGTCGCCTAGGTGCAGGCTTCGCTGCCGCAGCCGCCGCTGCCTGCATTTGGGCGGAGCCCGAGCTCGAGCCCAAGACCAAAGGCTTCGCCACTGCCTTCTTCGGCATTTTGGTGGGGGTTCGGCGCGAGGGGCTAAAGCTAGCGAAGGGCACTCCGCGCGAAGCCAAGGAGGAGAAGAGAGCGAAGGTTGTAAGGCAATGAGAAGGAGGCGAATGAGAGTGTGCCGAAGCCGCACGCGGTAAACCCCTATTTATAGGCGGTAAGAATTACGGCGGTCGTGGGCCGAACCCACTGCCGAGTGGGCCTCCGTCGAAGGCGAAGCGGCCCAGCGCAGGGTAACGGTAAGTTTTCTAGCCGTTGCGGAGCCGTTTGGGCTCCCCGAGGTCGTTCTGACAGCTGGCGTAGGCATTTATTACATGCGGTCTTCGAGGTCGCCTTCGGTCCAAGCTCCGAAGGCATGTTTTATCCGAAGTTGTATTTTTCAGGTCATTTGTCCCAAGGGCGCGCGCACCCCTTCATCCCGAAGGCCTGCACGCTAGGGGCTACTGTTGGGGGAATATATTTCCCTTAAACAGGGGCCAAATGACTTCAGCCTCCGCCAGCCTTCGGCCTGGAGCCCAACACTGTCGAAGCCTGTATCCTCCCAAAGAACTGTTCCTAGGTCTCAAGGTTCGTCCCGGAGCTCGTTGGGGCGAAGCCCCAGGCCCCGCCGAAGCCCTCCAGAGCAAGGTATTTCGGAGCCCTCCGGAGCGAAGCCCACAGGATTCCCTGAAGACCGCAAGAACCCAGGTCTCGGGCTGGCCTCGAAGCCAGCCTCCAAGCCCGGTTCGAGGTTAACCTTCGGACCATTGCTTCGAACCCCCCTTTCGGGGCTCCATGGAGCCGGCCTTCGGACCCTGTCCGGCCTGTTCGAAGCAAAGGTTCTGAGACCCCAGTTCGGAGGGCCCAGCTCGGACCCCAGTTCGGTGGGTCCAGCTCGGAGGCCCCAGTTCGGAGCCCCAGAACTGAGGCCCCGGTTCGGAGGCCCCCAGTTCGGAGGCCCCAGTTTGGAGCCCTAGTTCGGAGCTTCGGCCCTGCTCCGAACCCAGAAGATATTTACGCCCCGCTACAGTGTAGAAGCCGTACCAGGGGCCCCTCTGCCCATAGTTTGTCGTCTAGCTGGTCAAGATGTGACGTTGCCCGACACGTCTACAAAGCTGTAAAGCACTTTTGTACCGTAGCTAGCTCCTTTTCCCCTCTCTGCCCCTATGAGCCTAGGGCTCATAGGGGGCATCCGGTCTTTTCCTTTGGCCTGCGTGCCTATAAAAGCAGGGCCAAGCCCTTGTAACAGGGACACACGCTCCAGGGGGCCATGATACCCTAGGGTTATTTTCTCCACACCAAGGCACACCATGCCAAATCCACCACAAACTGGACGTAGGGCTATTATCCCCTAGGGGAGGCCCGAACCAGTATAAACCCTTTCTCCCTCTGAAAGAACCCATCGAGGTTCATTCTACCTATCATATACACCCATATAAAACCTGTGTTGTAGCTAACACAATTGCTACAACACCCATAAAAAACAACTGACTCGAATACCGAATATTCTGAACTCAAATACTAAATATTAATATCCCAAAAACAAAATAATCATCGGTTGTCAGTTTTGAGCAAAAACTGACAAAGCGTCCACCGTCTTCGCACCAGGTACCCGGATTGGACCGACTCAACCCCGCAGCTTCCTCAGCCCGGCAATCGCTCGCCGCCCGTGTACTTGAGTCAAACCCGGTCAATAGACCAGTGGATCCTCTGCCGCTCCTAGCCCATGTACTCGGATTGGGCCAGCCCGACTCCACGACTCCTCTGCCCGGCTGTCGCTCGTTGCCCGTGTACGTGAGTCACACGCGCCCAGACACGGTAGGTCTTCATGTCTCTTCTTGACTTCCATTGATAATCACTCATCACATCTGGAGCATAAGAACCATGCTCTTCAACATGGTTTCTCAATCTCCCCCTTGATGAGTGCATTGTCAACACCCTCTTCAACACTTCTTCAGGACCTGCAAAAACATGTGGAAACACGAAAACAAAAGCAAAAGAAAATAGAAGGAAGAAAATAAAAGTTTAACCCTAATGACCAAAAGCCAAACAGAAGCAAGAAAGAGGTCATTATGGTTAACCAAAAATAAAGACTCAAAGGACGACTCAAAACAAGTGCAAACTCAGAATTATCAACAAGGATATAACGAGTAAAGGCAAAGACTGAAAAACTCCCCCTGAAATAAATCCCAGAGAAAGCCAAAAATGTCCCCTAAACTCCAAAATTTCTCCCCCTTGTTGACAATTGGAGCCCTAAACTCCAAAATTTCTCCCTCTTGTTGACAATTGGACTCATCAAGTGAGACTAAATGCACTCTAAAGAGACATAGACACAAACTCCCCCTGAAATGCAACTCCCCCTCAAAAAATGCCATGAATGCAGATGGGGTGCAGGTGGAGTGTGAAAAGCATGCTTCTTAGATATGATTGACTGCTATTACAACATCTAACAAGTATAGCAAAAGATATATTGTCTAAGATATATGACATTATCAGTGCAATAGATGATATCTAAAGAGAGTCATTAACACACATTTTTCGAATTTTGCAAACAAAAGCATCACCACATTTTCTAGTTGACAAGCAAAGTAAAGCATGAGATGCAAAAGCTAACTGATATCTACCAAGATAAGCATTGTCCAAAGCAAAGTGCTTCAGCAAACTTGTCATCTTTTTAAATTTTTCAGACTTTTTATTTTTTCCTTTTTTATTTTTCATTTCTGCTAGGGGTTATTTGCATGTCAAACCTTATGCTAACCGACCAAGTCAAGCCTAGGCCAGAACTGAACCATCAGAAGCTTAAGACATTGGTCTTGGCATACATTACATCGTTCTAGTTCATACCAAAGTGCTATGGTAAGCAGTCTAGAACAATGCAATGCGACAAAGAAAACTCACCTGGATCTTTTCAAATAATCATAAAAATGCATGAATTTTTCATTTTTCTGAATTTTTATCATTTTTATAGCACATTTTTCATGTTTAAAGCATATAGATGTCCAAGTTGCATATCTACATCTAAGCAAGGATCTAGCTACGAAGCATGTAAAAGATAGCAAAAGCATTCAGCCTACACATGCTAGTTACCAGAAGCAATGGTGATCATTTTTCAATTTTAAAGCATATGACAAATATCAGATATATCATGTGAACTGAAACAGAACATGATCATCGACAAGTAATCAAAAACGTATACTAGCTAGAGCAAGTAAAGCAGATCAATCGTATAACAGAAGCAAGCTCAAAATGTGATATATGATTATGCATGATATGAACTCACACAAAACGACTCAATAATAAAAAATAAAGAAGAAAGAAAAACTGACTCAAAGTATCCTAAAAAGGATACACAACTCCCAAATCTCCTCACAAAAGCTCAAAAGTAGACTGATCTAGGGGTTTGGTAACAATATCAGCCAACTGTTGATGGGTATCAACATGAACAAGATCAATGACCCCTTTTTCATATTGATCCCTTAGAAAGTGAAAGTGCACATCAATATGTTTGGTTTTTGAATGAAGACATGGGTTTTTCCCTACACTAATTGCACTCTTGTGTATGTATCAATGAATGGGATGTCTGTATGAATCGATCTCTCAGTGTCGATCTCAACACAATGTGAGTCGTGTGGTGTAGCAAGCGTTGTGACTGCGCGTTGTCCCCTTCTTAGGGGCCTCCCCTAACCCTTTTATATGAGAAGGATTGGGGGTTACAAAAATTAACCGTGATATTGATAGCATGCGGAAACAACCGCATAACTACCAGCATAACCGCCTTTAAATGGCACTAATTATTGTCATAGATAAGACATTATTGATTAAGGGTAACCGTCGGTGTTGATTGGAGATAACCGTTGGGCGAATGGCCCCAGGCCAACCGTTGGCATCTCACCACTTGGGCGCATCTGCTCCTGAGTGGGAGGCCTAGCGATCGGGAAGTCCTTCATGGGCTAGCCTAGCTAGCAGTCGGTGATCCGAGTGAAACTACTCGGTGGGGTACCCTGGATCATAACCCCGATAGGGATGTTTGGCGAAAGTAAATGTTTAAATCATGAAGAAACGTAAGTTAGGACCTAAGACAGTGGATTGCGTATTTCTAGGCTATGCTTAGAGTAGTATGGCATATATATTTTTGGTAGTAAAATGTGAGGTGCCTAATATGTATGTGGATACTATTATAGAATCACGTGATGCAATATTTTTTTGAAAATGTGTTTCCTTTTAAAGATATGTATAACATTGCTAGATATTCTACCGAGATAATTCTTGAACCTGTTACAATGATTAATTTCGAGTCTTCTGAACAACATAATCATTTTGAGGAAATCCTTGATGAGGATAACAGTGAAGCTCCTAGAAGGAGTAAGAGACAAAGGATTGCAAAATCCTTTGGTGATAATTTCAATGTGTACCTTGTGGATGACACTCCTATAACCATTACCAAGGCATATATATCTCCGGATGCAGATGATTGGAAAGAAGTTATCCATAATAAGATGGACTTTGTTTTATCCAATGGTACGTGGGAATTGACTGAACAACCGTATGGTTGCAAAACGTGGGTTGTAAGTGAGTGTTCAAGAAGAAGTTTAGACCTGATGGTACTATTGAGAAGTATAAGGTTCGGCTTGTGTCCAAAGGATACACACAAAAGGAAGGCGGAGACTTTTTCGATACATATTCATCTATCGCTAGACTGATTACAATTAGAGCATTACTTTCCTTGTTGTTTCATATAGTCTTATCATTCATCAAATGAATATAAATACAACTTTCCTAAACAGAGAGCCGGATGAGATCTACAAAGATCAACCTTATGGATTTGTAATGAAGGGTCAAGGGAGCAAGGTGTATAAATTATTAAAGTCTTTATGTGGTCTGAAATAAGAACCTCAACAATGGCATGAGAAGTTCGACAAAACTTTAAATTATGTGGGCTGTCATAAACGAGATCGATAGAGGTGTATACTATCGACATGGTGGTGATGAAGGAGTCATATTATGTTTGTATGTCGATGACATACTGGTTTTTGGCACAAACATTGATGTGATCAATGAGGTCAAGTCTTTTCTATCAAAGAGTTTTGATATGAAAGATCCGGGAGAACATGATGTTATTCTCAACATCAAACTGAGTAAGGATGAGAATGGGATTACACTTTCGCAATCTCATTATGTAAAGAAGGTTTTGAGCCGTTTTGGCTATAAAAATAGCGAGTCTTCTCCAGCTCCTTATGATCCCAGTGTGACACTTCAAAAGAACAAGAAAATTGCCAAAGATCAACTAAGATACTCTTAGATAATTGGTTCACTCATGTACCTAGCTAGCATAACGAGACCTGACATATCATTTGCTTTGAGAAAATTGAGCAGGTTCATGTCCAACCCGAGTAGTGATCACTGGCATGCACTTGAAAAGGTTATGCGCTACTTGGTAGGTACCATGAGCTATGGAATTCACTATTCTGGGAACCCTGTTGTGCTTGAGGGATATAGTGATTCAAACTAGATATCTAATGTTGATGAGATTTATGCCATGACTGGGTATGTGTTTACCCTTGGAGATGGTGTAATATCATGGAGGTCTTGCAAACAGACCATTTTGACGTGGTAAACCATGGAAGCATAACTTACTGCTTTAGATACAACAACTACAGAGGTAGAATGGTTGCATGAGCTATTGATGGACTTGCCTGTGGTTGAAAAACCAGTGTCGACTATCCTTATGAACAGATAAAAACCTAATAGATCCCTTTACAAAAGGGCTATCACGTAATGTGATAGAAAATGCATCGAGGAAGAAGGGTGTGAGACACATATGAGTTATCACAGTGGTAACCCAACCTATGTGATCGGAGATCCCATGATTTAGGACCTAGGAAAAACAAGCTATTAGTTCACTTAAGAGAGTAATTATTGTTTTCAAACCCTCTCTAAGATGCAATACTCTCAAAAACTATAAGGCAGGTTGGCATTATGCCTTAATGTATTCTATTGACTTTAATTAGCGAAGATGCTATCCTGGAGAGCATTTTTTGAAAGAATACACCTATATGAGCTTGACTATCTAACATCATAGTCCACGAGACTTGGGTGATCTTTAGTAAAATCATTATGAGACCAAGGAGTACAACACATATGCTCCACTTGAGGGGTAGGCTACTGGCAGCCAATTACTAGTTAAGGCTTTGAGTGAAATTTGTTCACAGAAAAGTTGCAATTCAAGGCATAGTCAATTGTTCAAGTTGTGAATGAATGTAGCTTAAAGTTTTAGGCGAGAGTTCAACTTAACAGTTCTCGCTGAAACACTAGTATATTAAACAGCTTAAACAGCAGTAAGAATCAAACAAATCTTCAATTAGGCATTTGAGATCTGGTGGGGGATTACTAAAATTTTGGGATAGATTCATATGAATATTTTAGAAATTACTAAATAAATCTCAAAGGCCCACACCAAGAAAAGGATTACCGTATAGTCGGGAGTTGGGTATCGGACTCATCACTACTGAGTGCCGGACTCGAGCCAGGGACTCGGAGGTCGGAGATCAACACTTCTCGAATGCTTGATCCGAGTTGGGGGTCAGCTTGCGGAGCCCGACTACGTGTTCCCGAAATCCGACTCCTTGCTTTTTTGGAGACGTGGTCTTTCCTTTTATTGTTCCGATTCTTTAGAAACATGAAGAAGATTGCGGGATATGATTATATAGAAACTGACTTAATTGAGATCATGATCACGACATGTGATCCGATTGCTCCCATATAAATACCCATAGATCTGACTGAATCACAAAGGTGAGAAATACAACAGAATCGTGCTAGGGTTTTATCTGTCTTTTCTCTCTGTTGTGCTATCGTCGTAGATTACTCCATCTCATCCGTCGGCGTGCACCGAGAATGGGAGAGTAGGTCTATGAAACCAGTCGTCCTTACGATCCTGCGCTAGAAGAGGGCGAATAAGGTTTTTAGGAAGCGCTTCGCGTGACTACTCAATTTCGTCACCACGACGTGTCTTCCGTCTACGTCTACCATCAATCATCATCAGGTGTTGCGATCCGACACCGGTAGAAGCATCTCTGGCCCAACCGTAGATTCATTCTCGATTACAGTACAATATGTGATTTACCTTTATGTACAGTTTATAATCATGCTTTGTGAAATCATGATTATTGTGTTCATGTTCACTAATATGATAGATATATTCATGCTAGTTATTGCAGTTGCTATAATTTATCTATTTCGAAAATTAATCGTAAAATTGTCTAATACTTCAATACCTTATTCTGTTCAATCGCCTTATAGGCTCTGGGAGGTAACGAACGTCATACACCCGACAGCCCATGCTCTGTCTGTCTCTGTCTCACCGTCGAATTCTCTTCCCTTTGATGTGACGTAGATCTAGAGCTGAGAGAGCCCTCACAACTCACAGTCAAGAAATTAAGAGGGTGTTTGGTTTCATGGACTAAAATTTAGTCCGTGTCGGATGTTTGGACATCAAATTGAATGACTAAAAATAAACTAATTATAAAAACAATTATAGAATCGGAGGATAATTTATGAGACGAATTTATTAAGCCTAATTAATGTTAGTAATCTAGCGCGCACGCACAGAACACTCAAGAACATAAAACAAACAGAGGTGGGAGACTCAAACGCTCAAGAACAGAAGCAGGAGACAAGCAGTAGCGCCCAAACGTCACAACGCACACACGTTGCACTCTGATGCTTCTTCCTCCTTACACAAATGGACAGTACAAGGATTTATAGCTGGCAGACTCTGGGAGCACGTACTCCACGCTGCAACAACTCTGCCACTGATCCGCATGCCGGCCGCACGCTATACGCGCACCAACGCCCACGATCCGGTAATACTCCGCCTGCAAGCCACGCTACAACGTGCATGCAGAGCTATCCATCCATCCCATCGACATGCATGCACTTCCTAGAAGCTAGCTACCCTGGAGACTCACTCAACTGCACACGCGCCGCACAGACGTGCACATGCTAATAGACTCAAATCGCCACACGATCAACACGGACACACTACTAGCTCGTCGTCCGCGTGCACACACACCCGGCCGAGCCACCCGCTAGCCGTGCACCCACACGAAGCTGGGTTTATTTCTAACAATCTCTCCCTAAACCCAGCGCCTCCTATGCTTCAGAGCAGCGCTGCCTCATCTTCAACGTCCGTCGTGGCAGCCATGACTTGCTCCTTCTTCGGCTTGCGGCAGTCGCGCGCGAAGTGACCGCGCACACCGCAGTTGAAGCACCTCCCGATCGAGGACTTCTTCGATTTCTGCCGAGCTTCCCACTCGGCCTCCGTGAGCATAAGTTGGTCGTCGCGTCGTTCGCCGCCAGCACGGGTGCGCCGTCGGGAACGCTCGTCGAATGCCTTCAGCCTACCGAGTGCCTCCTCGAATGGCATCTTGTCGACGTCGCAGAACTGCTCAATCCCCGCCACTGCAGGGTACAAGCGATCAGGGACGGTGTCGAGAAGGTTCTTGACCATGGCGGCGTCGTCGAGGGTCGCACCGAGTCCGGCGTACCTCGCTGCCATGCCACTAATCTTGCCGGCGTAGTCGTCCAACTCCTGCCCCTCCGCCATGGACAGCACGTCGAACTCGCCTTTGAGGGTGGCAAGGCGAGCAACCTTCACGCGATCGGCTCCGACGAACCTTGTCTTGAGGCTGTCCCACACCTCCTTCGCCGTCAGCTTCGTCGCCACCTGCATCAAGATGTCCTCTGGCAGCGCTTGGAGTAGTTGCGCCCGTGCCGTCTTGTTCTTCTTATCGTCGACGGCCGCGCCATCTGCTGGAGCCACAGCCTCCCAGAGACCTTGGGCATCAAGGATCGCCTCCACCTTGATCGCCCAGGCGGTGTAGCTCGTCGGCGACAACACCGGGTACGACATGGACATCGTGCTCCCCCCAACATGAGAACCAGCAGTGTGAGGAATCATCGCCATGGAGTCGAGGTCGTAGGGCAGGATCTTGGGCATACAGGCTCTGATACCAATTGTTAGTAATCTAGCGCGCACACACAGAACACTCAAGAGCATAAAACGAACAGAGGTGGGAGACTCAAACGCCCGAGAACAGAAGCAGGAGACAAGCAGTAGCGCCCAAACGTCACAACGCACACACGTTGCACTCTGATGCTTCTTCCTCTTTACACAAATGGACAGTACAAGGATTTATAGCTGGTGGACTCTGGGAGCACGTACTCCACGCTGCAACGACTCTGTCGCTGATCCGCATGTCGGCCGCACACTATACGCGCACCAACGCCCACGATCCGGTCATACTCCGCCCGCAAGCCACGCTCCAACGTGCATGCAGAGCTATCCATCCATCCCATCGACATGCAGGCACTTCCTAGAAGCTAGCTACCCTGGAGACTCACTCAACTGCACACGCGCCGCACAGACATGCACATGCTAACAGACTCAAATCGCCACACGATCAACACGGACACACTACTAGCTCGTCGTCCGCGTGCACACACACCCAGCCGAGCCACCCGCCAGCCGTGCACCCACACGAAGCTGGGTTTATTTCTAACAATTAATCCATGATTAGCAAATATTTACTGTAGCATCATATTGTCAAATCGTGACGTAACTAGGCTCATTAAATTTGTCTCGCAAATAATCCACCGATTACGAATGAGTTTTATAAATAGTTTACATTTAATACTCTAAAATAGTATCTAAACATTCGATGTGATAGGGACTAAAATTTAGTCCCTCTAAAAACACTCTAAGATGTTTCTACACAATTTTTTTCCGTTTATTGGAGGTTTATCTGATATGTATCGCCGTAGCCGGCAAGGGACGCGCGCGCGCTTTGTGGCCTTAGCGCGTGCACCGGCCCCGATTTCGGTTTTAAATCGACCGTCGACACCTCGGACTCGAGCCGCAGCTAGCTCCGCCGTGCAGTGGCACTCAAGGTGCGACACACGCGGAGTTCGCTTGGTGCAGGTGCACCGTCGCCAAACAGGCCGGTTTACATCACATCAGCTGGTAGGTGCGACCAGCAGCAGCAATGTGTAACACGGCAAACGTCCCGTAGTCACCGCCTCACCGGCTTGGGCTACGGCTATCACCCAATCCGTGAACTCCGAGAACTCGATCGTTTGGTGTTTCCCTTGAAAAAAAACTCAGTCCAGTGCGAGCGTTCAGGACCTCGAAAAACAACAAACCGGCCAAGGCTACTCAGAAACGCTCGTGCTACTGCTTACTCCTAGTGCAGTAGTGCTGACCGTGTCAGGTGGAGTACATACCCATCCTTCAATTGGCGGTTGTTAATTATTAATTAAGGCTTTTAAGAAGCGGTAGACGAGCGCGGCGTCACCGCGTCACAAGCTGTCTCACAATCCACGCCGGGCTCCCGCCGACCTCGCCGGCACAAATTCTGCGCCGCGTGCTTATTTTACTGGGCGGCTGCAGTGGCGTCCATGATCGATGGCTCGAAAGGAGCAGTAACTTTCTGTCTCTCGGTCTCGGATAACGGGAAGCATGCTTGCACGGGAAAAGACAAATGTGAAGGAGAAAGTAAGCCTGTGTTGCTTTGTGCCCAAAGTTGGGCAGTAAACATGCGAGGGTAACTCGCGTGGTCCCGAGTTTACCGTTTGCCCGACGATGGCAATATGGCGTTAGGCTATTCACAACAGTGGGTTTCATTGCACTGTTTTATAGAATGTTATGTCAGCTTTACAAATGAATGAAATATCATCTCTTGGTGGAGAGTTTCATTTCACTATTTCCTAGGCTAACCAGTGTAATTAAATGCAATAAGCTCTCATGAAATACCCTCTCTCTGATGAAACGATTTAACTCTCAATGGTTGTTTCATTTCGTTTCATCCGTCTTGAAAACGGGTTAGCACCATGTCATGGTTACTACACTACTTCCTTTTCTTTCTTAATTAATTGAATGTCATGTAAGCAAAAAAACTGATGTGGCATGGTAATTAATACCATGAAACTCCTCATTGTGAATAGCCTTACAGTGTCCGATCTTTGCTGCCAATTCCGGTTTCGACGGAGCGAACGGATCATAAACTAAAAAAAGTGACTTGAAAATGCACAGCTCTTCCGGGTAATTGATACGAGGACGTGCCTAACATTTACAACATAAAATCAAAGATATTTGTGAAATCTGGCGAGTCTTGTGCAGTTAATTATTGCATGTGCAACAATCTGTAGCACGGAGTTCGCCTAACCTTGCGTTGTTCACTCGACCAAATCAAACAGATTACAATCTTAAGCTATCCGTATCAGTAATAATCACATCTAGGTAGTCCAGGGTAGAAGACTTGATCAACCATTCAGTCACGAACTTGTCAATGATTACACTGTCTCGGACCAAATTTACTGGGGTTTGGTCAGAATCATTAGTTAGGCCTAGATGAGCGGCAGTGTGCAACGTTGACGTGCAGCCGGAGCGAGCCCCAGCGGCCGGAAGTCCTCGCCGCCACGGGCGACGGCCGGGCGGGGCGAAAGAAACGAAAGCCGAGTAGCCGACCCCCTTTTCCTGGCGCGCGCGGCGGGCGGGCGAAGCGACGCCGTCAGGCGCCGTCGCAGGTCGGCTACCGCCTCCGTCCGTTAACGGAGCCCGGACGGAGAGGTCAACACGCCCATCGCCTTCGCCGTGGACCAGAGCAGAGCCGAGTAGCCGACGACGATAAACAAACGCCTCCTGCGTGTCCCCCCTGCTCGCTCCGGCCCCCTTTCCTCCTCGCCTCCTGCCCTCCCTCTCCACATCGCACCCTCCTCGCCACGCGTTGCCAGGAAGAAGCTGAGGAGAGGAAGAAGGCACGGCCGAGGGGGATCGTGAGTTCGAAACACCTGCGCTTCGGCTCGGCTCCCGGGGCGCCGAGCAGAGTCTGCAGCGTCTCCGGATCGGGACTCGGCGGTCGCTCTGATGTGAGTTTGTTTTTCTTCCTCGGGGAGGTTCCGTTTGATTCTGGGGGCGTTTGACGCGCTGATTCGGCGAGCAGGGGCCGCGCGTGGTCGCCCTCGGCGTCTCCTCTTCGGATCAGGTCGCGATGTGTACGAAAGGTTGCGGTAAATGCGCCGTAACTTCAGGAGAAGCTTTTGGTGGAAATTGTCGATTTTTCAGCTTTTTATTTGCCCTTTCCTCCCCGGTTAATCAGTTTGTGCTCTGGTTTGAGCCTTGAGTTCTTTCTTTCTCCTGTTGCTGCCGCCCTCTCAAGCCTGGTAGATCTTGCGCAGGCAGCAGGCATCCGTCTTTTCTAAGCTTACTAAAATTGGCGATTTGTTACTACTACGTATATATGTTTGTCAAAGATCCCTCTTTTCTTCCCAGTCCAATATCAATCAGCCAAAAAAATATCTTATGGTCTGTGAAGGAAACGCCTAATTTCTAGCATTGGTGTGGCCTAGGTGTGCTGAGTCGAGATTTCGTTCTGGAAATGCTGCAACTTGCCATAAAAAAATGCTTTGTTTTGTAGGCGACAGCGCTCAAAACCTTTTCGCCGTCTCTCGCCGAGCTGCACTCAGGAAGATTTGAAGTTTAATACGTTGTTTAGTCTCAATAACTCCCTCGTTTTCTCTTATATTATTATGTTTTACACAGAAGCTGATTCACTCGTTGCGAGCTATACTTGGAACCAGCTATTTGCTGTTCTTAGCTTATGTTGCTGGGTCTAACTCCATGACAAGATTCACACCCTTTCTCATCAAGATTCTTTTCTTCTCGCAGGTATAGATTGATGACTCTGTAAATACACCCAAAGCAGTAGTTCTTGCCGTGGTGGCGTGATCTGGAACTGTGGTCACTGTACCATAAGTGCAAACAGCTGTGAAGATTGTCGGTGGTCTTTGCTGTATTGGGCGGGTTAAGCTTCAAGTTTTCTTGTTAGCTGTACCGTTTAGCTGAAGCTAGCAGGCCTAGATGTCGTTTCGCAGCATTGTTCGTGATGTTAGAGATGGTTTTGGTAGCCTGTCGAGGCGAAGCTTTGAGGTGACCCTGGCTGGTCTTTCTGGGCTCACCGGGCACCATAGGGGGAAGTCTCAAAGTACGGTGCATGAGCTCTGTGATGCAGATCTCATAATTCAGGAGAGTCGTTGGGCTAGTCTCCCTCCCGAGCTTCTCCGTGATGTGATCCGGAGGCTTGAGGCTAGTGAAAGCACCTGGCCAACACGAAAGCATGTCGTGTCCTGTGCTGCCGTCTGCAGGGCATGGAGGGAGATGTGTAAGGAGATTGTGCTGAGCCCAGAGTTTTGTGGGAAGCTTACCTTCCCGATCTCTTTAAAGCAGGTAAAATTCCAAAACCTCTAATAACTTGAATTGAATGTTTTTAAGAACTATATTTCATAATCCTTGTTTTGACTTGCAGCCTGGCCCTCGAGATGGAATGATTCAATGTTACATAAAGCGGGATAAATCAAAATCTACTTATCATCTCTACTTGTGCCTGAGTACCGGTATGTTATGTGCTTCTTTCACTCAACTCATACAAGAATTTTTATCTGAATTCTGTTAACAACATTGCTAGGCCTTATTTTGTTTGAGTAAATTTCTGCTAGCATGAGTAGCATCTAGCCCCCCTTTTGCCTCTGATTTGTGTGTTCATATACATATTTATTATCTAAATATTTTTGTTGTGGAATGATTAAAAAGCTGGCAAATTCACCTGACTGAATGAATTGACTCACTGCTGTTTTTTTGTTAATCAGCTGTACTTGTGGAGAGTGGCAAGTTCCTCTTGTCTGCTAAAAGGAACCGCAAAACAACCTGCACAGAATACATTATCTCAATGGATGCTGACAACATCTCAAGATCAAGCAGCACCTATATTGGAAAACTAAGGTAATTGTTTTGCGTGTGGATGGTAAATCTTTTCTTGGTTCCATTTATTCGATAGTAAAAACCAACCTTGTTGTGTCTTTTTCATTTTTAGGTCAAACTTCCTCGGCACAAAATTTATAATCTACGACACGCAGCCCCCTTATAATGGGGCTGTAATCCCTCCTGTTGCACGGAGCAGCCGGAGATTCAACTCCAAGAAGGTCTCTCCTAAGGTGCCATCTGGTAGTTATAACATAGCTCAGGTTACATATGAGCTGAATGTCCTTGGCACCAGGGGCCCTAGGCGGATGCACTGCGTCATGCACTCCATACCTGCCTCCTCAGTCGAGCCTGGTGGCATTGTCCCTGGACAACCTGAGCAGATTGTGTCCCAAGCGTTAGAGGAGTCATTTCGCAGCACCACCTCCTTCTCTAAGTCATCCATCATGGATCGGTCCATGGATTTCAGTAGCTTCCGTGATTTCAGCAGTGCACGCTTCTCAGACATTGCTGGAGGCACCTCCAATGGTGATGAAGAGGGACAAAACAAGGAGAGGCCACTAGTGCTTCGCAACAAGGCCCCTAGGTGGCATGAACAGCTCCAATGCTGGTGCCTCAACTTCCGTGGGCGTGTAACCATTGCATCAGTGAAGAATTTCCAGTTGATAGCTGCATCAGGACAACCTCCCGCAGGGGCTCCAACTCCGTCCCAGCCTGCTCCACCGGAGCAGGACAAGATTATTCTACAGTTTGGTAAGGTAGCAAAAGATATGTTCACCATGGATTACCGCTATCCGCTCTCAGCTTTCCAGGCTTTTGCGATCTGTTTAAGTAGCTTCGACACAAAACTGGCCTGTGAATAAGGTTGCAACGAGTGCCAATGGAGGCAGAGCTGGAAATGCAACACGGAGCAAAAGGAGACATGCAATGCTCTAGGGCTCTAAATCATGTTTGCATTTTGTTGCGTGTCTTGGTTGTATTTCTGCTTGTTGTGCCTGGAACATGATTTCTTACTTAGCATGTATGTTTCACCTGCTAGCACCATGACAGGTTTCCTTTGTAAGAGAGATCCATGCATTGCATCGTGTCATTGTGTGGTGTACATGCTGCGGCTCCGGACTTAATTTGAAAGGATCCGTGCATGTCTTCGTCAAGCTTTGCATAGATGCCACGATCTGATAAAGAAAAGAAGGGTCAGTGTTTCGCTTATTTTGTGCTCCAGTGGGCTCAAGGCTGTTCTCTTACAACTGTAGTGCATGTGTGCCTGCATTATTCTATAAGATCAGATCATCAGAATCATGCTCGCATCCGGTTGTTCTGGACTTGTCTCACATGATGGAGCCTTCCAAGTTTCCTCAGATGAACTCTTCCTACCCTTTTTTAATATAGTTGGTCACAGCCATTATGTATCATCATGGCATCATTTGCAAATGTCCCCTTGCTTGGCGCGTCAAATACATTGCACTACAGTGGCTGTGTGTAATGGGAGAATCATTGCACATGTACCCGCTGCCTTCTTTTTATCTCCTGAATGATAATAAAGCTGGGTTTCTTAACTTTCTTTAAGCTGAGTTCTTTTCATCGGAGAGGAAGAAGATGATGATATGCATTTCTTGTGGCGACAACAATGAGTAGTACAGCTAGGAGGTGCAATAAAATAGTGTGGTGCATCTGGACCCATGATGAGTGTGACTGGATGAAAGGAATAAATTTTCTGGAGATTGGAGTTCGTCATTGAGCTGGAATGCACAGAAAAAACTGGAGAGACTAATGAATCCGACATCTTTCTTCCGAGGAGCATATTGTTGTGGCTTGCTTGGATGGCACGAGTGAAGGAAATAGTTGAATATATGGTGCAATGGTAATCATTCTCACAGTGCAACAGGTTCTCATGGCTCCCATAATGGTGACTGTGTGCAGGACTGTCAAATTGTCTATTCGATGATGCATTGATGCCTACACTTCGCCTTGAGCAAAGCGAGTGGTCTCATCGCGGGGTAGCACACTAGCACGTCATTCCAGCTGGCAGCTTGCTTCTTGTCAACGTTTAAAGAGTATTATTTTTGTAATTTTTTGAGATTGTGTATTAGACTTGAAATTTTATAAAAAGAATATTATTTATAAAAATTCCTTTGTCCTGCTACTTAAAAAAAAAGCTTACCGAAAATTTGATGTTAAGACACTTACAAATAGGAATATAGAAATATTTCCTTAAAACTGGTGATTTATTAAAGATACCAAAAGACAAAATTTCCATTGAAAAACAAGTGCAACCAAGCAGCCCGAAATCAGGTGTTTTGAAGGGATTAGACCTTTTGACTGGGAGCGTTACATGTCGCTTTTTTAATCATCCATGCAATTTCGAAAAGAAATAAAAAAACAAAAGGCTTTCTTCAGCCGTGGTGTGAATGGTTTCACGAGTAAGATTCGAGCATCACTTCCCTATAATTCAGGTGGAAGAATTTCCTTCTTGTCCTCTGCATTCTGTTTTTTTTCTCGATGGAATCGTGGACAACATGATGGGACGACGCGGCGGAATCCCACTACGAGAAGCGTAATGGATTCCCCGTAGCACACGAACGAACAATGATGGTGTAATCCGATTCGGCGATTCCGATCGACGCACGGAGAAATCAGATCCCCCGTTTCCCGCGTAGTGCCTGCACAGTGCACGCGCTGCCAGAACTATGACCACACTTGCACGGAAAAAACAAATTGTTGGGTCAGGGTCCTAAACCCACTCATGTAAGATCCTCCCTCAAATAATTGTTACCTAGACGGAGAGAAGATCGATCAGGATGTTAGGAAACAGGGCGGCGCGCTCGGAGTGGGGCGGTGACGGCGTGGCCGGAGAAAAGTCACGGAGCGGATGGTATTGCGGCGCGACGGAGCATAGCAATGGCGGTGGTGGAAGGTCATGACGACGTTAGTGTAGGAATGGAGCGCGTAGCGGCGCGGCGCAGTGGAGACACGGCGGTGGTGTCGGGGCGAATTGGGCAATGCGAGGGCGAGTGTAGAGACAAAAGCTCTATATCTATGAGGCTCGTCAGGGCCTCCCACCATCGTCGCTTCTTCGCCTCATTGTCGTCGTTGCATTGCTCCGCCCTGCTATCCTCCGACCACACTGAAACCTCCAACCTCCGTTGTTGCCGCGCCCTCATGCTGCCTTTGTCATGCCCTTGCACCACTTTCATTGTGCCCCACTACCACTACGCTCCGCCATCGGTTCCTCACCTCCGCGGCTCCACCTCATCTATTTCATTGTCTTTTTTCCATATAGGTGGCAGTCATCTGGGAGAGGGCTTTACAGAAATAGGTTTAGGGTTCTACCCTATAAAATATTTTCCCACTTAAGCAGTTGCGCATCTGAATCCGACCTGATCGAATCTAGAAAAAAAGATACCAGTGAAATTGTGCGAGAGAGTAGGATTTCAATTACCCGATTTGAAATGGTTAATTATATGAAAGTTGATTTTCTGTTTTATATAATAATTATTAATATATGAAAATCATTAATATATAGAAGTTATATAGAAAATATTAATATATAGAATGTTGATCAAATGGATATATATGGAAATCTTATTAGTTTTATATAGAAATAATAAATAAATGGAAAATGTATTCGTGTCACAATATTATTTATGTAAGCCTCGGAATCTCTTTCATATTCATCTCTTTATTTTTCCGACGACTCCCTATAAAAATTAGAGTCCATAGTCGCATATCACCATCAATTCTAGCTTTAGCCTCGCAACTCGAGCTCTCGCCGTGCATTTTTTCTCAGACGTCGCCCGCCCTTGTCACCAGCAGCCACATCTGTCCTCGTTGTCGACTCCGTCAGATCTGTCGTCCCCGGTCACCGCTCCTATCGAATCTCTGACTATCGGATCATCATCGCCACCTTTATCCCAAACCATACTCGCAGCTCCTACTCACCGTCGGCACCTCTGTTTCATAATTATACCGTTTCATAATAGTTTTTTAGTTTTTAACGTTGCATAGCATAGACATGATACAAGTAATACTGGTAGTATATTAATGTGCGATCACCGCAGAATTTCAAAATCCTAGAGTTTGTTTTCTTCTCGAAGCGAAAATTTTTAGAGTTCATTATTTCTCACGTGACAATAGTTAAAGGTGCCTCCGAAACAGAGCGGGATATTTCCATCTATTTCAGAAAAAACTGAAATTACATAGAAACGGAGAAAAGATAACCCAGAACAACAGAAACATATTTTTTTATCCGAAAACAAAACATATTTTTTATCTGAAAAAAAACAGAAATTTAAAAGTGATTTTCGACAAAAATGGATATAGATACGGAATCCACATAATAAAAACATAAAAATTCCCCCTTAAGTACTTAGGTTTGCCTATCAAAAAAACTAAGATTCTAAATAAGGATTGGAAGGATTGTGAAGATAAGATTGAAAAAAAATGGGTTGTTGGAAGGGTAAGCTGCTGGATATTGGAGGGAGACTTATTTTGTTAAATGCTTGCCTGAGTAGTGTCCCTTTATACATGCTTTCTTTCTATACCCTCCCTAAAGGGGTTAGAAAAAAAAAATTGACTTCTTTAGAGCCAGATTTTTGTGGCAAGAAGATTTAGGGATCAAGAAGTATCATCTGATCAATTGGGCTATGATTTGTATGCCTAAAGAAGCTGGTGGTTTGGGGGTTCTGGATCTGGATATTATGAATGTGGCTCTGCTAGGAAAGTGGCTATGGAATCTTGAGAATGAGGAGGGATTATGGCAAGAAATTATAAGGGGGAAATACCTCAAGAGCAGACCTCTCTCTTATGCCAAGGCCAAACCTTGAGATTCTCAATTCTGGGGTGCTTTAAATAAAGTGAAACACCAGTTTCTCCAGTTTTGTGTTAAAAAAGTGGGCAATGGGAAGGGGACCCTCTTTTGGGAAGACAAATGGATTGGAATGTTTTCTTTGGTAGATAAATATCCTGAGTTATATGGGGTCACTTCTTCTAAGTATATCTCTGTGGCGAGTGCTTTAGGGGACAATATGAACAATGTGATTTTTAGAAGGGTTTTGTATGGTAATAAGCTGAGAGATTGGAGAAAAGTGAAAGAATTTGGTAGATCTTTTACTCTCAATGATAATAGAGACAAATGCATTTGGGTGCTGTCAAAAAAGGGGTGTTTAGTGTTAAGTCCTTCTATACTGCACTGAAATTGCAAAATATTGTGAAATGTGCTGATGATGTGTGGGACTTTAAAATCCCTTTAAAAGTCAAGATCTTCTTGTGGTTAACAAAAAAGGGGAAGATTTTAACAAAAGATAATCTGAAAAAAAGAGGCTGGAAAGGGGACTCAGTGCAATGCCAATTCTGTTGTTATGCTGAGACTGTACAACATTTGTTTTTTGACTGTGTGGTTGCCAAATTTATGTGGAGATTGATTAAAGTATGCTTTGATATTGGTCCTTTTAATGATATTACATCTGTGGAATTTGTGGTTCAGAAAACTGAGGAAAAATGACAAACAGCTAGTTGGAGTTGGTATTGCGGCCTTTTTTTGGTCTTTGTGGAAGTTCAGGAATGAATCTTGTTTTAGTAGTAAAAGAATTACTGACCCGATGGAATTGGTTACTTCGTGCTGTTTTTGGATTTCAACATGGTCTGTTTTGCAGAAATCGGAGGAAAAAGCAAGAAGGCTAATAGCGGGAGTACGTCTGCTAGAACGGGTGGTGTCTGATGTCTTTGCAAAGAGAAATGGGTGGTGCTTGGGAAGACCTCTCCTGAGCCTCTAATCGCCACATGTTGTTCGTGTTTTTTGGTGGGTTTGTGTTGACTTGATGAATTGTCTATGTCTGTGGATCATTGGGAAAGTTCCTGTGTGTTGGCTGTTTCTGGATGTTTGTACTTGTAATAAGTAGGTAGCGCTATGGGGCGTTGCGAGAAAAACCCTGTTGGTATCTCTCTTTTTTGTTGCGTTGTAAGAGACCTGCTTTTTCTTTTCTTTAATGGAAATGGGGGAAATCCTACTGGATTTCTCTGGTTAAAAAAAACATAAAAATTCCGTTTTCACTGTTTCACGTTATATATAACTTTAAATTATTTTCTATGAAATAGTAAACAATTTAAATTATATATAATTATTTACTAAAAATAAATAATACAGGTTCATTGGAACCTAAACTTTCAATAAAACCCATTTTTTACATTATTATATATATTAGTAATACTCAAATTTGATATCGTAGAGATATATAAAAAAAATACGGCCCATGTTGCAAGATGGCTGCGGGTGCCGGCTGCCCATGGCGGACCGGGCGAGATGTGATGTAGGAGCTGGACTCGATCGGGGCAGGCCGCGGCGGCGGCGGCGGCGGCGTGCCCTTGCCTTCCTCGGAACTCTCCCAGTTTGAGAGGGAGCCTAGTAGGGAGGGAGAGGGCGGTCGTGTCGCGGGGCGGGGCGGCGGAGAGACGCAAACCCTCTTGCGGTCCGAGCCTCCGGCTCCGGATCCACCGCCGGCCGCGGGGAGGGCTCCGATCAGCCGGGCCCCGGCTCCGCTTCGGCAGGGATGTTACTCATCCGCTCCCTCTACCGTCTCGTCTGCATTTCGCTTGCTTCGATTTTGCGTGGTTCGATTGATGCATCCGGTCTCTCTCATTTTGCTTGGTTTTTCCGTTGGCCCGATGATGATTGCGACTGAGACCCTCTCGAATTAATGGATGGATAGATAGATAGGTCTGCTCGGATTTGAGATTCAATGGGCGTCGCCGTTGCATCTGCAAGGTTCGAGCTCCTGAAAATGGCTAGTGCGGTGTTGGCTCCTCAATGATCTAGGCGCTGGAGCGTGCTCGGGTTCGGAGAGGCCTCACTGACATCTGGGTCCGCCCAACGCGGCAGGATCGTGCCTCTGCTTTGATATCTTCCTCCTCCCCTCCCTCTTGTCACCGTTGCCGCGGTGTTCCTCGTCGTCGTGGTGAACTGGTGATCATCACCATCATCTTCTGCCGTCCCCTTGCGACATGCTCCAGTGCCACCGTTGAGGACCGTTGCCTAGTCTAAGATGAAAAACATTTAAACTTGTGAAATCTGAGGGCTATTTGTTTATACAGACCTTTCGGTATTTATTTTTGATGTTTCCGTTTGGTTGCCTTGCCTCTATTTATATTATAATTCATCAAACTTCTTTAATTTTGACTAAGTTTAAATAAAAAATATTAATATTTACAATACCAAATAAATATATTATTAAGACATATTTTATGATCAATTTAATAAAACTAATTTGACGTTGTAATTGTTGATATTTTTTATAAATTTGGTTAAAGTTAGAGTAGATTGACTTGTTAAAAGATCAGACAGCTGGATGTTTGGTTCTATGGACTAAAATTTAGTCCTTGTCATATCGGATGTTTGGACATCAAATTGAAAGATAATTCGTGTGACGAATTTATTAAGCCTAATTAATTTATGGTTAGCAAATGTTTATTGTAACATCACATTGTCAAATCATAATGTAATTAGGCTAATTAAATTCGTCTCGTAAATAATCCACCGATTATGATTGAGTTTTGTAAATAATCTATATTTAATATTCTAAAATAATATCTAAACATTCGATGTGACAGGACAAACCATCGAGATCTTGCCCATTCCATGTGGATGAGCTGGGATTTTAAAACGTAGATGGATCGGGATCCTAGACTACCAAATTAGGCCATAATATGTAACGGAGGGAGTACTTATAGTGTGATGTGATGCCTGGGGATGGAGATTAAGTATGTGACGAAGTGGTTGTTTGTGTCTCTTTTGGTGCTAATTTTGATTTACAAAATTTATGTCCATTTCTTCTGCCATCTAGAGATGCATTTGCTTAAACCAAATGGCATTAGGATCATGTTGTTACATGTGGAGCAATCGAACTTTGGGACAATTTTTGCTATGTATAAACACCTTATTTTGTCTTGTTTTACTTATTCTTTTATGATCCACCAGATAATAGTATGAATCAAGAGCGTGCTATAGGCTATAGCCATGGTCTCGAATACCAGCAGGTCTTTTGTTTGTCATCGTCAAATATACATATATATACACAGTAACGTTATTCTACACTACAGATGTAGAATGTTATTCTACACCGATCAACCTAATCGTGCCAATCTCATCCAACGTGCCTCCACATTCCACCTAATCCCGATCTCCTCATTCCATGTCGGTGTAGAATAATATTTATATATATATATATATATATATATATATGTGTCAATTCTCCTTCTCTTGTATGATATTTCTTTTATTGCTATGTTTCCTGGTACAACATAATATATTGCATATATATTATATGTAATGCATTGCCCAATAAGTAAAACTTATGTACATATGGCACATGGTTTTCTCCTCGTTGTCCTCCTCCCTCTCTCCACATTTGTGTGCATGGTCATGTGACAGCAGCAGCGCTAGTTGTGAATTGCCATCAAAGTGTCTATTTGGAATGCAGGTATTGCTATTTTTAAAGATGTTTAAAACTCTTGAACTATCAGAAGCACTATGAAGCACTCAAGCACCTCATTGCCCAAAGCCACAGTGGTGAATTGCATACAAGTGAATATGTCATTGTGTCAGCGATTCTCAATAAGCACAAAAAATTTGACATGCCTCACTTTTATGAAGGAATTAGATTAATGGTTATCCAACAGTTTGTTATTCCATTCAATTATCTATAAGTGTTAGGGTAATTGTATTAGATCGTCAAGCAGAAAGAATAAAGAGTTTTCTGCTTCCTGTCACAGTAGCCCTGATGATGCCGATCGGTGACTATCATGGCTCTTGGACGTACGGTGGCCTAGACCTCGCCCTCCCAGCTCTACCACCCACATGTCATGTAGGTACAAAAGAATGTTTGACTTGTGATTTCTGGACATGGGAAACAGTTTAGGGAATTAATCAAAACAAACTTTGTTGGCTTTGATGAGAGTATCACATAATTATTGTTTCACTTCCTCCAGTGCATTTTTTATTGTGGTTTGTGTAGTTTTGTTCTATTAAGGCTATTCACGGTGGTGAATTTTACAACACTGTTTTCTAAAAGGTCACATCAGCTTTACAACTGAATGAAATATCATTTCTCAGCGGAGAGTTTTATTTCACTATTTCCTAGGCTAACTAGTGTAATTAAATGCAACTAGCTCTCATGAAATACCCTCTTTCTGATGAAACGATTTGGCTCTCAGTGGGTGTTTCATTTCGTTTCATCCATCTTGGAAACGGGTTTGCACCATGTCATGGTGATAACACTACTTCTTTTTCTTTCCTCATTAATTGAATGTCATGTCATGTCAGCAAAAAATCTGATGTGACATGGTAATTAATATCATGAAACACCTCATAAAACTTTTATTGTGAATAGCCTAATTGTTATTGTGTTTCTGCATTCTAGTACCTTTTCTGTCTTTTGCTTGTCCTGGCCACCCCCAATGATGTTTTTAGGTTGTGGTAATTAGGGTCAAGTAATTCCCTAAGCACTAGGATATTGCCCCCCGTCAATCAAAATGATGTTATTGCCAAAGAGCTCTGCCTGTCCAGGGCACCACCTAGCTTAACCGTGTCACGCCCAGAATTTTACAATTATCTATGTTCCATGAAAAAGGCATGGGATATATTAACAATATTGGATACAGACCAATGAAATAAACATTAAATTTAGTAATTGCAACAAAAGGCATTTAATCATATGTTCAAGCGTTATTTTTTATTTTCATTAGTCATATGTTTTAGCAATTGTTGTGAGGAACACGTGGGCCAACTAATCAGCCCTATGCATGGTTGAGCGATTAGGCTAATCACAGTGGTGGGTTTCATAACACTATTTTTTAAAAGTCCACATCAACTTTGCAATTGAATAAAATACTCTCTTTCAGTGGAGAATTTTATTTCATTATTTTCTAAGCTAACCAGTGTAATTAAATGCAACTAGCTCTCATGAAATACCCTCTCTCTGATGAAACGATTTGTTTCTCAGTGGATGTTTCATTTCACCCGTCTTGGAAACGGGTTAGCACCATGTCATGGTTATGACACTACTTCATTCTCTTTTCTCATTAATTGAATGTCATGCCAACAAAAAATCTAATATGTCATGGTAATTAATATCATGAAAGCCCCATCAAATCACCCTTCTGATGGAGACTCTTCCTATGGCCGACTAGTCTCTCAGACTTACGGCTAAATCTTTCGACGTGTGCGGCTCCTTGGCTCAGGTTCCATTTCCCCATACTCGTCTCGGTAGTGTCATTGTTAGCGCCGTGCGGCTCCTTGGCTCAGGTTCCATTTCCCCATACTCGTCTCGGTAGTGTCATCGTTAGCGCCGTTGTGTTCTTTGCGAGATCCATCACCTCATTGCCGTTGTTGAATACTAATCATACAACCGTGGGGCGAGAAAAGTAAAGATAGATCCGTAGTACAGTGTGCTACCTGTGGTAAAACTGCATGTCCTCTTGAGAAGGTAATGCATTCAATTTCTGCTCTTATCATCTTTAGTTCAAACTCTGATGCTTTAGGTTAATTGTTCATGAATTTCTTGGTTTGGTATTGAATTAGGATAGAACATACAATTGTATTTCAGAGGTGTTGGATATATATGGGCTTGGCCTATTTTGACATATTCAATAACATATTAAAAGCAAAGGGCCACATTAATGCCATGGTGCACTAATGGTTTAGTCCCATATTGGAAGTTCACATGTCCTTTGCTCAACTTAAATAGATGGACTGCTTGTGTGTCTATTGAAAAGTTGAGACAGGCTAAGGGCGTGCCACACGCGTGCACACGCGCCGCTGAGCTGAGCCGGGTCGCGCCGCGCAGGGCTGGGCCGTACCGATTAATGGCAACGTTATCATGGCGCATGGTAACTTCCGATTAATGGCAGCAGTATCATGGCGCATGGTAACTGCCGATTAATGGCAGCGGTTTCATGGCACATGGAAATTGTCGATTAATGGCAGCGGTTTCCTCTCCTTATTGCTTCTGTTACCGGTGGTTGTTGGTCTTCCGTCTGCATTTACATGAGATCTATGTAAAGGGGACAGTAGTTGGACATAATTTTTTTGCTTCTTCTTCCTTGCGTCGTTGCCTCAAATCAGTCCTCGTTCCAACCTTTTGCGTGCACAGAGCGTTGGGAGAGCAGGCCTTCGAAACCACGCTCATGACCGAGACATCTGCCGGGTGTGCTCACTTCTTCCGGTGGTCGTCACCGTCCCTACGCACATCCTGGTGATCGCAGTTGCTGCCGACGTCATTGTCTTCCTCTCGGTGTCCATTCGTGGGACTGCACTGCGAACAACGTCTTGCGTCAAGCCCCGATCGACTACATCGAACAACACGTTATGACGACTAACGTGAATGAAGCCACCGGTGCCTTGAGCATGGGTCCCTCCGCTTAGTACATCCTAGCAACCTTTGTGATATTTATGTTTCAAGCTACTTCTTCAAATAGTTTACACATGAGCATATTTGTCGTCCTAATATCGTCATGCTATTTGTGGATTAAATTTGATATGAAAATACCTAAATTCCTAACAATCCATAAACCTGGTATTAAGCATTTTTCTGTTAGTGGTTTTGCTGCTGCATTGAAGCCAAATGCTTTTGACGGTACGTGCTATAAGAGATGGCACAATAAGATGGTCTTGTGGTTGACGGCTATGAACTGTTTTCACGTGGCACAAGGCAAGCCTGGGGATTTGACCCCAGGTAGTTCTGAGGAAGAGACATTTGATGCGTCTCCTCAAGGACATACCTTTAAGGTTGTTGATAACCTTTTCAGAGGTATCGTGATTAGTGCAATTACTGAAAAATACCAGGACTCTTACCTAACCTTCAAAACCGTCAAAGAGTTATGGGATGCGCAAAAGGCAAAGTTCGGTGTTTCTGATGCTAGTAGTGAGTTGTATGTGATGGAGCAGTTCTATGACTACAAGATGGCTGAAAATTGTCCTGTAGTCGAACAAGTTCATGAGATACAGGCTCTAGCAAAAGAACTCGGACAGTTTCCCTATGTGCTGCCTGACAAGTTTGTGGTCGGCGGTATTATCGCCAAGTTGCCAGCTTCTTAGAGGGATTTTGCTACCTCTCTAAAGCATAAGAGACAGGAGTTCACCGTGGCTGAACTCATTGATACTCTTGTTGTTGAGGAGAGGGCGAGGGCAAAGGACACACGCGGGAAAGGGATTGATTCTTCTAGTGCCAATATGGTGCAGAAGAAAATTTTCAATAATACATCCCGTAACAACAACAACAAGAAGAAGAACAAGCAAGAGAACGACAAACCTAAACAAACAGCCACATTTAAGAAGAAAAAGGGCAACAAAGAAGGTGGATGCTTTGTTTATGGGAGCACTGAGCACTGGGCGAGTGCGTGCCCAGATCGCAAATTTAAGCATGAGAAGAAATTAGCTAACATGGTGATATGTGAAACCGGTGGAGGAACACCAGGGTATAGTAATTATTTACCTACTGTTCTTTCAGTTTGTCACTCGCCTGAATGGTGGGTTGACACCGGTGCTAATATTCATGTGTGTGCTGATATTTCTTTGTTTTCTTCTTATTAAGTCGGTGGGACTGGATCCTTGTTGATGGGAAACAGATCAGTTGCGCGTGTTCTTGGTGTTGGTACGGTCATTCTGAAGTTTACTTCGGGGAAAACTATGCCATTGAAGAACGTGCAACATGTCCTCTCCATCAAAAAGAATCTAGTTAGCGGCTCTCAATTGTGTCGAGATGGTTACAAACTTGTTTTTGAATCCAATAAGTGTGTACTTTTGAAGTATGGAACATTTGTTGGTAAAGGTTATGACTGCGGAGGCTTGTTCCGCTTATTGTTGCATGATGTGTGTAATAATGTTGTGAACAATATTATTTCGAATGAGTCGAACATTTGGCATTCACGATTATGTCATGTTAACTTTGGTGTTCTATCGCGGCTAGCAAAGTTAAATTTAATCCTAAAATTTGATTTAGTCAAAAATTCTAAGTGTCATGTGTGTGTGCAATCTAAGCAACCTCGCAAGCCTCACAAGGCTACGGAGGCGAGAAACTTGGCACCGTTGGATTTAATTCATTCTGATTTATGTGAGATGAACGGAATATTGACTAAAGGTGACAAGCGTTATTTTATCACATTTATAGATGACTCCATTAGATTTTGTTATGTGTATCTGCTAAAATCAAAAGATGAAGCGTTGTATTATTTTAAAACTTATAAAGCTGAAGTTGAGAACCAACTTGAGAGGAAAATTAAACGGTTAAGGTCTGATCGCGGTGGAGAGTATTTTCCAAAAGAATTTTCTGATTTTTGTGCGGAACACGAGATTATTCATGAGAGTACACCGCCATATTCCCCATAATCTAATGGGATTGCCGAAAGAAAGAACCGTACTCTAACTGATTTGGTTAACACCATGTTAGAGACTTCGAGTCTATCTAAGGAATGGTGGGGTGAGGCAATTTTGACTGCATGTCATGTCCTGAATAAAGTTCCCACAAAAGACAAGGAAATTACACCATTCGAGGAATGGGAAAAGAAAAGGTTAAATCTCCCATATTTGTGTACTTGGGGTTGTTTGGCCAAAGTGAATGTGTTGATCGACAAAAAGCGCAAATTAGGACCTAAAACTGTTGATTGTGTTTTCCTTGGCTATGTTTTCCACAGCGTTGGATATAGGTTCTTAATTATAAACTCTGGAGTACAGGATATGCTGGTTGGTACAATCATGGAGTCCAGAGACGCTACATTTTTTGGGAGTGATTTTCCTATGAAAATTACACATGACGCATCTAGCACTGAACCTGAAATACCCCATGAGTATTTTATTCCGACATAACACATTGAGGAACCCCATATGCACAATCCTGAGGAGGATGACAGTATAACAACTCGTAAGAGTAAGATACAAAGGATTGTGAAATCCTTTGGTGATGATTATATTGTGTACCTTGTGGATGACACCCCAAGAACCATTGAAGAGGCATATTCTTCTCCTGATGCTGACTTGTGGAAGGAAGCAGTAAGGAGTGAGATGGATTCTATTATGTCTAATGGTACTTGGGAAGTCGTTGAGCGTCCTTATGGGTGTAAACCCATTGGAAGTAAATGGGTGTTCAAGAAAAAACTTAGGCCTGATGGTATGATTGAGAGGTACAAGGCAAGACTTGTGATTAAAGGCTATTCACAGAGGAAAGGTGAAGATTTCTTTGATACATATTCACTGATGGCTATATTGACCACGATTCGTGTGTTACTTTCCTTGGCTACCTCTCATGGTCTTCTCGTCCATCAGATGGACGTTAAGACAACTTTCCTGAATGGAGAGTTAGAAGAGGAGATCTACATGGAGCAGCCTACGGGGTTTGTAGAAAATGGTCAAGAAGGCATGGTGTGTAAATGAGAAACCAAGGATTGGTTTCGGAGTCTGTGATGAGTGATTGACAGATTTTACCCTTTGATTCGAAGGGGTCCCTACGAAGGGGTTCGAAGGTTGTTTCATCGAAGGGTTCGGTGGGTCTGGTTGTTGCAGCTGTTGTAGCGGAGTGTGCCTGTCAGAGGGGTTCGACAGTACACGATAACTGAGTTGTACTGAAGGGCTCGGTACTTTGGGCGGTACACCAGAGTGTGTATTGGAGGTTGTTTACCCGGAGAGGTCTCCGGGGTACTGGATACACTTGTCTGTTTGTCTGTCATGTGCAGGTGACTTCGGAGGCGACGGACGGTTCGTAGCAGGTGAACCTAGGTCAAGCGGGAGGCTTGATGCCAGGGGAGCAGGGAGCTCCGTCACGAAGGCTACGAAGGGGTCAAGGTCGGACCTCGGGTCGAGGTGCACCAAGAGAAGGCAGTAAGTGCGGAGCGTGGCTCCGGGTAAAGGTACTCCGAGACGAAGTCCTCAGAGGCGAGACACTTCGAAGGGTACTCCGAATGTAGTGACTTCGGAGTATGGTGGACTAAGTCCTCAGCAATGAGGCAAGGCGTTCGAAGTGTGCTCTGGAGAGAGGCACTTGAAGGTATACCCGACGAAGGTCTCAGAAGTCGAGGTGCATCGAAGGCATGGTCCGGGTGAGGATCGTCGAGGAGTGTGCTCGGGGAAAGACACTGTGATGAAGTGGTCATGGAATGCTTCATGCGGAGGCCTTGGACGAAGGAGGGACTTCGAAGGGTGGTACTCCGAAGGCAGGCTTCGGAGTGAGGCTGGCTTCGGAGTGAGGCTGGCTTCGGAGTGAGGCTGGCTCCTGAGTGAGGCAGGCTCCGGAGTGAGGCTGACTTGAGGTACTTCGGCCATGCATGGCTTCGGTACACGGACTGACGGAGTTCGAGCTGGGAGAAGGTGCGAAGCCGTGGTGGTCCACTCCGAAGGTGTTGGTGCGAAGGCCTAAGGGCTTTGATGGCTTCGGCTCAAAACCGTCACTATATCGAAGGCTGACTTCGGTGAAGCGAAGGCCATCAGGCTCAAGGCTTCTCACCAAATCTACCGCACCCCTCGCGTGAGAAGGGGGCTTCAGAAGGGTCCAAAACTGCAAAGGCTGACAGTGTCTGCTCTGCAAAAGCTGGTGTTGTCCCATCTGCGAAGCTGACAAAAGAAGCCTCCAAATAAAGTAGACTACCACTTGTACCCCCTGTTCCGATGAGACAAAAACAATGTAAACCCTAGGGGTAAAGTAGTATATTCACAGGGCTGAATAGTGCCTATAAATAGTGGAGGCTGGCTAGGTCACATCAACACTTTGAGCAGCCATTATAGAACTCCTGTGCTAGCCGCCACACTCTCTGTATTCAGTCTGTGAGTTCTTTTTGTGTTCCCTGTTCAAGTAATGAAACTTTGATTTTGTTCTCATTTGTGCTTGAACTTGTATTCTGTGTTGCACTGCTTGCTTTGATTCCTCTGTACACCTTCTTCTTTCTGAGTGAAGTTGTGTTTTGAATCGTCTGGAGAAGTGTGTGAAAAGTCTGTTTGTGAGAAGTGTGTGTTTTTCAGTGTCTGTTCGCTCTGTGTAAACTGGAGGCTAGATCTCTCTAATTACTAGCGAAGCACTACTTGACTTGAGTCGAAGCCCGTTTTCTTCCTGTGTCGAAGTCCTCGGCGAAGTCTGTTCAGTGTGCGTTTAGACCTTCGAAGTACGAAGCCTAGCACCAGTTGTTGTCGCTGAGTATTTGGTCGAAGTCCGCAGGGGGAAGTCTGCTCTTGCGAAGGGTGAAGTGCGAAGCCTGCTCGAAGGCACCCTGTGTGCAGAGCCTGCACTGACTTAGCAGAGTTGAATTTTTGGGGTTGTGGGTGGAGCGAAGTCTTCTTGACTTCGAACTTTTGCTCCTTGCGAAGCCTGTTTTCGGAGATGTAAAATACCTCCGAACCAAAACTTCGAAGGGTGTGTTCGAAGCATGTTCCGTGGAAGACAGAATTAAAACAGAAGGCTATTTTTAGTCTGAAATTTTAAAAGATCCCATTCACCCCCCTCTGGTCGCCGTTTTCGGTCCAACAGTAAATTATTGAAATCTTTATATGGCCTTAAACAAGCACCTAAGCAATGGCATGAAAATTTTAATAAGACTTTGACATCTACCGGCTTTGTTGTGAATGAAGCAGATAAATGTGTTTATTATCGGTATGGTGGGGGCGAGGGAGTTATCTTGTGTCTTTATGTTGACGACATACTGATTTTTGGCACTAGCCTTGACGTGATCAAGGAACCGAAGGACTTTTTTTCCAATAATTTTGAGATGAAAGATTTGAGAGAAGCTGATGTTATTCTTAACATTAAGCTGTTGAGAGAAGGCAGTGGTGGGATCACACTTTTGTAGTCCCATTATGTGGAAAAGGTTTTGAGTCGCTTTGGGTTTAGCGAATGCGAACGTGCTCCTACGCCTTATGATCCTAGCAAGAAATTGAGAAAAAATCGAAGAATGTCTAGGGATCAATTAAAATATTCCCAAATAATTGGTTCACTCGTATATTTGGCTAGCGCTACGAGGCCTGACATCTCATTTGTTGTGAGCAAACTCAGCCGATTTGTGTCAAATCTAGGAGATGATCATTGGCGTGCTCTTGAGAGAGTACCGCGTTATCTAAAAGGGACAATGAGTTTTGGCATTCACTATACCCGGTACCCGAAGGTACTGGAAGGTTATTGTGATGCAAACTAGATATCTGATGCTGATGAGATATATGCCACAAGTGAATATGTGTTCTCACTTAGTGGTGGCGTTGTTTCTTGGAAGTCTTACAAGCAGACTATCTTACTAAGGTCAACTATGGAAGCAAAACTCATAGCGTTGGACACCGCCTCAGTTGAGGCTGAGTGGCTTCGTTATCTCCTTATGACTTACCGGTGGTTGAAAAACATGTGCCGGCTATTTCTATGAACTGTGATAATCAGACTGTGATTATTAAGGTGAACAATTCTAAGGATAACATGAAGTCGACTAGGCACATAAAGAGGCATTTGAAGTCTGTCAGAAAAATGAGAAACTCCGGAGTGATAGCGTTGGACTATGTCCATACGACTAAAAATCTAGCAGATCAATTCACTAAGGGGCTGTCACGCAATGTGATAGATAGTGCATCGAGTGAAATGGGCTTGAGACCCACTTGAAGTCTATTATGGTGGTAACTTATTCTTTATGATCGGAGATCCCGTGAATTAGAATGGTGAAACAAGCTAGTGGTAGACTGAGAGGAAAGACCCTTAACAAGGTCCATTTCAGATGCATTTCTTTCCTAGCTGTATGGCAGGTTGGTGTTTTCACCTTAATGTGTTCCAAGTGGCTTGTTGAAGCAAAGATGTTATCCTACAGAACATCTTTTGAGGAACAGACCTATATGAGTTCAACTACTAATCACAATTTATGAGACCTGGGTAATCTCTAGATACTCATAAAAGGCATTGGAGTGTGACTTATATGCTCCAACCAGAGGGGATGCGTTTGGCAACCCAGTATCAGTAAAAGACTTGGATGAAACTTATTACATGCAAAACTGTTAATTCAAGGCATAGTCCATTGTACAGTTGTGAATAAGTGTAGTCTTTGCTCTAGGTGGATGTTCAACTTAACAGTCTCCATCGAAACGCTGGTATATTAAACGCTTGGAAGTCGAAAGCAATTCTGTGGTTTTGCTTTGGTGGGGATTGTTGGATATATATGGGCTTGGCCTATTTTGACATATTTAATAACATATTAAAAGCAAAGGCCCACATTAATGTCATGGTACACTAATGGTTTAGTCCCATATTAGAAGTTTACATTTCCTTTGCTCAACTTAAATAGATGGACTGCTTGTGTGTCTATTGAGAAGTTGAGAAAGGCTAAGGGCATGCCACACGCGCGCACATGCACCGCCGAGCCACGCTGGGCCGGGCCTGGTCGTGCTGTGCCGAGCGCGAGCGCGTGCACGTGCGTGGCGACAGTAACGGTAACGGAACCATGTTTTGCCACTGCGTCGAGCCGCGATTAATGGCAACGTTATCATGACACATGGTAACTGTCGATTAATGGCAGTGGTATCATGGCGCATGGTAACTGCCGATTAATGGCAGCGGTATCATGGCGCATGGTAACTGTAACACCTTGATTTTCGCCAGGCATTAAAAATAAAATAAATTAATAAATAAATTTCATGGAAAGGATTCCCTATACATCAAGAAAGAGGAAAGCTAAAATATGGGCCTAAAAATTTCATTTAAAATTAGCTAGAGTATTTTTCCTAAAAATTCTCCTAAGCATCAAATTGTGTTCCAAAATTTTTTCTGGAATTTTGGTACCAAGGAATTCAATGAGACATAATCAACATCACTTCATCTTAAACCTCTAAACACAAATTAATAAAATATATTACAACACGAATGTTGAGTGAATAAAATACATGATAAATCACTTATATTAAAAATGATATAGGGCATGAGTATGAAAGTAATAAGGGACTAACATAAAGCATCTAGGTCAAATTATCCACCTTAGGCAATAAAATCAGTAACAATTTCCCCTTAATGACGGCACCTTCTTTTTGAACCCTTCAACTTCAGGATGGCCAATAACCAAGGATCAGAAGCTCCACACGATGGAAACACCTCAGGCAATCTGCCTCAGTGGGGTGCAGTTGGACCTCAGCAGATCCCTGTTATCTATCATCCCACACTTACGGAGATGATGGCAAAACAGAACCAACTGATCGCCACACTGCTTACCCAGATGCAACAACAACAGAAGCAGATGCAAGAGCAGCAGGCACAATTGTTTCGCCTCCAACAACACCAACACGAGCTCTCCCTTCAGCTAATCTACGGGGACTTCGCCAACTTTCAAATATTGGTGAACGAAGCAACTATACCAGAAACCAGAGTGATTCCACCTCAAGCCCCAACCCCGGCCAAGCCACGAACCACCCTAGGAGGGCCAAGCACAGACATCCCACCCCAAGCCGAAAGAACTTCAGCGCAAGCTACCGGATACAAGAGAGACAGGAACGGCAAGCCAATTGTGTGCTTCAACTGTCGCCAAGGAGGCCACTACGCCAACAAATGCTCCTACCCCAAGCGGGCGCCATCCTCCATTCCAAATCCAGAGGGACCTACTCTAGATCACCACAAAGAGAAACCAGATACAATCAAGGGCACTCCCAATTTGATCACAACCAACCCAGATCCGGAGATCGCTTTGCCTACTTCTGATGTAACACCATCTCCTAATCCGGAGCACAAGTAGAACTCTGTCCCTTAGTTTTCCGAGGAACGTTTCGAATCTCGAGGACGAGATTCTCTGTAAGGGGGATAGGATTGTAATAGCCCCAAAATTAAAAGGGAATAAAATAAAGGAAAAATAATATTAAATGAATTTCTGAATATTGTTATTTAAAAAAATTACTAAAAGAACCCTATTAAAGCCAAACAGAGATAAATATCCAAAATTTGGACTTGAAAATTTTATGGGATAAACTAGAGGCCAAGAAATATTTTTGAGAATTTTTACAAAATTTTAGAAACAGTGCTTCAAGCCTTAATCAAATAATTGATATTCTGGAATTATTTTAATTGAGAAATGAATTTTAAACCTTATTGGGCCGCAACCCCGGTTTCCCCTCCGAAGGCCTTTCGGCCCAGCCCATTCCGGCCGCGCCCACCGACAGGCGGGACCCACCTGTCGGCGCGCGCACTCCCTCTCTCTCCCGCCACTCGCGCCCAGCCGGCCCACCCGTCAGCCTCCCGCTCTCGCCTTCCTCCCTCTGGCAGCCTTGGCCCACCTGTCGGCACGCCTGGTTCCGCCAGCACCCACTGACATGTGGCCCCCACATGTCAGCATCTTCTTCCCCGATGGAAGGGGATCCCCTCTTTCCGATTCCGGCGCCCCCTTTCCAAATTCAGCCGCCGGCCGGCCCCTGTGCCCGTTTGGCACCCATATCTCGACCCCCCACCCTCCGGCGATCCCCTTCCGACGATTGTCACGCGTTTTCACCCCGTATAGCAAGCGATCGCGCGTTTTGGAATCTCACCGCCGTCGGATGGAAACCTTCGGGTTTCCTCCTGTTACCCTGCCAAAGACCCACCGCCGACGCCCCTTTATAAAGACCCGGCCTCACCGCGTTCCTCCACGCCACTAGAGCCCGAGCCCTCGCCTCCCAGAGCGCCGCCGTTCAATTTTTCCCCCTCCCCTCTGTTTCGGCTCCGGCCGCCTCTCGCCGGCTCCACCGACCTCCGCTACCCTTGTCGTCAGCATCTTCGGGCCCGCCGTCCATCGCCCGTCATCGGCCTCCTATCCGTTGGCCGAGGAGATCACCGGAGCACCTCGCCGCCGTCGACCCCGAAGAGCACCACCGCCCCTTCTCATCGTCGGTCGCCGTCAATCACCCTTCGCCGTCATCGCCGGTACCTACGTGCTCCTCATCCTCCCCTCTATCCATTTTTGCCGGAAAATATGGCCTTAGGCCATCGCCGACGCCGGTGGGGGCTCGTCGCCGCTCGGCCGGAGCTGGAGACGATGGTTTCTGTCTTCCCCCGTGCCGTGAGCGTGCCGGACGGGACATCCACCGTGCGATCGCGGATGAATGGCTACGATTAAGACCGGAGAGCAAGGGCCCAGATGGCTTTGACCGGGGTTGACCGGTATCGGTCAATCTGAGCCCTCCGATCTCACTTAATCGCCCCGCCCCGCCGTGGACCACTGGATCTGGATCCAACGGTCCAGATCTGGCCGGTCCAGCGCATAGTGCGCGGGTCCATGGTGGACCTGGCTCACCGTGGACCCACAGCTGTTTCTGGTTTAAATAAAATTCAGAAAAATGGTTTAAACTTCCAAAATTCATATCTTGCTCAAATCAACCCCAAATTTCACCATTTCAATTCTGGAAAATTTGTCTTTTTATTATCTACACTTTTATGCAATAAAAACAATATGTTGATTTGGCACATAATAATCTTATTAAATAATAAAGAAAAATCCCCTTTAGGAATTAATTAATATTTCAATAAAATAATTCAGATAAACCCTTAAAAATTTTATAAAATAATATCAGAAGATACAATGGCTCTATTTCACTGTTATTAACACAATAAAAATGGAAGGACCATGTTGTCCATGACATTTTGTTAATTAACCTTCCTAAGACCCCTCTAGGGTTTAATTAATATTCCATTTAAATAATACAGAAAAACTCTTAGAAATTATATAATAATTTTTGATGATATATTGAATCCAGTACACTGTTTATAAGTCAATAAAAATATAATAAGTCATTTTGCCCATTTTAGATTCTTAAATAAACATTTCCAAGACCCTTTAAAACAAATGATTAATTCATATAATGGAAATACAACACTTTACAAAAATATCATGCAAATGACATAATAAATTCAAAAGGACTTAGTGACTTGATTCTACTGTTTTAATACAATAAAAATAACATGTTCACTTTGCTCACTTTAATCTATTAATTAATATTGCAAAAACCCTTGTAGGATAATTAAGTAATGCATATAATAGAAGTTAAACACTTTATAAAAATGTCATGACAATTTATATAATGAACTCAGAGGACTCAATGACTTTATTCCACTGTTTGTAATATAATAAAAATAGAATATTCATCTTGTCCACTTTGATCTATTAAATAATATTACAAAGGCCCTTTTAGGACATGCAATTAATGCATTTAAGAAGAAGCCAACCCTTTATAGGAAATATCCTAAAAAAAATTATATATAACAACCTCAGGTAACCTAATAACTTAAGTCCAGTATTTTTACTACAATAATAATAAGGTTATTCAATACCTTTTTACTACAACTTTAAAAAGGGAAAAATAAACCCCCTTAGGAAAAATAATTACATCAAGTTATAAAATTAAGGAATCTCATTAAAAATTAATCTTAAATGTTTAAGTAACAAATCCCTAAAAGTTAAGACTCTATCTCCTTTACTTTATCCAACATAAACATGTATGTTAGTATGATTGATTGTTTTGGATTGTTTATTGAATGCTTTATTTACTTTTCCGTATCGAGAAGACTACGACGTCGTCGAAGATCCTGAGTCTTACCCCGAGGTTCCACCTTCACCATTCACAGATCAAGGCAAGTCATCGACCCCTTCTGTGGAAATAGTTGATCATAATTGAGCCCATGTTTCAATAAATTATCGCTATAACCCATAGGTTAATATTGCATTAGTCAAATATTCAAGCCTTACACTTATATTTATTAGATCCCCGTCCTTGTGTGCAAACCCAAGCCATGCTTATTGAGCCTTAACTCCTTGTCACTCTTCAAATATTATATTAGCTAGTGCCCAATGTACCGGCACAACTGCTATAGGATAAAAAAATAATGAGTCGTAGATAGATGGATTCTGGTATATGAAATACCCCGTTATTCTTGTCTCTGGACTCTATTGGAGTTGGGTATGTTATAAGTATGGTGGGTTCCGGGTGCAAGCTCGGAAACTGGTTGGTCGCACCCGGGGCACTATAAGGACCGGTCTGCGGGATCTGTTGCAAAGCACTTCCGTACCAACCACAAGTCTAATGGGTAAGTCCTAACTGGAAGTGTGGAACACTCCGTCTCTCAGCACCATAGAGGAGGGGGCAAGGGGCTAGCCTGCGGGCGACTTGTACCAAAGGAGGCTCAAGGGGGGGTATGGTGGGGCACCGACGCGTCGGGACACCATATGAAACCTATAAGAGGGTGCTGTTGAGTCGGGGAGGACCATATGGAAGGTTTTGGCACGAGTTCCCGTGAAATGGGTCATCTCGTTACACTTTGATGTAAGTGATGAGTGCGTGCCTTGTGGGTACAGTGGTACATCTCTGATCAGAGTAAACATCAATCTTTTCGAAAAGCCGAGCCCACGGTCAAGGGCGGGTTGTGTGACTACTCGCAGTTAGTTTACAATTGTTTGAATGTTTGAGTTATTCATGGCATGTAAGGACTATTGTGCGAGGAGGTGAAACGTACTCCTCGAGTTAGAAGATGATGATGCATACGCATGTTTACATTTCAGTACTAATAAATTGATCACACTTAATGCTTTACAATTATGCTTTTCCGCAAAACTAGCCACTTTCTCCCTTGTTGTTACCTTGCATTATATCTGCATTCGGTGGCTTGCTGAGTACATCTGTACTCACCCCGTTGACTTACACCATCAGAGCCAGTCTACTACGAGGAGGATGAAGGTCTGGAGTAGCGACCCAGTCAAGGCGAGACTGGAAGGAGGCGTTCATCTAGGACCCTTATTTTATTAGTTTCTCTTCATCTTTATTCACTTTTGTATTAATGCGGTCTACGAACCGTGAATGATTGCCCGTATTGTACGTGGTCGCATGATGAACGTCTTGTTTTATTGATTTTCTATGGAATTTCAATAAAGTCCTGATTTATTAAATCGGGGCGCGACAGTAACTGTCGATTAATGGCAGCGGTATCATGGCGCATGGTAACTGCCGATTAATGGCAGCGGTTTCATGGCGCATGGAAATTGTCAATTAATGACAGCGGTTTCATCTTCTTATTGCGTCTGTTACCAGTGGTTGTTAGCCTTCCGTCTGCCTCTACATGAGATCTATGTAAAGGGGGCAGTAGTTTGACAGAATTTTTTTGCTTCTTCTTCCTTGCGTCATTGCCTCAAATCAGTTCTCATTCCAACCTTCTACGTGCACAGAGAGTTAAGAGAGCAGGCCTCCGTAACCACACTTGTGACCGAGACATCTGCCGGGTGTGCGGGCGATCAGGTTTTTGGGGAGCGTCTTCGCGACTGCTCACTTCTTCCGATGGTCGTTGTCGTCCCTGCGCACATCCTGTTGATCGCGGTTGCTGCCGACATCATCGTCTTCCTCCCGGTGTCCGTTCGTGGGACTGCAGTGCGAACAACGTCCTGCGTTAAGCCCCGATCGACTACATCGAACAACACATTATGACGACTAACGTGAATGGAGCCACCGGTGCCTTGAGCATGGGTCCCTCCGCTGGGTACATCCTAGCAACCTTTGCGATATTTATGTTTCAAGCTACTTCTTCAAGTAGTTTACACATGAGCATATTTGTCGTCCTAATATCCGCATGCTATTTATGGATTAAATTTGATATGAAAATGCCTAAATTCCTAACAAGAGATCCCAGTGGTTTAACTCCCTATGGTGTGGGTGAGGGCAGCTGTAGGACCGAAAGTAGCGACCAGAGGGGGGGTGAATGGGCGCCTTAAAAATTCTTTCGAATCAATGGCCCGTTCCCAATACCCAACGCACCTCAAAAATACTACGCAGCAGAAAATAAACAGAAAGCCTAAGTCTAAAGGTTTCTAACCTAGAAGCATCTGATGATAAACAGTGTAAAACTAAAGTGGTGCAACTAGGCAGATGAACAAGTTATAACAGGCCTAAACTTCTCAAAGAAATGATCTAAGTATGTATAGAGTGAAAAGAGAAGTTACTGTCCAAAGTTGTCTCCTGTTCGGAACTTGGCGAAGCCCCCTTCGCACGTCGAGGTCTGCTTCGGAGGTTGGTGACGGAGACTGTCCGAAGTGCCGAAGGTGACACTGTCTAGCCTAGTTCGAACAAGAAGCGAAGTGTAATTCGGACCGAAGTAAAACAGTGCCGGAGCTTGGTTCTAAGTATGCACTTCGAAGACAAAGCTTCGAACACAGCTTCGAGTCACGAGCTTCGGAGCGAAGTATATCAGTGCCGGAGCCTGCTTCGAAGTATGCACTTCGAAGACAAAAACTTCGAACACACTTTGAACCGAAAGCTTCGAAGCAAAACCTTCGAACACAAAACTTCGAACACAACACACAAACAGACAATCTTCGAACAAAGAAGCGAAGTCTGTCACGTGACAGAAAATCAAGTCCGAAGCCTACACTCTATCTTCGAATAGAGAAAGCTTCGGGAGGAGAATCAAAGGCTGACACGCCACAAAGTAATCCAAGCGAAGTCTATCAGAACAGACAAACTTCGAACCCAACTTCGAAGCCTAACGTAGTGTGCACTACGAACAGATAGATTCGGAGTATGCCAGTTCGAAGTATGCAATGCTATCCAATACAGAAAGAACTTCGAAGCTAGCAACTCAGACACAAAAAAAAACGAAGATCGAAGTCTGAGCGAAGCCTTTACGGTGTTCGAACGAAGCCTGCCTCACAGAGTTGAGGGGCTTCGCACAGAGACGTGCTTCACCATACACACCCAGAAAAAGGTAAAAGAGACTGTCAGCTTCGATCAAAAAGTCTGGGCAATAGAAGGTGAAAAGCTGCAGCCGAACACTGTAGCTACAGTAAAGCAGTACTACTTGCAACAGCAAGAACTAGTACTACTACCGTGAAGAACACACCCAGCCGAAGAAGCTTCTCTTCAAGAATAAATTCAGCAACCCGTAGGTAAGGCAATAACTCCCCAAACCAAACAAAATGCAGGCAATAAATTCACCAGAGTTCAAAGATTAAATGCATCCAAAAGATTTGAGCCAAAAGGATGCATGAACAGGGAGAGAGAAGCCCCTGGCGGCGCACACAGGAGAGAGAAGGGAGTGACCCAAAAAGGTGGATTTGATTTCAGCACAAAGGGTGGTTCAAACCCTAGGGGTTGGGGTCCTATTTATAGGCAGCCCAACACTAGGAATATTCTACCTGCCCCTTAGGGTTTTTACAGACTCAAAAATAACGGAAAAGACTCTACTGCCCTTAGGTATTTTTACAGACACGACAGACTGACTTGTGGGCCTAGAGTTACAGATGACTTATCCGGAAGCTAAGTTTTCGTAGCGACTACGGCTTCTCTTCTGGACAGTCGGATACAGAATCAATGGTTGTCAGTTTTACGCCGAAACTGACAAAGCCTCCACCAGCTTTGCACCAGGTACCCGGATTGGGCCGGCCCGACTCCGCAGCTCTCTCAGCCCGGCAATCGCTCACCGCCCGTGTACCTGAGTCAGTCCTGGTCAACAGCCAAGTGGGTCTTCTACTGCTTCTGGCCCATGCACCCGGATTGGGCCAGCCCGACTTCGCAGCCTCCTCTGCCCGACAGTCGCTCGCTGCCCGTGTACCTGAGTCACACGCGGCCCATGAAACAGCAGATCTCTTCTCTTCTTCAGTCCTCGTTGACTATCGTTGACAATGACTCATCACTTCTAGAGCCATGAGGCCCACGCTATTCAGCATGGCTCCTCAGCAGCGGCCACGAGGCAAAGGCGCATGACCTGGCATTTCCTGAGACGCTGCACTGCTGGTCGATCGGGGCAAAGGTGCACGATGTTGAGGACGATGTGAGGGGAGAAGCAAGGCAGAGATTGATCATTGTGGAGAGCTTCATGAAATGTGCATCAAATCGCCGTGGAGAGCTCTATGAAATCTGCTTCAAATCTGTTTAGCCTTTGGATACAGTGTAAGGGAGCCGAGCGGCATTAGATTGAGCTGAGCCAGAGCCATAGAAAAGGAAACCAGAGCGGATCTTGTGCACCGTTGGATAGGGATTATGGACACATATTACTCATCGGTTTGCACTACTTACAAGGTGCATACACGATGCACTATATTTTTTCCGATCGGCTTGTCGATTAGGGTAACAACCCGACCAATTGGCAACATGGGTATAAATCTGTAAAGTTTTTTCAAGGTGGTTTATTTCTGCAAAACTTGAAAAAAAGGTTATCTTAAAAAATTCTTTTTGTGGTGCTGGTGCACCGAATTCCACCTTTTCTCTTTATGCTAAATCGCCTTGTGGAGGACTACTATTCATACTAAAGCGTCTCTGCTTTTTTCGTCAGATGTCATTCAGGACGTTTCATTACAAGAGAGTGGAGGTCGTTAGGGAACGTGAAGTGTGTTATGGAGCTTGTGTATTCTGTTTCACATTTTGATGTTTTCTTTTGTCACTAGAGTGTGTAACATCGTACTTTGTGAGAGCAATAATCTTGAGCCATTTGGAAACGAGATTGTTGGTTTTCAGTTTATGCAGGGATAAACCGTTGCATTACTGTAAGAGAGAAAACAGGCTGATAGATTGGAGTTTGAGGCTGTGCGTAGATTTAAGAGTGTATCGATCTGCTTCTTTAAGAACCTATTATGTTTTGACGAATCCCAACATGCCCAGTATTGTTTGGTTAGTGAACGGTTCTATTCTACTTTGTGTGTTTGGTTTGAAATTAAAAATCTATCGAACGGCTCATCTCCCACACCATCTGTTTTTCTTTTATCTCCTCTGCTACTCTTGAACCAAACAAGAAATAGTATTACTCTGTTCTATTAGATTCCAGAACCAAATAAAAAATAGAGTGGTTCCGTTCTTGCTTTCAAACATAAAGCGAAGTCATTCTATTTTTAGAATCTAAAACTCATTCCGTTCTTTCATATTCTTAAACTAAACAATCAAGCCCAATGAAATCAACCGAAACTTATGTTTATGCAGCTCAAATCAAATCAACCATTTGGGTGGGGTTGGGGGATTAAATCGATCGCTTTTCCATCAGATGCTAAGTGTTGCATGTAGTAATCTCCCTTGTGGGCCCGCATGTGGGCCCAAGCAACAGTAGCAGTACATGCAACAGGCAGCATGCAGCACATGCAGCAAGCGCCTGCAGCAGTCTGCGTGCGCAGGAGCGGCGCGGCTTTTCGCGTGCATGCAGGCGGCAGCAGCGGTTTCTGCCAACCGACGCGATGACAGAGCAAGCGACGCGACGGCTACAAAAAGACGCATTTTTACATTTGCTATAAATACTTCTGTAAATTGTACTAAAGATCAATCAATAGAAAAATTTCACTTTAACACGTTATCACGCACGCGTTGTAACCAGGAGTTCTTAGGCCAAAAAGGTACGAAGAACAAAAAATGCAGTTTCTTTTGGCTTTCTTGCAGATGGCCTCTCCTTCAACTGCCTGGAGCACCCACGTCGCGCCGGCCTAGCGCGCCTGGGCCACCGCCCTACCACCGCCGAGCCACTTCGGCGCACCTCCGCCACCGCGCGGCCTCGGCGCCCCACCACCGCCGCGCCGCGTCGGTGCCGCGCCACGTTGGCGCCCTACCGTGACGCCTCAACGCCCTGCCACCGCAGCGCCGCTTCACCGCCGCGCCGCCTTGGCGCCTCGGCGCCCTGCTGACGCCACGTCACCGCAGCCGCCGCACCACTTCCACGCCTAGCAGCCTCCGCGTTGGCCCTGTGCCGCGCCGCCGCGCGGGCTCGGCACGCCGCCGCTGCTACACGTAGTCGGCGCCCCACCGCTGCTGCACGCAGTCCGCGCCCCGCCGCCACTGCACGTTCCACATGTAGCGCCGCCGCACGCGCTCCACACTGCACTGCCACCAGTGCTCCATGGCCCACCGCCGCCTGTGCTCCGCGCCGCGCCACCAGCCATGCACCTCCGAGGAATGCCACCTACTACTATGGCTGCTAGGCGAGGTTGCACTGTGCATGATTGGAACAACACACTATTGTCCGGTATCCAAGCATCGCTACCAACTCCAACGGAGTCCCCATAGCCGACCCCTCTGTCCTATATACCAGTACCAGGGCTCTCACCTACTACAAGGACAGAGAAAAATGAACACGGAGTGTACTCCTACGCTCCTATGGAGGACTACATGGCGTTCCTCACAAGTGGTCCATCAGCACCACATATCTATGAATAGATCTTTAAATGTTTAAATTTCTGCTAATGTTTGTGTTAAATACTATCAGTGTTGTAACCATCATTGTAATAAGGCAGAAATACAATATCATTGTCATATATATGCATGTTCTCTTTATATACATGTCTTTTTAAGCATCAGCTTCAAAAAAATGCTACATAAGTTTGATGACTATCACTTAAACAAATGTTGGATTAAAAACATAACATTGGAGATCTGAATACGACTACAACGAATAATATCATTTACCTCGATTAGACGTTATTCGTATCACAAGCAGCAAAATCATTTGCCCAATATTAAGAGGTCTACACCATTTGGTGATTACCTTCAATATTAAAATACCAACTTGTTTCTATCAAATAAATTATATGTTGTTTAATCCATCAGGAATATTACACAACATATTAATGGTAAATCATTACCTACATATTAAAAAGTCATCTACACTATGTGTCATGCATAATAAGTGTTATGATTAGCATTTTTTACAACATTTATATATATTTATTCTCTTAGTAAATTAAAATATGTTCCTACATGTAGGACATGGCTGAAATTTCAAAGAAAGAATTCCCCGAACTTTCTTTAGATGGTAGCAATTATTTGACTTGGGCACAAGATGTTAAAATAAATTTAATTGCCCATCGATGTATTAATACCATTATGGATCCAATACCAAATGCACCTGAGATCCCGGACTACAAAACATATGCCACACTCCATTTTCTGCGACATCACCTACACTCAGATTTAAAATCTGAATATGTGATGGAAGAAGACCCCCTTTGTCTATGGAAATCCCTTAAAGATCGATATGAGCAGCAGAAAAATGTCATATTACCCGAAGCCCAATGCGAGTGGTCACTAATTCGCTTTCAAGATTTCAAATCAGTAGCAGATTATAATACTGTCGTACATAAAATCTTCTCTAAATTGAAATTTTGTGATCAACCTGTTTCGGAAGAAGCAATGATCAAAAAAATTTTATGTACTTTCCATCCAACATTCCGGGTATTGCAACAACAATATCGCTAACAGAAATATACAAAGTATTCTGAGTTAATATACACATTACTTCAGGCAGAGAAGCATGATGAACTTTTGATGAAAATCATCAAAATCGTCCAACAGGCGCAGCTCCTCTTCCTAAAGTACATTTTAATTCTCAGCGTACTAAATTTCATCGCAACAAACGGAATAAAAACTTTAAAGGAAAGTCAAAGTTTCAAAATAACAGGCATGGGTATAAGACAAATAAAGGAAAAGGTCCATTTAAGGACAATCCTAAAGACAAATCTGAAATTTGTCAAAGGTGTGGATGTACGAATCATCGTACTAATAAATGTAGGATCCCAAAACATTTGGCCGAACTTTATCTAAAGTTTGGTAAGAATAAGCAAGTTCGTTGAATAAATTTGAGACGCACTTCAATGAACAACAAGTCAACGACTTACCTGCGGGACCTTCTCAAAGCGCCCATCGAAATGAAGTTCAAAAGAAGGAGCAAGACCCATCCAATATCGACAATATGATAGTCGAATATCACACTGAAGATATATATGGGGATCTCAAATAAATTATACATATTTCATATGTAATAGCCAATTAGAACTATAAATGTTCTATAAATATATCTTGTAATATGTATTTGACATGTTATCATAAACATCATATGTATATATATGTAGATATTATATCTCTTTATCTCTCATTTTTTTAGTATTTATTATCATTATTTACGGGATTTTACATAGATGGAAGATGAGGAAATTTGTTTAGTAGATAGTGGCTCTACTAACACAATTCTACGTGAGCTTAAATATTTCCAAAATCTTCATAAGAAACATGGAAATATCATGACTATCGCTGGATGCGACGCATTAATTGTAGGCTCAGGCCGAGCCACGATTACGCTCCCGATAGGTACAAAGTTAATAATTGAGGATGCACTCCTGTATCCCGATTCAACTCGTACATTGCTTAGCTATAAAGACATCCGTCTAAATGGCTACCATATTGAAACTCAAACTGAAAATAATGTAGAATACTTATTTCTCACTAAATCCAATGGATTAAACAAAGAGATACTTGAGAAATTTTCTTCATTTTCATCTGGTTTATACTACACATACATAAAACTCGTATCACATGTTGCGTTTAAAATAATTTTTCAAAATTTTGATAAATTCAAGACTTGGCACAATCGCCATGGTCACCCCGGAATAGGGATGATGAGAAAAATTATTAGCAATTCTATAGGTCACAATATTAATCTTGCAAGATTCCCTAGGTCATCAGACTTTACATGCACTACATGTGCCACGGGAAAATGAATTTTAAGACCATCATATCTTAAGATTAAAAATGAACAAATCAGTTTCCTTGAACGCATTTAAGGAGACATTTGTGGTCCTATACAACCATTATCCGGACCATTCAGGTACTTTATGGTGCTTATAGATGCATCCACACGATGGTCCCATGTATGTCTCTTATCTACAAGGAACCATGCATTTACAAAATTAATGACTCAAATTATCAAATTAAGAGCTAACCATCCTGAACATAGGATAAAATCCATCAGAATGGACAATGGCTCTAGGTATCAATCTAGAACACTCGGTACCTTATGTTCATACCCAAAATGGGCTTGCTGAATCTCTAATCAAGAGAATAAAATTAATTGTGATACCACTTTTACATAATTGCAAATTACCAACCTCTTGTTGGGGTCATGCGATCTTACACGCCGCAGATTTAATACAAATTAGACCAACTGCATATCATGTAACATCCCCATTACAATTAGTACGTGGAAATCAACCAAGTATTTCCCATATGTGAATATTTGGTTGTGCTGTATACGCACCGATATCACCACCGCAGCGTACCTCTATGGGCCCGCATAGAAAATTAGGCGTATATATCGGGTATCATTCACCGTCAATCATCAAATACCTCGAACCCCTAATAGGGGATTTATTTACTGCCCGGTATGATGATTGCATCTTCGATGAAGATAATTTTCCAGCATTAGGGGGAGATTTGTACCATAATAAATGTCAGGAAATTGATTGGAACGCCACTGGTTTTCAATCATTAGACCCACGTACTATAGAATCCGAGCAAGAAGTTTGGAGAATAATAAATTTGCAACAACTTGCAAATAATCTGTCAAACATATTTATTGATTATAAAGGTGTCACAAAATCTCATATTCCTACAGTTAATGCACCAGAAAGAGTTGAAATACCTCATCAAGCAACTCAACTCCCAAATCCTAAAATCAGGGGGAGAGATCTGGTTGCAACTGATGCTTGTCAAAAGCAATCTAAAAAACAAAGGAAGATATCTTCTAAAATAGTAAATGAAATTCAACCTCATGTTGAAAGACACCAGAAGGATGATTCTCATCCTAAATCTAGCATAGATGGGTGCACCAATACAAATGCTAGACCATCGGAAATAGCTAACTCTATTAATATGGGAAATACTCAAGAGTTAGAAGAAATATTCATAAATTACATTAATTCGGGAGAATCTTATAAAAGAAAGACTACAATTGTCGACATATATTTCTCCTCAAATATAGCTAAAGACCTCGAGGAAGATCTAGAACCTAAGACCATGGCAAAGTGCCTTAAGCGCTCAGACTGGATAAAATGGAAAGAAGCTATTGAGGCAGAATTAAGCTCGCTAAGGAAAAGAGAGGTATTTTCATCAGTAATACCTACTCAAAATGTTTTCCCCGTTGGATAGAAATGGGTTTTTGTTCGTAAAAGAAATGAAAACAATGAGGTGGTGAGATACAAAGCGAGACTTGTAGCACAAGGGTTCACGCAGAGACCCGGCATCGATTATGATGAAATATATTCTTCCAGTTATGAGTGGAATAACATTCCGATATTTAATTTCATTGGCAGTACAAATGAATTTATCCATGCAATTAATGGATGTTGTGACTGCATACTTATATGGGTTATTGGATTCAGATATTTACATGAAAGTCCCTGAAGGACTTGATACTCCGAATCCAAACATAAATCGCAACAAATTTTGTGTAAAATTATAAAAGTCACTATATGGCTTAAAACAATCGGGTAGAATGTGGTACAACCGACTAAGTGAATTCCTACTTAAGAAAGGTTATTCTAACAATAATGATTGTCCTTATGTATTTATTAAAAGATCTATCACTGGATTTTGTATTATTTCAGTGTGTGTTGATGATCTCAACATCATTGGAACTACACAAGATATTATAGAAGCTAGCAATCATCTTAAGACGAAATTTGAAATGAAGGATTTAGGTAAAACTAAATTCTGCTTAGGTTTACAACTTGAGAATCTTCCATCAGGAATATTAATTCACCAATCTGCATATATTGAAAAATATTGCAAAAATTTAATATGGATAAATCATATCCATCAAAGACCCCCATGGTCGTTCGATCTCTAGAAATGGATAAAGACCCATTCCGACCTAGGGAAGAAGGTGAAGAACTATTGGGACCTGATGTTCCATATTTAAGCATAATAGGAGCACTTATGTATATAGCAAATTGTACAAGACCGGACATTACATTTGCGGTAAATTTGCTAGATAGGCACAGTGCGGCTCCAACTAAAAGACATTTTGTTGGAGCAAAACAAATCTTAAGATATCTAAAGGGTATAAGAGATCTTGGTTTATTCTATCAGAAAAATCAAGACTTATCCATGATAGGATATATTGATGCTGGGTATATGTCTGATCCACATAATGCTAGATCACAAACAGGATTTGTTTTCCTATATGGAGGTACTACCATTTCATGGAAATCCTCGAAACAAACTCTTGTTGCTACATCGACTAATCATTCTGAAATTATAGCTTTGTATGAAGCTTCACGAGAATGTGTATGGCTTCGAAGAATGATTAATCATATACAACGAACATGCGATGTTGGTTCATTAAAATCACCTACAGTTATCTATGAAGATAATGCAGCATGTATCGCCCAAATGCAAACTGATTACATTAAGAGTAATATAACTAAGCATATTGCCCCTAAATTATTTTTCCCACATGAATTACAAAAGAATGGGGAAATAACAGTTTTACAAACAAAATCATGTGAAAATCTAGCAGATTTATTCACGAAATCGCTACCAACCTCGACATTCCAAAAATATGTTAAAGGAATAGGTATGCAAAGATTCTGTGATTTGCAAAATTCAGGTGGAGTCATTTTATAAGATATGCTCTATTTATGATCATCGGATCATATTAAGTTATACTATTTTCTTTTATAAAACTACTCTCAAAATCTTCTAATAAAGGTTTTTTAAGTAATCAAATCATATGATATCAATTATATGATTTAAGGTTCGATTAAGAGGGGGTGTTGCGTGTAGTAATCTTCCTTGTGGGCCTAAGCAGCAGTACATGCAACAGGCAGCACATGCAGCAAGCGCCTACAGCAGTCTGCGTGCGCAGGAACGGCGCGGCTTTTCGCGCACATGCAGGCGGCAGCAGCGGTTTCTGCCAACCGATGTGGCAGCGGAGCAAGCGACGCGACAACTACGAAAAGACGCGTTTTTACATAAATTGTACTAAAGATTAATATAGAAAAGTGTAACACTAAGCAGATGAGAAAAGACATTAGGATTCCAAGAAAAACACACATTAGGATCTAATACGTGCGTGACATTAATATACCTTTCGTGTAAATCTGCTTATTATTGTTCGTACACACAGTAAGCCGCATGAGATGGCAAATAAATAAGGAAATAAATCACAGGTCAATACTGATTGGCGTGACATTTTGATCACGCACAGCCTTCATTTCAGATTCCATGTCACCTAAAGGCCCTCGCTATTCTTTCTACCTAGCCCCTGAGACATCTAGGGGAAACAGAACGTGGTTTACTTCTACCATTCCATTGAGTTGGTTCTTCGACGATCTTTTGGTGTTTTTTTCTTTATGATAACTGCAGCAGCTTGTTCCTTGAGCTGCATAAACACAGGTTATCTGTAAGAATTAATGGTAAAAAAAGGTATGCTTGCTTACCACATTCTTCTGTAACAAACAATTAACAGATTTAGCATGAAAATGCACCCTTCACCCCCAGCGATTTGTTATCGGAGAAAATGTTCACTACGTCATGTTTACATTTGTTATTGGAACACCTTAATGCATGGGATTGCAAGGGTTGCAAAAGTTCTACAGATGTGGTGCCAATTTTGTTCTCATATACGTGCAGAAAGCACCTTCCATTCTTCCACCCCCGGCGATACTGACAAGATGATAACATATTGTACTCAATCAACTTGACGAGCAGTGTTATTGGGAGAAATAGTTGACAGAAATGCTGGCTGGACCATATTTTAAATAACAAAAATACATGCATCACATATCCCAAACATGAAATAAATAATCCCAAGCAAGTTGGCGTGATTATGCAACTGACAATATAACTTGTCATAATCAGGACAATGATTATTTCGTTTACCAAGCACACACATGCATATTAAGCTAGTTAGCCCTACGTAAGAAAATTAGGCGAAATGGCCACGGAAGCACGACACTGACATAACAACCGCCTTATTTTCAAAAAACCTAAATAGTCCTGCAATATATGCTTTCCAAAGATGGAGCTGGCTCATTAAAATCATGGTCCATGGACAACAAGACCTGGACCTTAAACCAAGAAACATATATGCAACTTAGTTAAATGTCCCAAGTAGAATGAGAACTTTGAACCCACAAAATTAAGGTACAGTACCACATATATATTAAAATCAAGTTTTGAAGTCCAAAAGATGCATACACGCAATTAATTTACAGCCAAACTTACCTCCTTCAGTCTATTTTCATTTTTTTCCACCTGCAATAGAACAACAATGGTAAACTTAGATCAACTGAATAGAAGTCCATACAGCCAAAAGTAAGAGACAAGAACATATAAACAATCAAGCATGCCAGAATTGCAGGTCTTTTCAGAAGAAAGAGTTCAAACATTTTGACCATTTGTCTAAATTTTGAAAAGAATAGTGCACAACTTTTTAACTTTTAGTGGGTCATCCTGATGATGACACTTCAAAGAGCAAAATGCTCAGTTATGGTGAATGAAATAATGGAATATATTTTTAACACAGCAACATGCAAACTGTAAATACATCACATACCAGTTTTCAGATGACACTGCGCTGGCGAATGAAAGATTATAGTGACTCTATCTCTCACCTGAAGTTATTTGGTGGCCACATGTTTTCACTTCCTAATTATTCGAATAGAAAGAAAAAAAAGGTAGAACAAAATCCAGAAATGCACTGATGCCAACAAAAATCATATTTTTCTTCATTCAACCAATATCAAGGAAAAATGGGAGGGATATAAATTAGCTTGTTTTACTTATTTGAAAGAATTGACATATTCGGTACAGGAATAATGATACTAAAATACACACCCAACAGGCCAACATGTTGTATAAACACTATTACAATAACATTGTAATTGTATACCAAATATCTTATGATGCTAACAAACTGTTATGTTTTTTTCGAAAAGAAAGCAAGGGAATCGCGTGCTTGAATTAAGGAGAATGATTAAATAGTCTTACAGATTGATGATGGATCGAAGCCATCAGAGGGGAAAGAAAAAGGGGGAGGGATACAGATTACAGATATGAGAGCACACAGCGAAAGGACAGGAGCACTAGAAATTAGCCAAAACTTCTTGTTTTTTGCTAGCTGGAGGGTTTCCACCTCGGCTGCCATCAAATCAACAATTGTTTGGATGGAGTTGATAGAGTTTTGGAAAACTCGACGGTTGTGTTCTTTCCAAACATTCCACCAAGTGTGAATTAGTAGGCCATTGAAACTCTTACGATTTGCGCTTGGGAGGAGCTTTGCCGTTTGTTGCCACCAACACTGTGGGCTAATGCTGGAGAAGAAATGCAGGATTCCAGTGATGTTATAGCGAAGGAGCTCCGACCAGACTTGTTGAGTGAATGGGCATTGACAGGCCAGGTGAACCGGCGTTTCAAAGGCAATCAGGTAGAGCGTGCAAGTAGGGTTACAAGTCCATCCTCTCTTCAAGAGGTTGTTAGCTGTTAAGATCTTTTGTTTCATTAAGGTCTATACAAAAAACTTGCATTTTGGTTCTTCCTAAGTCTTCCAAAGGTCCAAATAGATGATTGGTTTGGTTGAACTGAAAAATTGAGCTTTGTACGCTGATTGGGAGGAGTATGTTTCGTTCCTTGTCCAATTCCAAATTATGTAGTCTGCGATGTGGGGCTGCAGTGTGCCAGTGTTGTTTGTCTAACCACTTCTGCAATAAGAAGATATTGCCGTAGCTGATTTTTGGAAGACAATCTTCTGACCCAGAGAATCCAGTCATTGTTCTCAAGGGCTTGTTTGACAGATTGGTTCTTTTTTGTACAGATTACAAAGAGCTCTAGTTCAAGGAGTTTGAGGAGTGAAGCTTGTCCAGATAAAGTTATCTGTAAGCGACTCGGATCACACTCAAATAAGAACACAAGAATTCACGGTAGAACAGAAAAACAAAAATCAAATCTCGAGCCTGGAAGCCCCCAAGCCGAGCCGCCAGCCTTTTCTTCCTTTTCTTCTTGTTCAAGTGATACAATGTGTATTCCCCTATTTTTATAGCCATGCACAATGTTTACAAATCGTCCGATTAGTCGCGATTAATCGCGATTAATCGCCCTGGTCGGTTTTGTGGACACGACCAGATGCTCCGACCCGATCAGCACGCCCAGAAACTTGGTCGTCCGATTAGTCGACGATTAGGGGCAATTAGTCGGCCGATTAGGGAGAAAACAGCGACGAGTCGACCAGGTTCACGTTTATGATTTTAGTGGGCCTGTTCTTGTTCTAGTGGGCTTTTTACCTAGCCTATTAGGGTTAGGGTTATTTCTCTGTTTGACCTAGATGCACAGTCTCCTTATCTCCTCCCTTGTGCGCCGCCTGAGTCTCACGCCACCTGCATGCTTGTCCAGCTTCGCTGCACGCACGTCGGGCAAAGCTCCAACCGATGTCGTGTGCACGCCGAGCGAAGCTCCAACCCACGGTGGGTGTGCCACCCAGCCTATTCCCCTTGTGCGCTGCCTGGCCTCTCACACCGCATGTCCAGCCGACGCTGACGTGCATGCCTTGTCCAGTGATGCTCTAGCCAACGCTCCAGCGGTGCACGACCAATGCTCCAACCGTCCAGCGGCGCGCAACCATGCTCCAGTAGCGCGCGCATGCTCCGGTGGCCAGCACGTGCTCAAGTGCACGCGTGCTCTAGGCCAAGCCATCCACAACGCTCATGTTCTGGTGCCTGTTCCAGCCCTCCGGCCGTCAAGACTCAAGATCCGCCTCCTAAGGTGAGTGATTCTTTTCAGCTAGAACTCTAGGACTGACTACACGACTAATCGGCCCTGGTCGACGACTAATTGCGATTAGACACCTAGTCGGTCCCATGTCGACTAGGTTCGACTAGGCGACTTGTAAACATTGGCCATGCATAACTTGGCTCCCAAGTTTCATACTAATCCCAAACTTAACTCTGAAGTTTCCTACTAATTCTCTACTAATCCCCTACTAATACCCTCTCTAGATGGTTCCTGACATTATCATGCCAGAATTTTGTTGTTTCCCTGTTTCCCAACTGAATTGATGTGGATGATAAGAAGAGGTCTTCATCCTGATGATTGCACAGAATGTGGTGATTAGTCCATAGCCTGCTTCAATCATTCCAACGGAACCAGAGCCATCTTAATCTGAGCGTTCTACTCATTTTGGAAATATCTAGGACTCCAAATCCTCTGAATTCTTTTTGTCTGCAGGTGTGTAGCCAGCTTACCAGGCAGTGGCCTCTGGAGGTCTGTGTTGAATTATTACTTTGCCAGAGAAAGCATATCCGAATTTTGTCTAATCGTTTTATGAGCCGCTTGTTTTCTTGGAGAATTGTGAGGTGAAAAATTGGGAGAGCCGATAAGACTGATTTGATGAGGGTTTTGAACATAACAGTAGCCCTGATTGCAGTGCAGACAGTTATAAAGTGATGTCCCTTTTTCCCAATATGTGCCTTAGTGCTCTATTGAAAATTTGAAATAATTTCATGTACCCAGCAGTTATCTAACAGAAGAAAATTACTAACAAAAGTTCAGACATAATACAGTGGGAAGCGACCATAACCTGTCGCTGCATGCATGCTCCATTTCAATATTTCACACACATTTCCAAAAGGGAGAAACAAAGAACAATACCTGTTCTCTTAACAGTTGTGCATTTTCCTCCTCAAGCTGTGCAACCTGTGCCTCCAGCTCTGCGATATACGCCTGCATTGAGATATGAAAACCAGATAAAACTCATAAAAGCATCAAGTTTCCAGCTCAAAATGTGCAAAACCAAAGAGCCCAGACGCTGACGAATACGAATGCATCAAATTCTCTGCACTGAATCAACCAGCCCAACCTGTCTCTTCTCCCTGGATCTCGCCGCCGACTCACGGTTTTTGATCATACGCTTCTGCCGCTGTATCGCTGCGCGATCAGCAGGATCCATCAGCGCCCGCTTCCTCCCCCTCCCGCCGCCTGCGCTGCCTCTTAGTCCTCCTACCGTTCCCACACCCTCCGCCTCATTAGAGAACCCCACCGCCATAGTCCCCTCCATGGCCGTTGCCCTAGGGTCGTCCTCCTTGGCTAGGAAATCCTCCAGCGTCATCTCAGGCCCGCCATCTCCACCGCCGCCGCCAGCTGGGGAAGCGGGAGCGGGAGCAGACAGCCCTCCGGCGGATGAGATCTCCTTCCACACCTCCTCCGCCGTCCTCCGCGCGGCTACCTCCGTCACGGGGGCTGCCTCCACCAGGACCTCTCCGGCGGCCCCCGGCGGCGGCGCCTCGCCGTATATGTTCCGGAAAATGTCATCCATGTTCATGGATCCGATGCCGCTCCCACTCCTGAACCGCGCGAGATCGGAGCCGGCGGCCGGCGGCGGGGACGACGACGACGACGCGGCGGCCGCCGCCGCCATCACCCGCGACGACGCCATGCGCTCGCCTTCGGCCTTCCCCCCACCCCACCCCACCCCCTCGACCTCTCAGCTGTCACCTGTCGCGGCGATCGCTGGCTGTCCGGGGGAGGGTTCAAAGAACCTCGCTCTGCGTGGGGTTGGGGGTGGTTGGTTGGACCGGAGAACGAAAAGGAGAGAGAAAGCTCGAAATGACGTGACGCGACGGTACTCGACCAGTGTGACGTGATGTGATCGGAGACCGTGTGTCGCGGAAATGTGATAATTACATCTAAACTTCGCTAATTTTAATTAGCTTTAAGGATTTTATCGCAAACTTTCATCGTTCGTTTTATTAAAAAAATAAAATATCATTTATTTTTTTATAGTTTGTTTTATTATTGAAGATAATATAAGTATAACTTATATTTTGTATATTTATATAATTTTTTGATAAAACGAATGATTGTGATAAAAATCAACGAGAGATCCCTAGGAAGTATTATATTTAAAAGTTATTTAAAAGTTAAAAAGTTAATGGAGGAAATATTATATTTCTTCTAAATTGCTGCCTCGTCTCTCTTCATAAATTTTATCTTGTCTTAGTCATTCTTCCAAGTTTAGTGTTGGTTAATACAAAGAGCACAATCTTGCATGTAGATGTAATGCACAAAGAGAGATCCCTAGGAAGAGGGAAATTTTAGCAGAGATTGGGAAGAATGACTGGGTTTTCAGTGGCAAAAACATTAAAATAATAATAACTGGCCAAATGAAAAACAATGGGAAACTAATAAACTCGGTTCCGATTTCGTTAGTCTGCGTTTTTATAATGTATCAAATAACAAAAAAAATTAAGTGAATCCCTCCATAGTATGAACACCTACGCCTTGGTGGGAGAGAGAAAAAGTGCGAAAGGGAAAGGGATAATATTTTTTTATTATGGATGCTCTTTAGGCATATGAGTATCTACAGTTATGAATGAGTATATAGACCACTTACACTATATATATAGAGTAGTTATAAAATTATTTATTCCATATAGACCATTTTTAAACAATGTTGTAGATGTCCAAACAATCCATGGACATGTGTTTAAGGAAGAGATCTTTTATGATCACGGAAGCTCTCAATATAGAGATGTATAAAATTTGGTGATAATTCTCCGTATCACAAAATTCACCACCGACTACTACCATTGGGTCTCACGATTGCTACACATCATCATATCCTAATGAGATGATTAAGATCCGACGACTTCCTAATGTCGACCACAGAATAGCTCGATCCGTGTGGAGGGAGCACGCAAGCGGAGTCAATACGAGTGATTCTAGCAGATTTACTGTGTTTAGTACTTAATTGATAAAATCATTATTTAAAAAGTTTTTCTATCAACTGAAGTAGATATCCAAATAAATTTAGAAAGCTTTCTTTGAGTAAAGGATTACGCTAACAAATTTTAGTAAACTCGAAGAATTAACAAACGAAGTGTTTGTTGCGGTCTGTTCTATGTTTTTGAATAGGATAATAACTCGAGACAGTTCGACGTGTATATTAAATACCTGAATATTCGATGCCCCTTACATAGTGAGAAGGGGAGTATTTATAGGCAAGATACATTAGGAAAATGCATTTTTACCCTTTATTTACAGCTGACCTATTGGATACTATTTAGTATTCTATGTAGGGCTTAAAGGATAAAAGTCTAAATCAATAGAGAGAATGTAATCTTCCATCCTTGTTGGTAGTGCCCCCTTCGGGTGAAGGTCTTTCAGGAATCTCTTTCGGGCCGAAGCTTTTATTGAACCCTCCGTCTTAGTAGTGAAGCCTCGATGACTGTTAAGACCTCCGTAGTTCAGAATTTTTATCTTCGCATAGTATTGATACATAGATCTTGAATAATGTTGAAGATTAAATATTTCCCTCTAACACTTTCAAAATGAATTTTATTTACCAATAATACCCAATATAGGCTTATTAATTATTTAAATAATAAATTTTTGTCATAACAATTTTTTAATCTATTTGATATTTGATTGGTTTATGTTAGCACTTAGCAGACCCACGACGCGTCGCGGAAAACATGGCGGAGCTGGCTCCGCCTCCGCGTCGCGCCAAGCCACAAGCCACTGAACACGAACGACGACCGCATCATTCCCCACCGTTTACGTCAGGTCGGACCTTCTCCCTCCCACCGTTCCCCGGCTCTCCGCAGCCGTCGCGCGGCCACCGACCACCGCTGAGGGGGCGCCGCCATGTCGCACTCGCACGCCGACGGTGATACCATCCCGCTCCACCCCTCGTCGGCGCAGTCCGACATGGACGAGATCGAGAGCCTCATCCACGCCGCGCCCTCCGCAGCCACCGTGCTCCCCGCGCGGCCCCCGTCCCCTCCGCGCGCCTCCATCCCCATATCCAGCTCGCCTCCCTTGCTCCCTCCCGCCGGATCCAAGCCGCCGCCGCAGCAGCTCCCCCCGTTCTCCTCCTCTGTGCCGTCCTCCTCCTTCGCGCCGCTCCCCTCCGTCTCCGTCACCATCGCCGCGGAGGGATTCGGCCCCCCGCTTAACACCCTCACCGAGCCCGTGTGGGATACCGTCAAGCGCGACCTCTTCCGCATCGTTAGCAACCTTAAGCTCGTCGTCTTCCCAAACCCCTTCCGCGAGGACCCGGGGAAGGCGCTGCGCGACTGGGATCTCTGGGGTCCCTTCTTCTTCATTGTCTTCCTCGGCCTCATCCTCTCCTGGTCCGCCTCCGTCAGGAAGGTACCCATTGCATCTGGACAATTTTTTTTCTGCTTTCATTCGTTATATGAAATCTAAGTTCTCTCCGTATTCATTAGGTTTAGTTGATCGGCAACTCCTATATCTCAAAACCTAAAATGCTTTGCAAACCTTGCGAGCAGCCAATCACCAAACCCACATTGATAAGGTGAAAATATATCGATGGGACATGGAATGATCCGATAAGTGTTATGGCCAGTATGCGTTTCTAATTATTTCGAGGGATCATAGCGCCCTTCTAGAAATTTTTATCCTCGTTAATCTAATGCATGCTTACTGCTTATGCGGCATCTCTGGCATTGGGCATCTCATGTGGAATTGTGGATACAGTGATCTATGCTACTCTGTATATCTCTTGTTAGCATTCACTCTGTATTCCAGGTTAGGAAAGGAGTTCATGTAGTATTTATCAGATGCACGGATATGTGTCTGGTTGTCTCTATTTCTTCTCGATTGTTTATAGAAAGCTCCTTTGCTCTTTCACTGTCTTGTACTATTGTTAGCTGCAGCAGAGGATGACACATCCTTAATTAAACTAGTGTGATGGTTCCTGCATTTGCTCAGGTAGTGTTTATGTGTTTTATTTGGTACCAATACTTTCCTATTAAAACTCTCAAATTATTTTTCTGTTCAAACTTTACACGTTGCAGTTTTTTTATCCCTGTTCATAGTCCTAGTCCTATTCCCTATGTTCAAACTTGTATCTTTTCTGTTAAATTTGAAATGTTATAATCTGGATCCACTATGATCTAACGGTGTATATATTTTTCTCCAATTAATTTGTTAATTTCTAGCCTTTCAGATGAATGTGGTGGTTTATTTTTAGCTTGTCTTAATAATATACTACCTTTGTTCTCAAAAGGATGACATTTTGGATGTCAACGTGACCTCCAATGCACATGTTTCTATGCTACTTTTTCTAGTTATATATTTATAAAAAATACGAGAATATATGAAGTACATGAAAGTATTTTTATTAAAAATCTACTAATATTATTTTCACATTTCAAATCCTAATATTTTTAATCTATTAATAATTTAAGATTTTGAGGTTTGGCTGCACATATTTTAGAATGTCATCTATATGAGAACAGAGGTAGTAATAGATATACGAAACAGAGCATATCATGCTAAAACTTTGGCAGAAGAAGATAAATTCCAGCATCTTTGGTGTAATGTTAAAGGCTGAATCAGTAGATATTTTGTTACTAATGTGGACTTTACACACTTGTTTTACATGGAAAATAGTTAAGCTACCACCTACCAAGCATATTTGTTATACATCAGCCTGTATAGTAGTGCACATAGTCAATTTAACTATAATTCTAGAACAAAAACTATGATTCATGAATCATGATGGTTTGAAGTAGCTTACCTATAGGCTATAGTGTTAAAAGGAAATTACATGCTGCCGTCATCATGGCATAATTTTTAAATAATATGAAAATGGGATTAGGAGGGATCAATAACTGCCTTCAATATGAAACAAAAGATATGTCTTCTCCATAAATGCTTGCATGACTGTAAATCTGTAATGCAATGTCTACACTGAAACAGTACATACTACATAGTCTGAAGAATCCTAAGGATTATATGTACATTTAAGTTGCCTGCTGGAGAGACTCCTAGACCACCTACGTGTGTCCACCTAACCCACTTAGGTAGCACTGGTGCCTGTTAGACAGTCATATTCTAGATAGGACTGGACTCTTCTAGATGGTGGTAGAACATGTCCAGCTGGTAGTTTTCTGTTTCTATACAGCTGGACACCCTTTTCTGTTACAGCTAGACATTCTGTTATAGCCTAATCCCCCTCTATAAATGTAACCCCTGTACCCCCTTTTGCAGTATCAATAAACACAGAATCATTCTCTTACATGGTATCAGTAGTTTAGGTTCTTCCGCTGCTAAGCGCACCATTCCTGGTGCTGCTGCTCCATGGCAACAGACGCCACCACCGATGCCGGCGCTACTGTTGTCGATGGTTCTCCACCCAACTCCCCTGTTGCTGCTCTAGCGCGTCTCCAGCAAGCTGAGCATGACGTTGCTCTTGCTCAGCAGGACCGAAATGCTGCTGAAGCGCGTCTCCAAGCTGCCCTTGCCTGTGCTGCTCATGCACGCTCGGCGATCGTGCCTCTTCGGCTGCTGCTGCTACCACCACTTTCGCCGAAGATCCTCCTCTGATTTCTGCTCTTCTCCATCACGAGGCCGCTGCGTTGCTCAATCTGCATGCCCAGGCAGTTGCAGTTCATAATATTCGCACCCTCGTGCCACTTGTCCTTGACATCAATTCTGTTTTCTTTGCTCGATGGCGTGAGTCTCTTCTCCTCACTGTCGGCAAGTTCTCCCTGCAGGACCATCTTCTCTCCGATACAGCCATGCCTCATTCTCCGGATTGGGTTCGCATGGATTGTGTTGTGAGGACTTGGCTTCTTGGCAGCATCTCGGATGATCTCGCCGATGCCATTTCTGACCGCAACGCTACTGCTAGAGCCACTTGGCTCGCAATAGAGTCGCAGTTCCTTGGCAATCGCCCTACCCGCGCTCTCTTCGCCGACCAGGAGTTCCGCTCCTTTTCTCAGGGTGACCTCTCGGTCTCTGAGTACTGTCGGCGCTACAAACGGATGGCAGAGGACCTCCGCGACCTCGGCGAGCCCATTTACGACCGCACCCTCGTCCTCAACATCATCCGTGGCCTCAACGAACGGTTTACTGCCCTCGGTCTTCATCTTCGCCGTAGCACTCCCCTTCCCAGCTTTCTCCAAGTCTGGGATGATCTACAACTCGAAGAACTGACCATGGCTAAGACCACCGCTCCTATTGTGGCGCTCGCTGCAGCCACTGGAGGACCGGCTACCACCCCTTCCGCTCCACCACCAAAGCCTCCTCAACCGGCGCCTGCTGGATCTAGCAAACGGGGGCGCCGTGGTGGCAAGCGAGGCGGCGGCGGTGGAAACGGGGGCGGGAACCCTAGCGGCGGCGACGGCTCTGTTGGGAGCGCAGGAGGTTTCGGGGGAGGCGCAGGAGCCTTCGGGGGAGGAGGCCAGGGTTCCCCTGGACCTTTTTCTCCTGCTGGATCTGCAGGCCCAAGACCAGGCGCCTCCTGGCCCAGCATGTTCAACCCATGGATTGGGTCCATACAGATGTGGCCTGGGCCCCGGGGTCCTTCGGCTGGGCTGACTGGGCCACCTCAAGCCTTTTTTGCTGGACCGAACAATACTTGGGCTGGTCAGTGGGTTGGACCATGGAATATTCCACCCAGTACTGTTTCTGGGCCTCCTCCTACTGTTGGGCCGCATTCTGTTTGGGATCAGAATGTTCTTGCCTCAAATTTTCAGACCATGTCTCTTCACCAGCCTTCACAATCAGAATGGTATTTTGATACCGGTGCCACTCACAACATGACTTCTGATGCTGGTATACTTCATTCCACATCCTCCTCTCCTTTTCCTTCTCATATTATTGTCGGGAACGGACATTTACTGCCCATCACTTCTACTGGCGCCACTCACTTGCCTCATAATCTTCATCTTAATAATGTTCTTGTTTCTCCGAACCTTATTAAGAATCTTATTTCAGTGCGTCAATTTACTTCCAACAATAATTGCTCTGTGGAATTTGACCCTTTTGGCTGCTCTGTGAAGGCTCTTCCATCTCAGAGAGAGATCGTCAGGTGTGACAGCTCCGGACCTCTTTACTCGTTGCAGCTCTCCGCCTCCACCTTCCATGCAGCTACTTCCTCCTCCACTTGGCACCAGCGTCTTGGTCATCCTGGATCTGAAGTTCTTGCAAAGTTGTCCCATTCTGTTGGTCTTTCTTGTCATAGAGATTCAAACACTATTTGTCATGTTTGTCAACTGAGTCATCATACTCGGCTACCTTTTCATTCCTCCTCACCCCGAGCGAGTCATAATTTCCAATTAATACATTGTGATCTTTGGACTTCTCCTGTTACCAGTGTTTCAGGACACAAGTATTATTTGGTTATTCTTGATGATTGCTCACACTACCTTTGGACATTTCCACTTCGCCAGAAGTCGGAAACTTTCTCCACTTTGTCTCCATAGTGTGATAATGGTCGTGAGTTTGATAACTCCACTACTCGATCATTTTTTCTGTCACATGGCGTACATCGTTCGCTCCCTACTGTTTCAGGCTAGTATACCTCTCACCTTCTGGGCTGCAGCTTTGGGTACTGCTACCTATCTTCTCAACATTCTTCCCACTAAAACTCTGAATTTTTCCACCCCTCATCTTTCTTTATTTGGGACACTACCTTCCTACACACATCTCCGTGTGTTTGGTTGCAAGTGTTACCCAAATCTTTCTGCTACTGCTACACACAAACTAGCTCCTCGTTCTACCTTGTGTGTTTTCCTTGGCTACTCCCTTCATCATAAGGGATATTTGTGTCTTGCCCGTCCCTCCAATCAAATCATCATCTCTCGCCACGTGGTCTTTGATGAGTCCTCATTCCCTTTCTCCGAGGACTCATCTCCTCCCACTTCGGCAGATTTTGATTTCTTGGATACTGCACCTGACCCCGTGATGGTTCCTTTTGCACCATCACATTTTTTTGCAGGACCTCCAGCCGTGCCATCTGATCCCGCTGAGCCGACCACACTCCCACATACGGCTTTTGATGGTTCCTCTACTCCGACCGCACTGCCACGTGCGACTCCTGATGGATCGGCCACCTCTTCACGTACAACAGCATCTGGGCCCTTGCCTGTTGATCGTCGCTTTGGAGTTGTTTACACTCGGCGACTTGTCTCAGTGGTAGTTCGATCTCCTGGAGAGTTGATGCCGACAGTGGTTCGTGATATTCCTGCTGGTGTTGTTCCCATTCCTCTCGTGGTCAATCAACATGCTATGACTACCAGAGGGAAGGAAGGATTTCGTCAGCCAGTGTTACTCACTTCATCACCACTTTCTCCAATCCCAAGGACTTATCGAGCTGCTCTTACAGACCCAAACTGGCGTACTGCTATGGAGGCCGAGTATTCAGCCTTACTTGCCAATCACACTTGGGATCTTCTCCCTCGACCGGCACACTCCAATGTTGTCACAGGCAAATGGGTTTTTAAGCATAAGTTCAAAGCTGATGGGTCCTTTGAGAGGTACAAAGCCCGCTGGGTTCTTTGCGGTTTTTCACAGCGACCTGGAGTGGATTTTTCCGAGACTTTCAATCCTGTTGTCAAGCCAGCAACTATTAGGACTGTCCTATCTCTAGCACTTTCACGCTCATGGCCCATTCATCAGCTGGATGTTGATAATGTTTTTCTTCATGGAACATTATCCGAGACCGTTTACTGTGTTCAGCCTTCAGGATTTGAAGATTCTTCTCATCCTGATTATGTGTGTCGGCTCAATAGATCTCTTTATGGTCTTAAGCAGGCACCTCGAGCTTGGCATAGTCGTTTTTCCTCTCATCTTCATCAGCTCGGCTTTGTTACAGCCAAAACAGATACTTCTCTGTTCATTTATCATCATGGCACAAAGACGGTTTATCTGCTTCTCTATGTTGATGATATTGTGTTGACAACCTCCTCACCTGCTGTCACGGCCTGGCCTTGGCCGCAGGTTGTAGCTGTGTCTCGTCACGATATAAGAGAGGGAAACGGCGCTAGGGAGGGCGCCGACGGGGAGATGAAGAAGACAACACGGGGCTGGGAACTAGAGGGGAGGAAACTAGAATCTTTATTACTTCTTGCTTACCCTCTCAGGTCTGATTATATCCCTATATATAGGGAAAACAGCCTAACCACCCTAACTACTTTCCTAACTACCTAACAAACTTATCTAACAGACTTATCCTAATTCTTCTGCCCCTATGCACCCTGGACCTGGGCCCCCTTAGGCTGGGCCAATGCGCCACATGACATCTCTCCCGTGCTCGAGAATCAGCTCGTCCTCGAGCTGAAAATCTGAACAAAAATGTCGGAGCTCTTTTGTTGGCGAAAGAACCACCCGTCCTTGAATTAATGACGACAGTGAGGATGGAGTGGTAGGCGGTTCCCCTTGAAGTTGTCGGAGTGAGGACGGAGCGGTAGGCGGTTCCCCTTGAAGTTGTATTCTGGTGTAGGCTTGTGTGTGTGGTTTCTCCATGGCTGCTTCATCAATGCAACTCCAGACAATCAACTCACCGTTGCGATGAAAGGAGATGCACTTGTTGGTGAAGTCCCACAAGACTGGTCCTAGAGTGCGTAGCCATTGCACTCCCAAGACCACATCGCAGGTTTCTAGTGGCATGACAACACAATCGATGGGAAATATGTCATCCCCAACAGCCACTTTGACATTATTGGCGATCCTACTGCATATGACGTTGTCACCGTTGGCCATGCGGACTCGAGTGCCGACACAAGGATGGAGATGGATTCCCGTAATAGCAACAACCCTCTCTGAAACAAAATTATGCGTAGAGCCCATGTCCATAAGAGCGACAAAGTCAGCACCATTGATATGTATCGCTAACTGCATCGTTTCAGAAGCATGCGGTTGTACTCCGGCAATTGCATATAGAGAAATCCCGGGGCTGATCGTGGTATCTGAACCATCTATATCCTCTACTTCATCATTGTCGGTGGACAGAGCACATAACCGGAATAGCCGCTTGCATTTGTGAGTTGGGCTAAATTTTTCATCACAGTTGTAGCATAATCCGGCCTCTCTTCGTGCCTGCATTTCCTCTGGTGTTAGGGTCCGTCGTTGGAAACGCCCTTCTCTGGAAACCAGGGCTGTATGGCCCATTGTCGCCTCTGTTGGTGCTGCTGAATTGGCCGGAAGTTGCTGTGTAGCTGGCTGAAAATTCTGTGCTCGGCTCTGGTTGTTCATGGCCCTTGTTCTTGCCTCCTCATCTATCTTGGCGTGCAGTTCAAACGCGCGGGCGAGGCTCATCGCAGTCTCCAAGGAAGCAGGTGCTTGAAGCTCAACATCGATCTGCAATGTGCCTTTCAAACCTTGTGTAAATAACTCAATCTGTTGTGCTTCCGTGAGTGCTCCCGCTCGGCTGAGAAGGGCCAAGAAGTGTTCTTGATAATCAGAGACAGAACCGGTCTTACGTAGTGCCGCCAATTCCTCGAGTTTGTTATGCCGAAGGGGAGGTCCGAACCGTAGTTCTATCATTTCTGAAAAGCGTTTCCACGAAGGGTTACCATACTCGCGCTCAACGCGGGTGTACCATTGTTGTGCTGCCCCTGTAAGATGGAACACTGCGAGCCACACCTTCTCTTCTTCCATGGTTCGCTGACCGCGAAAAAATTGTTCGCATCGGCTGAGCCATGTAAGAGGGTCTTCTTTCCCATCATAGGTCGGAAAATCCCACTTGTGGTAGCGGGGAACTCGGCCCTGTTCTTGTGAATTGTCCCCTACGGTGATGGGGCGTCCAAGAATCCCCTTTCCGCCATGATCTTTGTGGGCAACATCCTGATCTTTGTGGGCAACATCCTTTTTTGCCTCTAGCCGGTCCATCTTGGCCTCTTGTGCTTGCTGCCTTGTCTCGATCGCCTCTATCTTCTGCAGCAGGTGTAGGACCGAAAGTAGCGACCAGAGGGGGGGTGAATGGGCGCCTTAAAAAAATTCTTTCGAATCAATGGCCTGTTCCCAACACCCAACGCACCTCAAAAGACTATGCAGCAGAAAATGAACAGAAGGCCTAAGTCTAAAGGTTTCTAACCTAGAGGCAGCTGATGATAAACAATGTAATATTAAAGCAGTGCAACTAGACAGATGAACAAAGTGTAACAGGCCTAAACTTCTCAAGGAAATGATCTAAGTATGTCTAAGATGAAGAGAGAAGTTACTGTCCAAAGTTGTCTCCTGTTCGGGACTTGGCGAAGCCCCCCTTCGCACGTCGAAGTCTGCTTCGGAGGTTGGTGACGGAGTCTGTCCGAAATGCCGAAGGTGTCTCTGTCTAGCCTAGTTCGAAGTGGTAAGAAGCGAAGTGTACTTCGGAGCGAAGTAAAACAGTGTCGGAGCTTGGTTCGAAGTATGTACTTCGAAGACAAGGCTTCGAACACAACTTCGAACCACGAGCTTCGGAGCGAAGTAAAACTGTGCCGGAGCCTGCTTCGAAGTATGCACTTCGAAGACAAAAACTTCGAACACCCTTAGAACCGAAAGCTTCGAAGCACAACCTTCGAACAGAAAAGCTTCGAACACACAAAGCAGACGGACAACCTTCGAACAGAGAAGCGAAGTCTGTCACGCGACAAAAATGCAAGTCCGAAGCCAATGCCCTACCTTCGAAAAGATCAAGCTCCGAAAAGAGAGGCGAAGGGTGACATGCTACCAAGAGATCGATGCGAAGCTAAGTGGAAGGACAAACTTCGATGACAACACGAGACTTAACGAAGTGTGAACTTCGAACAGCTAGGGCCGGAGTACCTTCGCACTGTCGATCGAAGTATGCGATGGTGTCCGTTTAGAAAATACTTTGAAGCTAGCAACACAGGACACAAAGATTTAGGTTCGAAGTCTGAGCGAAGCCTTTAAAGATGTTCGATCGGAGCCTGCCTCACGGAGTTAAGGGGCTTCGCACAGAACCGAGCTTCGCAGACACACTCAGAAAAAGGTAAAAGAGACTGTCAGCTTCGATCAAAAAGCTGGGCAATAGAAGGTGAAAAGCTGCTACAGGACACTGTAGCTACAGCAGCAGTACTACTTGCAACAGCAAGAACTAGTACCCAGTTCGTGAAGAACAGAAGCAACAGAAGAAGCTTCTCCCCAAGAAATAAATTCACCAGCTCGTGCCCAAAGCATTAACTTCCCAAACCGAACAAAATGCAAGCAATAAATTCACCAGGGACCAAGGCATTTACGCATTCAAGAGATTTGAGCAAGAAAAATGCATACACAGAGAGGAGCCAGTCCTGGCGGCGCACACAGGAGAGAGAAGAGAGACAAAAGTGACCCAATGGGTGGATTTGATTTCAGCACAAAAGGGTAGTCCAAACCCTAGGGATTGGGGTGCTATTTATAGGCAGCCCAACACTAGGAATATTCTACCAGCCCCTTAGGGTTTTTACAGACTCAAAAATACAGAAAAAGACTCTACTGCCCTTAGGTATTTTTACAGACACAACTAGCTGACTGTGGGCCTAGAGTAACAGATGACATATCCGGAAGCTACTCTTCTGGACAGTCGGATACAGAATCAACGGTTGTCAGTTTTGCGCCGAAACTGACAAAGCCTCCACCGGCTTTGCACCAGGTACCCGGATTGGGCCGGCCCGACTCCGCAGCTCTCTCAGCCCGGCAATCGCTCACCGCCCGTGTACCTGAGTCAGTCCTGGTCAACAGCCCAGTGGGTCTTCTACTGCTTCTGGCCCATGCACCCGGATTGGGCCAGCCTGACTTCGCAGCCTCCTCTGCCCGACAGTCGCTCGCTGCCCGTGTACCTGAGTCACACGCGGCCCATGAAACAGCAGATCTCTTCTTTTCTTCAGTCCTCGTTGACTATCGTTGACAATGACTCATCACTTCTAGAGCCATGAGGCCCATGCTATTCAGCATGGCTCCTCAATCTCCCCCTTGATGAGAGCATTGTCAACACTCCTCAATTCTCAGCTCTTCAGTACCTGTGAACAAGTGTGGAAGCACGAAAACAAAACACAAGAAAACAAAGAAGAAGAAAAATAAGGTAAAAGTTTAACCTTAATGACCAAAAGCCAAACAAAAGCAAGAGACGGTCATTATGGTTAACCAAAACACACAAGCTCAAAATGAGTGCAATTTCAAAACAACAAGGATATCAACAGAGTAAGAACTCCCCCTTAAACTCTGATCCCAATTTTCTCCCCCTTGTTGACAAGTGAACTCATCAAGCACTCAAAAAGAGACACAGACTCCCCCTGAAAAGTAACTCCCCCTCAAAATATGCAGTGAATGCAACTGGGGTGCAGGTGGAGTGTAGAAAGCATGCTTCTCAGATATGATTGACTACAAGTACAGTATCTAACATGTACAGCAAAAGAGATACCGTCTAAGATACATGGCATGATCAGTGCAAGAGATGATATCTAAAGAAAGTCATTTAGCACGCATTTGTCAATTTTTGCAAATAAAAACATCACCACATTGTCTAGTAAACAAGCAAGGTAAAGCAAGAGATGCAGAAGCTAACTGATATCTATCAAGATAAGCATTGTTCAAAAACAAAGTGCTTCAGCAAACTTGTTATCCTTTTAATATTCAGGCTTTTTCATTTTCCTTATGCTAACCGACCACGTCAAGCCTAGGCCAGAACAGGGCCATCAGAAGCTTAAGACATTGGTCTTGGCACACACTACACTGTCCTAGTTCATACCAAAGTGCTATGGTAAGCAGTCTAGAACAATATAATGCGACAAAGCAAACCCACTTGGATCTTTTCAACTTAAGCAGAAAAAGGCATGGAATTTTCATTCATTTTTGATTTTTTATCATTTTTATAGCACATTTTCCATGTTAAAGCATAAAGATGTCCAAGTTGCATATCTGCATCTATGCGATGAACTAGCTACAAGGCATGTAACAAATAGCAAAAGCATTCAGCCTACACATGCTAGTTACCAGAAGCAATGGTGATCATTTTTCAAGTTGAAAGCGTAAAAGCCATGCATATGACAGATATCAGACATATCAAGCGAACTGAAACAAAGCATGATCATTGACAAGTAATCGAAAGCATGTACCAGCTAGAATAAGTAGAGCAGTTCAATCATATAACAGAAGCATCTCTAAAGTGTGATATGTGAATATGTATGATATGAACACACACAAAAGGACTCAAGAAAAGAGTAAAGAGCAAAGAAAAAACTGACGCAAAATATCCTAAAAAGGATACACAACACCCAAATCCCCTCGTAAACGCTCGAAAGTAGATTGATCTAGGGGTTTGGTGAAGATGTCAGCCAACTGATGATGGGTATCAACATGAACAAGGTCAATGACACCTTTCTCATATTGATCCCGCAAAAAGTGAAAGCGCACATCAATGTGTTTGGTTTTTGAATGAAGACATGGGTTTTTCCCTACACTAATAGCACTGGTGCTGTCGCAAAACAAAGGAACTCTGGTAGGAAAGAACAACCCAAAATCTCTCAGAGTGGAAATCATCCAAACCAACTGTGAGCAGCAGCTAGCAGCAGCTACATACTCAGCCTCTGTGGTCGAAAGAGCAACTCCAGATTGCTTTCGAGAAGACCAAGAGACAAGAGAAGAACCAAGAAACTGGCAAGTACCGGAAGTCGACTTGCGATCCAACCGGCACCCACCAAAGTCAGCGTCCGAAAAGCCAGATAAATCAAGAGAAGATGATGCTGAATAGTAAAGACCAAGATCAGGCGCATAAGTGAGATACCTGAAGATGCGCTTGACAGCCTGCCGATGAGACGCGCGTGGTGAAGACTGGAAGCGCGCGCACAGTCCCACGGCAAACTGTATGTCTGGCCTTGTTGCCGTCAAGTACAGCAGCGAACCGATCATCCCTCGAAACTCTCTCTCGTTGACCTTGACGCCGCTCTCATCCTTGTCCAGACCCCCAGAAGTGCCCATCGGGGTCATCTGCGGCTTCAACTCACCACCAAAGTCAAATTTTTTCAACATGTCACGAGTGTACTTACCTTGGTGGATGAAGGTGCCGTCCTTGGTCTGCTTGATCTGGAGCCCTAGAAAATACTTGAGCTCACCCATGAGGCTCATCTCGAACTCACTGTGCATCTGCTCAGAAAACTTGGACACAAGATCGTTAGTAGTACCGCCAAAGATAATATCGTCCACATAAATCTGAGCGACTAAGAAATCTGAAGCATCTCTGAGCAAGAAAAGAGTTTTGTCCACAGAACCCATCACAAAGCCCTTCCCCAACAAAAATTGCTTTAACCGGTCATACCAAGCCCTGGGGGCTTGCTTCAACCCGTATAAAGCTTTCTGCAATTTAAAAACATGTCGAGGAAACTTAGGGTTCTCAAAACCGGGGGGTTGCCTAACATATACCTCCTCCTCTATGAACCCGTTCAGAAAAGCACTCTTGACGTCCATTTGAAAAAGCTTAAAACCTTTCGAAACGGCAAAAGCTAAAAGAATGCGAATGGACTCAAGACGGGCCACAGGAGCGAAGGTTTCTTCAAAGTCAATACCTTCCTTCTGGCAATAACCCTGGGCGACTAGTCGAGCCTTGTTGCGCACCACAACCCCATCTTCACCTTGTTTGTTCTTGAATACCCACTTGGTGCCTATGGGGTTGCATCCCGGTGGCGGCTCAACCAATGTCCAAACCCGATTGCGAACAAAATTCTCAAGCTCTTCTTGCATAGCATTAATCCAATTAGAATCAGAAAGAGCATGAGAAATGTCTCTGGGCTCAAAAGATGCAACAAACGCAGATTCAGCAAATACAGCGAGAGAGGCAGAAGAACGCAAAGTCCTCTCAGTCAAATCACCAATGATGAGCTCTGAGGGGTGGTCACGCTGAACTGCTCGGGTTCCCTGGTGATCTGAAGTCACCTCACCGGAGTCAGCAGCTGGCACCTCTGGACTCGACTGAGGGGGCTCGATCGAAGTGGAAGAAGTGATCAGAGGTCCGCCCTCATCATCAGTCGAAGTCACAGAAGGTGTGGGCTCTGCGGGGGATGCAGAAGGCCCATCCTCAACAGCAGCTGGAGTATCCTCATCTTCCTCGAAGATGGATTCTCCGAGCTCATCATCACCCGAAAGCTCAAAAGAAGGAGTCAACGAAGGCAAGGACTCATCAAAAGAAACCTCACATGTCTCGACAAGCAGCTGGGATTCGAGATTCCAAACACGGAAACCTCGAGAATGCAATGCATAACCAAGAAAACACCATCCCAGCAACGAGACTCAAATTTGTCCAAATGCCCTCCCTTCTTGAGCACAAAGCACTTGCAGCCAAATGCTCGCAAGTGGCTCACCTTGGGCTGTCTGCCAAACCGCAACTCATATGATGTCTTACCAATGTAAGCTCTAAGAAAAATGCGATTGGCCAGATAGCAAGCCGTGTTCATGGCTTCAGCCCAAAAACGCCTAGGAGTCCTGTGCTCATCGAGCATCGTCCTGGCCATCTCAACTAGCGTGCGGTTCTTTCGTTCCACAACGCCGTTCTGTGGGGAGTGTAAGGAGACGAAAACTGATGGTCCAGACCCTGATCACCACAGAAGCTGACGAACTGAGAATTCTTGAACTCAGAGCCGTTGTCGGAGCGAATTGCTCGCATCCGGCCATTGTTCTCATTCTTCAGCTTTAAAATTAGGTCATGGACAAATTGAAAAGTTTCATCCTTAGACTCTAAAAAGAAAACCCACGAGAAACGAGAAAAGTCGTCAACAATTACAAGTGCATACTACTTCCCACCGACTGAGCGTACCCGAGCTGGACCCACAGTGTCCAAATGTAAAAGCTCGCCTGGATACGTAGTCATCACCTGAGTCACAGGTGAGTGAGAAGCGGCAACCATTTTCCCATGACGACAGGGATGACAAACTAGATCCTTCTCCATCTTAAGCTTGGGCAATCCTCGGATGAGGTCCATAGAGCTTAACCTGACTAGCAGATCAAAACTCAAATGACCTAACCTCCTATGCCACTTCCAGAGCTCAGAAGAAGATCCAGCAATCAAACAGCGAGAAGGGCCAAAAGAACTAGAGAAATCAATTCGAAAAACTTTACCGAAGGGTAAAATCTGACAAACCAAAGACCCTCTAGAATCAACCACAGAAGAATTGCCCTTCTTAAAACGCACTTCCAAACCATCCTCAAGAAGTTGCGAAACAGATATTAAATTAAAGTTCAGATTTTTAACCAAAGCAACATTCTTTAAAGAGAAATGGTCTGATATGCTGATTGAGCCTATGCCACTTACTTTCCCTTGACCGCTGTTCCCGAACGTGATATACTCTTTGGAGCTCGGGGGAGTGAGACTGGAGAACCATCTGCGATGTCCCGTCATGTGGCGAGAGCATCCTGAGTCCATGATCCAAACATCCTCCAGTCCCCGGTCCTGCACAATCAATGTCTGTAAGTGGGAGCAAATGGTCCGGCACCAGGTTTAGCAAAAGAGCTAAACCAGTGTCGAGCCATCTGCTCAAAAGATGGAAAGCGAAAACCATCAAAAGAGTTTGGACCAAAACACGGCTCAAAGCGCGGTCCACGGTTCTTCCTAACCCTGCGGCCACGAGGTCCAGAACCGTAGCCAACACGGTCTGGAACTCTGCCGGAACGAACACCACCACCTGGAGCACGGGCACGAAAACCGTCTCCTCTACCACCACCTACACGACGTGGCCTGGCCTCCAGCCTCTCCCCGCGCCGAGAAACACGCAGTCTACCACCCTGCTGGTAGAACTGCTCCTGATCACTACGAGCCCTCTCTGCTCTCTCAACCCGCTTCCTCCTGAAGCAAAACTCCGCAAGATGCCCGTCTTTCTGACAATACTCACAATTATAGGTAGGCTTCTTGGGATGTGGTTGAGGCTTGGGGTTCTTGGGCTTGGTAGTGTTTGGTGTGGTCTTCTTGGGCTGAGAGGGTCCAGGAAGAGAGTCTAGAGAAGAGTGGAGGTGTTTGGGCTTAGGAACCCAGATAGGCTTCTTGGGTGGAGCTTTGGGTGGTTCATGGATCACTCCATCCTTGGGCTGACAAGCCTGGGAGGTCTCAGTGGAGTGAGTCTTGGGATACCTCTGCTCTGGAGTCATTTTACTCCACTCCACTGCCCGGCTGAGAGCACTCTCAAAGTCAGCCTTGGTGTAGGTGTAACCTACTCCAAACCCATCCTTCCTCTTGAACTGCTGGATCATCATGCCAAGCTGTGGTTCTCTGGCACTGATCCAACTCAGGATAGAACGGAGGTAAAAGTTCTCATTCTGAGAATCTGCTAGCTCCTCTCTCAAGGAAGCTAGAACCTCCACCTGAGACAAGCAGGTCTCACACTCACTCTCTACTCGGACAGACTTCCCTGCTTTTAGCTTAATCAACTCCATTCTAAGAGACAGGCAGTTCTCACAGACAGTGGGTGGAACTGACAATGTCTCAAGCTCTAGCCTAGTCTGCGCAAGCTCAGCTCTCAACCTCTCTAAATCACCCAAATGTTCATTACCCTTGGATTTCAGCTCAGCTAAGGCAGCTAGATGAGATGGGCAATCAACACAGGGTGCGACGACAGTGGCTTGAGCATCTTTCAGCTCCAGCTGAGCGCTTTCAAGCTCAGTGGCCAAAGCGTCCCTCTCATCAACCCTTTCTGTGTACCTGGACTTCAGAGTCGACAGGTCACACAGAAGCACTTCACACTTCGGGCACTCACTGCTATCACCCAAGCAAGGGGAAGAGGATAGACTCTCAATCCTACCGTTGGCCACGACAAGCTCACTCTCTAACTGGTCTATCCTTTTCTTAGCCCCCCTAAGCAGTTTCTCCCGATACTTCAACTCCTGACGATTGCTCTCAAGTAAATCGACAATTTCGCGCTCATAAGATGATACCTTGCTATCGTCGTCGTCGGAGTCGTCGGAGGAGCTCTTTTCTTCTCTATCCCCAAGAGCCATGGAGCAGAAGCTCTTGCGGGATCTTCGGCGCTGGTGTGAGCGGCTCTTCGGCTTGTCTCCGAAAGCCATGAAGCAGAGACCCGCCGGATCGTCCTTGTCCTTCCCCTTCCTGATGGCGATCTCCTCATCGCTTGAGCTCGATGAAGAGGAAGAAGTCGTGGACTGCTTGGAGTAGCTCTTCTCCATCTCGGCGAAGAAGGCCTTGTCGCGCTTCTTGTTCTCTCGCCGGTAGTCCTTCAGGGCCTTCTTGAAGAACCGAGTCTTCGGCTTGCCCTTGTTGAAGGAGGAGCTCTCATGCTTGCCGGAGTCGTGGAAGCTGCTGCCGGCGCCCTTCTTGTAACCACTGCGCTTGGGGCAGTCGGCGATGAAGTGTCCTGGATCACCACATTCAAAGCATCCGGATTTTGTGCCGTGTCTTTTGAACATTCTTTTATCATAGACACGACGCACCCGGTTGTTAAAGAGACACAAATCATCATCTCCCAACAACTCAAGCTGGTCCTCAGTGATAGACATCAAGGAGAACCCAGCACAACTTACAGCAGAGGGATCAACAGAAGGTGTAGCAAGGGCCAGGGATTTTGATCCAGAGCCAGTGAGATTTGATCTCAACTGGATATCTACCTCAGTGGCCTTCAGCTTGCTAAACAACTCAGAAATGGTCAAGGTATCGTATGAAGTACTCTCAACGATAGATGATACCTTGATCTCCCAGATCTTTGGGTCCAAGGTATGAAGTACCTTGAGCGCCTGCTCATGATCTGAGACTAACTGAGCACCCTCAGCCTTGTTGTCCCGAAGCTTGTTAATGATCGACTGAAAGCGACCAAACAAAGCCTCAACAGATTCACCCGGCTTCTGTGTGAAATTCTCATATTCACGCCGGTAGGTCTGATAGAGCCGAGCCTTGACCTGTGCTGTTCCCTCATGGTGTGCCTTGAGGGTAGCCCAGATCTCTCTCGCAGTGGAGAGATGACTCACTCGCTCAAATTCAGTGGGACCTAAACCAGAAAATAAAATGTTCACAGCCTTACTGTTGCTCAGATGCTGAGCAATGATACCAGCAGTACCTTGCTCAGTAACTGGCAGAATGACAAACGTGGTGTGAACGCAAATGTCCCATATGTCCGAACCCTGGCTCATGAGATAGGCTCGCATGCGAGTCTTCCAATAATTATAGCCATAGGCTTCCAAGGACGGGACCTTGCCAGGAGACGTCATAGTCACTACTGGGGTTTAGAACCGGTTAAGGTATGGGAAAAACCCTAACCTCGCTCTGATACCACTTGTAGGACCGAAAGTAGCGACCAGAGGGGGGGTGAATGGGCGCCTTAAAAAAATTCTTTCGAATCAATGGCCTGTTCCCAACACCCAACGCACCTCAAAAGACTATGCAGCAGAAAATGAACAGAAGGCCTAAGTCTAAAGGTTTCTAACCTAGAGGCAGCTGATGATAAACAATGTAATATTAAAGCAGTGCAACTAGACAGATGAACAAAGTGTAACAGGCCTAAACTTCTCAAGGAAATGATCTAAGTATGTCTAAGATGAAGAGAGAAGTTACTGTCCAAAGTTGTCTCCTGTTCGGGACTTGGCGAAGCCCCCCTTCGCACGTCGAAGTCTGCTTCGGAGGTTGGTGACGGAGTCTGTCCGAAATGCCGAAGGTGTCTCTGTCTAGCCTAGTTCGAAGTGGTAAGAAGCGAAGTGTACTTCGGAGCGAAGTAAAACAGTGTCGGAGCTTGGTTCGAAGTATGTACTTCGAAGACAAGGCTTCGAACACAACTTCGAACCACGAGCTTCGGAGCGAAGTAAAACTGTGCCGGAGCCTGCTTCGAAGTATGCACTTCGAAGACAAAAACTTCGAACACCCTTAGAACCGAAAGCTTCGAAGCACAACCTTCGAACAGAAAAGCTTCGAACACACAAAGCAGACGGACAACCTTCGAACAGAGGAGCGAAGTCTGTCACGCGACAGAAATGCAAGTCCGAAGCCAATGCCCTACCTTCGAAAAGATCAAGCTCCGAAAAGAGAGGCGAAGGGTGACATGCTACCAAGAGATCGATGCGAAGCTAAGTGGAAGGACAAACTTCGATGACAACACGAGACTTAACGAAGTGTGAACTTCGAACAGCTAGGGCCGGAGTACCTTCGCACTGTCGATCGAAGTATGCGATGGTGTCCGTTTAGAAAATACTTTGAAGCTAGCAACACAGGACACAAAGATTTAGGTTCGAAGTCTGAGCGAAGCCTTTAAAGATGTTCGATCGGAGCCTGCCTCACGGAGTTAAGGGGCTTCGCACAGAACCGAGCTTCGCAGACACACTCAGAAAAAGGTAAAAGAGACTGTCAGCTTCGATCAAAAAGCTGGGCAATAGAAGGTGAAAAGCTGCTACAGGACACTGTAGCTACAGCAGCAGTACTACTTGCAACAGCAAGAACTAGTACCCAGTTCGTGAAGAACAGAAGCAACAGAAGAAGCTTCTCCCCAAGAAATAAATTCACCAGCTCGTGCCCAAAGCATTAACTTCCCAAACCGAACAAAATGCAAGCAATAAATTCACCAGGGACCAAGGCATTTACGCATTCAAGAGATTTGAGCAAGAAAAATGCATACACAAAGAGGAGCCAGTCCTGGCGGCGCACACAGGAGAGAGAAGAGAGACAAAAGTGACCCAATGGGTGGATTTGATTTCAGCACAAAAGGGTAGTCCAAACCCTAGGGATTGGGGTGCTATTTATAGGCAGCCCAACACTAGGAATATTCTACCAGCCCCTTAGGGTTTTTACAGACTCAAAAATACAGAAAAAGACTCTACTGCCCTTAGGTATTTTTACAGACACAACTAGCTGACTGTGGGCCTAGAGTAACAGATGACATATCCGGAAGCTACTCTTCTGGACAGTCGGATACAGAATCAACGGTTGTCAGTTTTGCGCCGAAACTGACAAAGCCTCCACCGGCTTTGCACCAGGTACCCGGATTGGGCCGGCCCGACTCCGCAGCTCTCTCAGCCCGGCAATCGCTCACCGCCCGTGTACCTGAGTCAGTCCTGGTCAACAGCCCAGTGGGTCTTCTACTGCTTCTGGCCCATGCACCCGGATTGGGCCAGCCCGACTTCGCAGCCTCCTCTGCCCGACAGTCGCTCGCTGCCCGTGTACCTGAGTCACACGCGGCCCATTAAACAGCAGATCTCTTCTTTTCTTCAGTCCTCGTTGACTATCGTTGACAATGACTCATCACTTCTAGAGCCATGAGGCCCATGCTATTCAGCATGGCTCCTCAGCAGGTTCGATAGTTGGGCGGTAATGACGGCAAGAGCATCTCCATTGCTGCTAGACATGTCCACAGGCACAGGAAAAGGCTCTGATACCAAATTGTCACGGCCTAGCCTTGGCCGCAGGTTGTAGCTGTGTCTCGTCACGGTAGAAGAGAGGGAAACGACGCTAGGGAGGGCGCCCACGGGGAGAGGAAGAAGACAACACGGGACTGGGAACTAGAGGGGAGGAAACTAGAATCTTTATTACTTCTTGCTTGCCTTCTCAGGTCTGATTACATCCCTATATAGGGCAAACAACCTAACCACCCTAACTACTTTCCTAACTACCTAACAAACTTATCTAACAGACTTATCCTAATTCTTCTACCCCTATGCACCCTGGACCTAGGCCCCCTTAGGCTGGGCCAATGCGCCACATGACACCTGCCTTGCTTCGTCGCACTATTTGTGCACCTCAGCAGGAATTTCCTCTGAAGGATCTTGGGATTCTTCACAATTTTCTGGGGATGCTTGTTCAACACAAAGAGGGTGGTCTCTTTTTGTCTCAAAGGCAATATATGCTTGATATTCTCGAGCGGGCTGGTATGTCAGACTGTAAGCCTTGTTCCACACCCGTTGACCTCAGCCCAAAGCTCTCATCTGATGGTGCTCCTATCTCAGATCCTACTGACTTTCGCAGTATTGCCGGAGCTCTTCAGTATCTCACCTTCACAAGGCAGGACATTTCTTATGCAGTGCAACAAGTCTGTCTTCATATGCATGATCCTACAGATCCTCATCTTACTGCACTAAAACTCATTCTGCGCTATCTCCGTGGCACTCTGGATATGGGCTTATTTCTACAACCATGCTCTCAATCCGATTTGGTGGTTTATTCTGATGCTGATTGGGTTGGTTGCCCGGATACTCGTCGATCAACTTCTGGTTATGTTGTCTTCTTGGGAGACAACTTGGTCTCATGGTCTTCCAAGCGACAGCTCACCGTCTCCCGTTCCAGTGCTGAGGCTGAATACCGGGCTGTTGCCAATGCGGTTGCTGAAGCCACTTGGCTCCGACAACTTTTGACTGAGCTGCACAATCCGTTGTCCAAAACCACCTTGTTATATTGTGACAACGTCAGTGCCATCTACATGTCATCCAATCCTATTCAGCATCAACGCACCAAACATGTCGAGATAGATCTCCACTTTGTTCGGGAGCGTGTTTCTCTTGGTGATGTCCGTGTACTTCATGTTCCCACTACATCACAATTTGCTGATATCTTCACCAAAGAGCTACCTACATCTATATTCAATGAGTTCCAGTCCAGTTTCAACGTCTGTTCTCACCCCGTTCCGACTACGGGGGCGTGTTAGACAGTCATATTCTAGATAGGACTGGACTCTTCTAGATGGTGGTAGAACATGTCCAACTAGTAGTTTTCTGCTTCTATACAGCTGGACACCCTTTTCTGTTACAGCTAGACATTCTGTTATAGCCTAATCCCCCTCTATAAATGTAACCCCTGTACGGCTGTACCCCCTTTTGCAGTATCAATAAACACAGAATCATTCTCTTACAGTGCCTATCAAAGCTGATTTGGCAAAATTGCAGCAGCAAGATATTCCCTAACGCCTTGGTGCCACCTACAACCATCTTTGGAACACTTGATTGAGTCAATGGTGCTCTACTTTCCAACTTTGTACATTAATATTAATAAGAAGTGTCATCCTTTTCCCTGTGGACATTCGCCTGATTCAGGAGCATACTTTTGGTTTGGTGAGATATAATGTTTGTATGTAATGTGTGTTGAAGAAAAATATTTGAGAGGGAAGGCTATTGAGAAATTGTGGATGTAGCAATAAGAACCATTTTTAGTAACTTGAGCATGTGAATGCTTTTGCAAAGCTCCATGGGTAACAAGGAGAAAGCACACTTATTATAATGAAGTAGTTTCCTTTTATTACAGCATTTTGTACTTTCAGTTGTTTCTGTTAGAGCTTTAATGTATTTCTGTCAAAAAAAATGGACACAGCAATAAGAACCCATTTTTAGTAGCTTGAGCGTTTGAATGCTCTTGCAAAGTTCCATGGGTAACACAGAGAAAGCACACCCACTAGAATGAAGTAATTTCCTTGTACAATACGCTTTGTAGTTTATATATGTTCCTATTAGAGCTCTATAGCATACTCGTCAATATTCTAGGGAGATTCAATAGTTCAATTTCCTTAGGGTGCAGTTCTACTTCTTAGGCATGGCATTAAGGCTGTCAAAAAAGCTCGAGGCTTGCGAGCTACTCGAACTCGACTCATTCTGAGCTCGATTCGAGTTTGGCTCGAGATCTAGAGGAACCGAGCACGAGCTTGATGCAAAGCTCACAAGCTTGAACTTGAATAGTTTGATACAGATTGATATAACTTGTGATTATGTTGGAAAATTGGTGGTGGGAGTAGAGCATTTCCAAGCCAAAGACTCCATTCTGTTACTAGGCAAGAGTTGAGCTTGATCAAGCTCGAACATTAACCAAGCTGAGCTTGAGCCTTGTTTGAGGCTAGAAGGTTTTCTGGGCTCGTGTCATGTGGGGCCGCACCTACAGCAGGCGTCGGCGGGCCCGCGACGTGCGCAGGGCAGCCGAACAGGCAGGAGGCATGCAGGAAGTAGGGGGCCGGCGCCAGGAGATTTGAATAATTAGTTGAGATTTGAATAATTAGTTGAGATTAGTTAATTGGTTGCTAGAGATAAGATTGATTAGCTGTTAAGAGATAAGATTAGTTAATTGGTTGCTATAAAATAGGGGATTAGCCCGCATGGGAGTCTTTTGGGTGGCTATATAAGCCATAGTCAGGGTCAGATGTAATCAAGCAAATTCAATATCAATCTATTTCCCTTTCCCTACTCTTCCAAGAAAACCTACGGCTGAGGGGTAAAACCTCGCCGGGGACAACGGACCGCGGCTACGAACTACGTAGCCTAGGTCCGGCTACCCAGGGGCCTGAGGCCCTTGACAACCTGGTATGGTATCACGATTCCGGCGATCCTCATCCGCGCGATCTGCTTCTCAACCACAGCCAGCCACCAACACCATGGGTGACGACCTCAGGAACACCTTGGAGATGCTCGCGGCCAACATGCGGTCCCTGCAGACCGCCGTCGAGGCCAATGCAGCGGCGATCCAGGCCCTGGCTACCGACCACACGTCCTCCGCTTCCAACGGGCCTCGCCCGGGAACCGGCGAACACCACAGCGATCGGCCGCCACGGTTTCAAAAGATGGATTTTCCCCGTTACGACGGCAAGTCCGATCCCCTCATCTTCATCAATCGCTGCGAATCATACTTTCATCAGCAGCGCATCATGGAGGAGGAAAAGGTGTGGATGGCATCATACAACCTTGAAGATGGGGCGCAACTGTGGTACATGCAAGTTCAGAGGGACGAAGGGACCCCGCCGTGGCACCGGTTCAAAGAACTGCTCAACCTGCGCTACGGTCCGCCCCTGCGTGCCGCTCCCCTATACGAGCTCGCGGAATGCCGCCGCACTTCCACCGTCGCGGAGTACCAGGACCGTTTTCAAGCACTCCTGGCTCGCGCCGGACCTCTCAACGAGGAGCAACGAGTGCAGCTGTTCACAGGAGGTCTTCAGCCACCACTCAGCTTCGACGTGCGGATCCTCAATCCACAGTCCCTCGCGGCGGCCATGAGCCTGGCACGGCAACTAGAGCTTCGGGAACAGTACACCACGGCGCAACCCCGTCCAGCCGGCCGTGGTCTCCTGCCTGCTCCTACCTCACGTCCGGCGCCACCGGCACCGCCAGTACCCAAGGCCGACACATCAACGGTCACCGTGGAGGGTCGTCCGGTCAAGCGACTGACCCTGGCAGAACAAGAGGAGCGCCGCCGCCTCGGACTATGCTACAACTGCGATGAGAAATTTGGCCGGGGGCACAACCGCGTATGTAAGCGGCTGTTCCTCCTGGACTGCGCCATGGAAGACGACGACGAAGAGGCAATAGGGGATGAACTGGCCGAGGAGTCGCCTACCTTCTCCCTGCATGCCATCGCTGGAGTCCGGTTCACCGACACCATGCAGATCGACGTAAAACTCGCCGGTAACCCCTTCATCGCGCTCCTGGACTCCGGGTCTACTCACAATTTCATCTCCGAGTCCGCGGCGCAGCGATCCGGCCTGCCCATCCAACACCGGCCCCGCCTCACAGCTACGGTGGCAAATGGCGAGCGGGTGGCGTGCGTGGGGGTCATACGTCAAGCGGCGGTCACTATTCACGGCGACAGTTTCCACGACGATCTGTTTGTTATGCCTCTTGCAGGTTATGACATAGTTTTGGGCACCCAGTGGCTGGCGAAGCTGGGCCCTATCCTTTGGGATTTCGGCGGACGAAGCATGACCTTCAAGTGGCATGGCAAGTCCATCTGTTGGCAGGGAGTGCCTAGTACCACGACGTCCTCCGTCCACACCATCTCGGCCACGCCAACTCTACTGGATGAACTGCTCGCCTCTTTCGCCGACATCTTCGCCGAACCTCACGGCCTACCGCCGCACCGATCTCGGGATCATGGCATCACGCTACTCCCGGGCGTGCCACCGGTCGCGGTACGTCCCTATCGCTACCCGGCACGACACAAGGATGAGCTGGAGAGCCAGTGCGCCGCAATGCTGGAACAAGGGCTCATCCGGCCAAGTTCTTCGGCGTTCTCCTCGCCGGTCCTCCTCGTCAAGAAACCTGACGGATCATGGCGGTTCTGCGTCGACTATCGCGCCCTCAACGCCATCACCGTCAAAGACGCTTTTCCTATCCCGGTCGTCGACGAGTTGCTGGATGAGCTCCACGGCGCCAAATTCTTCACCAAGCTCGATCTTCGCTCAGGCTATCATCAGGTCCGCATGCGCGCCGACGACATCGCCAAGACGGCGTTCCGAACACATGACGGCCTGTACGAGTTCCTGGTCATGCCATTCGGCTTGTGCAACGCCCCGGCAACATTCCAAGCGCTGATGAACGACATACTACGACCTTTTCTGCGTCGTTTCGTCTTGGTATTCTTTGACGACATTCTGATTTACAGTTCATCGTGGGCTGATCACCTACGCCATCTTCGGGCCATCTTCACGATACTACAACAGCACCGGCTCTTCGTCAAACGCTCCAAATGCGCTTTTGGTGAACGTTCCATTGCCTACCTAGGACATGTCATCTCCGACGTGGGCGTCGCCATGGACTCCGCTAAGGTACAAGCGGTCTGCGACTGGCCACAACCCCGTTCGGCTCGCGCAGTGCGGGGATTCCTAGGCCTTGCGGGCTACTACCGCAAATTTGTCCAGGACTACGGCTCCATTGCGGCTCCACTAACGGCGCTGCTCAAGAAGGACGGGTTCTCCTGGAACGACGAGGCGGCTACAGCTTTTCAGGCCCTCAAAGTCGCGGTTACATCGGCGCCGGTCTTGGCGCTACCGGATTTCGCACGACCATTCATCGTCGAGTGCGACGCGTCGACATACGGTTTCGGAGCAGTGCTGATCCAAGACAAGCATCCCATCGCCTACTTCAGCCGGCCGGTGGCACCACGTCATCGCTCCCTCGCGGCATACGAGCGAGAACTCATCGGCCTTGTGCACGCCATTCGACATTGGCGACCGTATCTTTGGGGACGGCGTTTCACGGTGCGGACAGACCACTACAGCCTTAAATTTCTGCTTGATCAGCGCCTCGCCACAATTCCACAGCATCATTGGGTCGGCAAGCTCCTAGGCTTCGATTTCGCCGTCGAATACAAGCCCGGGGCCCTCAACACAGTGGCGGATGCCCTCTCCCGCCGCGACACAGAAGAGGAAGCCACAAGCAGCACGGTTATGGCCGTCTCGGGACCGCGCTTCGACTTCATCACACGTCTCCGAGACATTCAGGCCACCGAACCAGCGCTGGTCGCCCTCCATGAGGAGTTGGCAAGGGGGTCACGGGCTACACCGTGGGCTCTCATCGACGGCTTGGTGACCTATGACGGGAGACTGTACGTACCACCGGCATCTCCACTCTTGCAAGAGCTGTTGGCAGCGGTCCATGAGGACGGCCATGAAGGGGTGCAACGCACCTTACACCGTCTCCGACGAGACTTTCACTTCCCCGACATGCGCCGCATCGTTCAAGATTTTGTGCGCGCCTGCGCCACATGCCAAAGGTACAAATCAGAGCACCTACACCCGGCGGGACTTCTCCTTCCGCTCCCCGTTCCGACAGCTGTCTGGGCAGACATTAGCCTTGATTTCGTGGAGGCGCTACCACGAGTCCGCGGCAAATCAGTCATCCTCACGGTGGTGGACCGCTTCAGCAAATATTGCCACTTCATCCCACTCGCCCATCCGTATTCCGCGGAATCCGTGGCACAGGCGTTCTTCACCGACATTGTACGTCTCCATGGGGTGCCGCAGTCCATGGTCTCCGATCGGGACCCCGTATTCACTTCAACGTTCTGGAAGGAACTGATGCGCCTTCTGGGCACCAAGATGAACATGACATCGGCTTTTCATCCGCAGTCCGACGGCCAGACGGAAGCTGCTAACCGTGTTATCACCATGTACCTCCGTTGTTTTACAGGTGATCGTCCCCGCCAATGGCTCCGTTGGTTACCGTGGGCGGAGTACACATACAACACTGCCTACCAGTCGTCCCTCCGTGAGACACCCTTCCGAGTGGTCTATGGGCGGGATCCTCCGTCCATCCGGTCCTATGAACCAGGCGACACTCGCGTGGCAGCAGTGGCCAAGACGATGGAAGAACGAGAAGAATTCTTGGCTGATGTACGGTTCAGACTGGAGCAAGCACAAGCTGTCCAGAAGCACCACTACGACATAAATCACCGCCAAGTCTCCTACATAGTGGGCGACTGGGTACTGCTCCGCCTTCGACACCGCCCAGTTGCCTCTCTATCGCCGGCGGTCAAGGGCAAGCTTCAACCGCGGTTCTTCGGACCCTACCGCGTCAAAGAACTCATCAACGAAGTTGTTGTTCGTCTTGAGCTCCCTCCTCGCGCCAAGCTCCATGACGTCTTTCATGTTGGCCTATTGAAGAAATGGGTGGGCGAACCGCCAGCAGCTCCGCCACCTCTGCCCAACATCCATCATGGTGCGGTGGACCCGGCACCAGAACAGGTGGTGCGCGCCCGTATGGCTAGAGGCGTCTGTCAAGTGCTTGTCCACTGGAAGGGCCAGACCGCGGCATCGGCGACATGGGAAGATTTGGACTCCTTCCGCGACAAGTACCCCGACTTTCAGCTCGAGGACGAGCTGGATCTCGAGGGGGGGAGAGATGTCATGTGGGGCCGCACCTACAGCAGGCGTCGGCGGGCCCGCGACGTGCGCAGGGCAGCCGAACAGGCAGGAGGCATGCAAGAAGTAGGGGGCCGGCGCCAGGAGATTTGAATAATTAGTTGAGATTTGAATAATTAGTTGAGATTTGAATAATTAGTTGAGATTAGTTAATTGGTTGCTAGAGATAAGATTGATTAGCTGTTAAGAGATAAGATTAGTTAATTGGTTGCTATAAAATAGGGGATTAGCCCGCATGGGAGTCTTTTGGGTGGCTATATAAGCCATAGTCAGGGTCAGATGTAATCAAGCAAATTCAATATCAATCTATTTCTCTTTCCCTACTCTTCCAAGAAAACCTACGGCTGAGGGGTAAAACCTCGCCGGGGACAACGGACCGCGGCTACGAACTACGTAGCCTAGGTCCGGCTACCCAAGGGCCTGAGGCCCTTGACAGCTCGGCTCGAGTTTATGGTGGGCTTGAGCCTGGATACCAAGGCTCGCTGGAGCTCGGCTTGTTGACCGCCCTACATGACATGATATATCACATGCAGATTCTGATTGTTTGCTTTTTGTTTTTTTGTAGTCTGAAGTGTTTGCTGTGGCTTTTGCTGTACTAGCTGCTGGTGCTATAATTCTCACACTGAATGTGCTGCTCCTGGTATTTTTACTCTCTCATATACTTGCTTGTGACACAACCACACGATACCTGATTTTTTTTTCTTGGCAATAACTACAATGGTTCATTGCAGGGTGGGCACATCAACTTCTTTCAAAGCCTAAGTCTTCTTGGATACTGTCTGTTCCCTTTGGATGTTGGAGCTTTGATTTGCATGCTGAAGGATAATGCAGTACTAAAGATCGTTGCGGTAGTTGTTACATTAGCGTGGAGCTCCTGGGCAGCATATCCATTCATGAGCGCTGCTGTTAACCCAAGGAGGAAGGCATTGGCGCTGTATCCTGTCTTCCTTATGTACATTTCTGTTGGATTCCTCATCATCGCAATAGATTAAGTGTAGAATTGTTGCTATGCTACTAATCCTGAGTTTTGTTTCCCTCGTTTGAGTGGTTTGACCATCAGAATTCAGAACGCATACAGAATTAATTACCCAGTGCCTATTGTCCTTGTCGCTGGCTCGTTACTTCGAGTTTTGTTTTACCCCTTTTTCTGTAGGCAGAAGTTATAAGGTCATAGAATGTAGCAGAAAGTGAATAAGGGATAAATGCTGTAAAGACACCTTCATTGGCTTGTGTATTTGTGTGCCGTGCTCTGGCGCTACCATCTCTGCCTTTCTGCCGACGTCCTGATTATCTTGCCCTTTTTCCGATTTTACAAAGTAAGTTGTTTTAGATTTGTATGTAGAGTTGTTTAAAATAAATTGTTTTGTATTATGTATTTTGGATATTTATATCTCTAATAATACATTAACTAATAATACATTAACGCATCTTCGTCTACTACGCTCTCTTTGCTCCCGCAGGGTACAATTCAGGTTTTTTATAAGTTAAAACAAATAAGGTAATTTATTCTGCTAGTTTATTATAATTTATAATAAGGCTGAAATAAATACACTCTAAGTTAAATATATGCAATGGATTGCAGTTTGTTAGCTACTACCTGAAAACAGTAGTACTGCATATATTGTATGTAGCACATGACGGCTTCCTGGAAGTTTTGATCGATGCGTCTGAATCATTGCGTATTGGGTCAAAGAGTCAAGTCCGGCAAATCCTATTCTTGCCAATATGACCGTGTGATGAAACAACCGCGCAAATCGCCACAGGCTTCAACTGGAAGTGAACTGGATTGGTCGCATAAGTTGCAGCATTATTTCTCTAGTCCACTGGGCCATTGACGTACCCTTCTCGCCGTCTCCACTCCGCAGTGTGACCAATCTGAACATGCCGGTGACTTCTGACTTATTTTAAGACAGTGCAGCTGCGAGGAGGCAGATCATATACTTTCCACGCAATGCTCATCCCAAGTGAAAACAAAAGGAGGAACCCGCCTTTGAAAAGAAAAAATGATACAATTACTTTTGGTACAAGATAGAAAAGCATTTTAATAATTCCGCGTCAAAAATTACAAAAACTGGGTGGCCAGGTAGAACCCGGTCTAGGGCGGTTGAGCGGCGACACGACCTGGACGGCGAGTCACGGCAGCAGGATACAACCGGGCAACATGGTCTGACGGCACTAGTGGGAGCGGCGCCGCAGCACCGGTGGCGGGGAGGTGGCAATGGGTCGCTAGTGCCCGCAACGGAGCATTTGGCAAGCTCTTTTTTCTATTTTTTCAATCATGTTACTGTCCAATCAATGGCTAGATTTGATTACGTATCATATATGGTATCTTGTATCTAGTGGTACCTCCATAAAGATAGTAAAACTCCTAAAACGAAAGTGTTCTACTTAACACACAATTAATGGTGACGATTATATACTTTAATAAGAGACTTGACCAGTTCGTACGCCGTCGGTGTGGCAAATTAATCTTTTCGTTCGAAATGAACGCGTGATCCTCCGTCCATCGTTAGCAGCCGGTTCAAAACGCGTCCTAATCAATACCGTCACTACGTTTAATTCCGTAACAACGTGATGCTGTTTCCCAATGAAACAAAAAGGTATAAGAAGATGAGAAATAATACAACCCAGGATGTCGCTCGCTATCAACGAACTGTACGATATCACGATATGCAGGTACCTCGAATTTATGTTTAATTCCTTAGCTGGGTAGTGTTTTTCAGCTTATGGATTCTAGTTTATTTTCAGATTCTGCAGCTATTGATTCTCACAATCTAAGTCTAAAATCTGAACCGTTTGTTTTCATATCAGATTCTAGAAGTATTTGCAGCTATCAGAAGTTGAAACAAAAAGATCCTTAAATGATTCTAAACTTTGCCGAGACAAATACTGATAAATACAATAGTCCAAGCAATGTGTTATGTGCGCAAACGCTAAAACAAGGCAGGCTAAGCCATATTTGATTGGAAAAATTACCCGTTTGTCCTGAAATTTATTGTCATGTTCCTAAATGTCACAAATTTAATGTCGTTACAATTTTATTACAAAGTTTGCTGATTTATTTACTCTTTTGTTATTTTTTTCATTTATACTCTTTTTTTTCTCTTTTTTCTTTTATATTTTACAAAACTGAATCGTTGTCCATGTTGTGGTGCGGCGATGGCCATCGCCCCGACAATGGCGGCTCACTGGTCTCTCTTTGCGGTTTTATAAAATAGAAAAGGAAAAGGAAAAAGAGTGTAGATAAGAAAATGACAAAAAAGAAAATCAGCTAAACGGGTGATAAAATTATAAATGACATTAACTTTGTGCCATTCAGGAATATGACAACAAATTTTATGGCAAACGAGCAATTCTCCCTCGAACTATTTGATAAGTATAGCTACTTTAAAACCGTTCAGATTTTTATTTTGTATTACGAAACTTAATATGCGTAAAATATAAAAATAAATTGGTCTTGAAAAAAAACGGAGAACCATAACGATCTGCGTATTCTCACGAATTCTCAACAAGCAAGGCACGAGTCGTCTCCTTCCTTCCAGCCACCTTCCAAGTTCCAAGTCTTTCTTTGCACCTCCCTCTCTCCTCCGGCCCCCGCTACGCGGCAGGCTGCTCTATATTTAAGCTTCCGGCCGGCCACATACGGCTTCCATGACTCGGCGATTAACCATCCTCGAGGCTATTTGTGGTCTGGTCACCGTGCTTCGTCGATCTCTCCGGTGCCGGGCATGTTCATGGAGGTTATCATGGCCGCGACGACGACGGAGCTGGACATGGAGGCGGCGGAGCAGCTCATCCAGCTGAGCGGTTGCGGCGGCTACGGCGGCGGCGAGGAGTCGTCGGAGAGCAGGAGCACGGAGAGCGTCAGCAAGAAGCGCTGCGCCAAGGCGGCGGCCGGCCGCAAGGAAGGAGATAAAGAGGCGGCCGTGGAGAGCTGCAGCAGAAGGAGAGCTGCTGCGGACGGGGAGGAGGGCGACGAGGTCATCATTGGCGGGGAGGCGAGGAGGAGGCCGAGGTTCCGGTCGCTGTCGAAGGTATACAGGGAGACTAGAAGGCTGGGCGACGATGACATCGTCGCCGGGGGCTGCGCCAGGCCGGTGGAGGATGGCGAGAGGAGGACGACGGCAAAGAAGAAGAAGCGGGCGAGGTGGCAAGGAAGAGTGCAAGATGTTAGTTTTGCTCAAAACTTAAAAATTAGTAGCACATAAATCCAGATTTAATAATTATCTAGCACATGATTAATTAATGTAAAAAGAAAAAAAGGTAAAATTATATACTAACGTTAAAGTAGTCATCTTTCTTTCTAAATTAAATTATCACATTATCGGCAGCAAGAATTTAGCCTTCTACCTCAGCTTCTTAACAATCAGTTTTAATAGGAGTCTAATAATACAAAAGCTCTCAGCCATGTTTGAGGAACCGTAGATTCTCAGAATAAACTAGTCCGAATATTAACTGTTGGGTCGGTAGATTTTATTCAATGATATGGTGAGTAAATAAAAATCTACAAAATTTAGAAAAGCTAGAGTCGATCAGCTTCTCAGCTAGGCTTGAAGGAACTAGTTGCTTATGTAAATTTTGAAAATATGAACTACACAAGTTATTTGGGAGAGCTTCTAGATACTACAAGTATTTAGTTAGCGAGAAACTCCTCCAAACAAGACCTTAATAACCCAACCTATGAAGATAGAGTCAAATCCGTGTTTTCCCATTACAACACAAACTCTTAGTTATCTTTTTACTTCTAACGGAAACCTAATAGATTATAAGTTATTTTCTGTGTAGATCACAACTTTTATATGCAAAAGTATCCCATACTTGACGTGTATATTCAATTCTCGCTTGAGTTAAGATCAAGAAATGCTCATGCATCGATCGACGCATGGAGGACGAGGCATCAAGATAGATTGGCAATCTGTTTTGTGAAAATGGATGCTATGCTAGGTACGTAGCCTCGATCTAGCTAGCTAGCGAGATCGGCTTGTCTTGTTTCTTGCAAGCACAAGAATCGCCCGTCTTAATCTGCATCGAGTTCATAAAAATCGCTGTTTGCCAGGCAAGGGATCTACCTGCATTCCTTCAAACTTGCTTGCTCAAATTCGAGTTTATCTAGAGGATGTCAAATCAACAAGGTCCAATAATGATTTGCATCGCAAGCTTACCGGATTAATTAATCGAATCCTCTATCGCGGTTTTGATGGATGACAGATCGATGATCCAGGCTTTGATCTGCACATGAACAATTCGAGAGAGAGAGAGAGGAACGAATTGAAAGAGGCGAGAATTAAGGCAGAAACGACTTGGCCAGTTTGAACGGAATGCACTTTCTTCAATCACAACGAAGATACATACATGCTAGCACACGCCAGAAGTTTGAATCTTGAAAGGGATTAACGGGTTGTTTGGCTCCGCTAGTCTAAAGTTTAGCCTTTATTATATCGGATATTCGGATCCTAATTAGAAGAACTAAACATGAGTTAATTATAGCATATTTTTACTGTAGCACCAAATTGTCAAATCATAAACTGATTAGGTTTAATAGATTCGTTTCACGAATTAGCTTAGAGGTTCTGCAATTAGTTTTCTAATTAACTTATGTTTAGTCCTTCTTAATAGCATTCGAATATCCGATGCGACAGAGACTAAACTTTAGCTTAGGAGAGTCAAACGAGACATAATTGATGGAAGCAACTATGCCCCCGGACATACTCGTGTGAAGTTGTGCCAAACTTTGAGGCATGTTTCAGGAGTTTATGGCGGCTAGAGATTCTCAGTAACTAGCTAGTCTGAATAGTTGGATAATCTAAGTATCTAGCTGATGAGAATCTGGAAAAACTAGTGTTTTCCAGTTTCTGGATTCTAGTTTATTTTTAGATTCTGCAGCAACTGATTCTCACAATCTGAACCAGAATCTGAACCATTTGTTTCATCTTAAAATTCTAGAAGTAGCTGCAGCTGCCAGAAACTCCGTCAAACAAGCCCTTATATAACCGGTGAATCATTTATCTCTAACTGATAAAACATTCATCTTCAATAAGTGAAATATTTAAAATACAAAGGGTGAAAAATATTTGAAATAAAATAGATAAAGCATTTTGTTCTTACGTATGAAACATTGAGTTCTAGTTACCGCATGTATAAAACATCTATCTTTAACTAGTAAAACATTTAACTTCATCGGGTGAAACGATCATTTTTAACTAATGACATATCTTTATACTTTAAATCCTCTACCGTTTGGTGTTTGCTGCATCCAGAGCGCTCCACATCAGCTATTTCATGAGAAGGTCCTCTGATTATGTGTAAATTTGCAGCACTCCTCGTTGCTTTCGTTTTTCCAGAAAGCCCCTCGCGTTTTCTAGAAATTAGTCGTGGGTGCGTTTGTGAGAGATAAGATGTTCCCATCAATCCCGTGTGCGCGACCAGATGTTAGCTGCCGATCTCTAGCCCTAGGCGCCACCGATTCCCTCGCCTAACTGCTCGCCGTCGTTCTTGGGCCCCCTCGTCGCAGCTTCTCGCCGGTGTGCCCACCGGCCGCCCCCAGCCCTCCCTCCCATTCTCGTCTCTCTTCTTCACACCGCACATCTGCTCTCGTCCTCTCCATTCACCGGCGTCCGTCGGGTGCTGGCAGCAGCGAGCCGCCCCTCCGACCGGGACCACGTCACCGACACGTCCTCGCCTCCACATCCCAACCATCACTACATGGCTCCGTCGACGGATCCGGGCTCTTCACCGCTATGCACAATTCCCCGGGCTCAAGACACCACTATACTCATCGTCGGCTCCACCACCCGCATCGGCCGCATCGTCGTCCGCAAGCTCATGCTTCGGGGCTACAACGTCAAGGTCAGTATTTTGATATCTTCCTCTTGTTTCTTTTTTCCTTTTAATCCAAATACTTCGATTCAATTTATAAACTTTTTGTTCTGCAATAGGCTCTTGTCAGAAGGAATGATCCAGAGGTGATCGATATGCTTCCAAGATCTGTGGATGTTGTGGTTGCTGATGTTGTCGATGCTTCTTCTGTTCAAGATGTCGTGTCAGGTTGCAACAAGGTAATCTACTGTGCAATAGCAAGGTCAGCAATTACGGGTGACCTTAACAGAGTTGATAATCAAGGTGTCAGGAATGTTACCAAGTCCTTCCAGGTGAGCTTGATAAACTACTACTGATTGTATTCAAGAATCATACAACAATGTCATTTAGATTCTGAAACACTGACTGGATTGTGAATTACTCTGCACTACAGGATCACTACAATCACCTGGATCAATCAAGGGCTGGCAAAAGCAGCAAGAGCAAACTGTTGATTGCCAAATTCAAATCTTCCAGATCTCTTAAAGGATGGGAAGTGAGACATGGATCATACTTTTAGGATATATATCCTTCTAGGTTTGATGAAGGCACCAATGCGTCGTTTGAATTCTCAGAAAATGGACAGGTTGTTTTCTCAAGTATAATTAATATGTAATTTCTGATTCAGGTTCCATGTTTTTGCATATCATTGTAAAATGATCATATTGAAAAATAGCTAACATGAAGGCATGAAGCTGGTAATTGTTCTACAACTGAATAAATCATCATTACCCAATTGATAAACATGATTCATTGATCCTATTATATCATGAGTGTCACTGCACTTTTTATGCTAATTATCAGGCATTAACTGAATTTCTTAATGTATTTTGTACATCTTATTTATGCTAATTATTGTGTGAACGACTACTACTGTGCATTCTGTGCTTCTGTTCAAGCTGGTCATTTTCTTCCTGCATTCATTTTTTACTTTGTTTGATAAGTCAGATACTTTTATTAGTAGATTAACAAAGTGTATGTGAGTTCATCCATAGAGACTTTAGTTTTGTGGGTCTGGAATTTTAAAGAAATAGAGAGACTTCAGGAATTAAAAGTTTGAACATACATTTCATATAAACGGCATTGCTATGGTCGTGGGAATTGACTATATATTTTTTACCACATGCTCCTGACTTGTGTTAATATGAAAATACCGTTTTAGTTTTTGAATCTTGATTGGGTTTCAAGTGCTCATTTTGTAGTTTATGTAGCACATGAATATACAACGTTGGCATGATTGTGTGCAAATTTTGATGTGCCTGCACATGTTTTCTCAGTAGTCAACCAACATTTTGCAAGAATTTTCTTTTATGCTTTTGCCACTGCCGACATTTATTGTTTGAGAGACATCAAATACTCTGTCTTTCAAACAAGCCAGATTATGCATAAAGTCCTGTCTGATAAAATGGTCAGATACTCATCCAATTCCCTAAAATTTGTGCTTTGTAAAATTCCACCATAATGTATTCTTGATACATGTGTTGTGGCCACCCACCAGTAAATTAGACCAAGAAAGTGATACACTTTATATTTTACTATACCGTAAACTCTACAGTGGCTTTGGAAAGCGGGATTTTTAAGATCCTACATGAGAAAATGAACTGATTTTTCTTTAAAAGTCTTGCATCCAAAGCAGCCTTAAGTAATACAAGTTCCATTTCTGCTGTTGCAATGAATCTCTTTATTTCCTTTACAAAAAAATAAAGAACCACTTTTTACAGGTGCACATGTAAACTTATGTATCAGTATGGTGCAAGGTCTATCAAATGTGCGGTCTGTGATTTTGTGATTCATCATAAAATTTGAATCATGGGACCATAACTGAAGTGTGTGCTTTTAGAATCTTTTCAGGCATCACCTGGTGCAGACTAGAAGCCCAACAAAAGTCCCATGAATATTCGGAATGGAGCTTCTCAAAAGGATGCTTTGAGTGCACATGTATAGAGTTCTTCCCTCAAGCATTTCTTCTTTTATTCACAATGATGGCAATATGCATAATTTGCAGTTGGGACTATATATACACATAATACATTATGGCAGATGGCTCTTGCTATGTATTTATCTATCATGATTATATATGAGATTGTCTCAATTTATTTGATGCTTTAGAATCAGAACCCCACGATGTTTCATGATCAAATTAATGATCAAATCGAAACTAAATTGATGTTGCCTGTTGGTAGACAATTATAAGCTGGTATGATGATTGTATTGTGTTGATCACTTTTTCATTTATCTGTGGGGATTGTATCTTAGCCAATCACAGTTAAGTAGAAAAATCAGCAAACATCAAGTGCTTATTTATGAATATATGTTCTACGTATATTCCGAAAAAATCTGTGGTGAAACCATTTTGTAGTATTGACGTGTTATTTCTCATGGTCATTGATTGCTGAAAAAAATATATATTGTAGGTTCTTGGTTATTGATGTGTAATTATTACTAACCACTCTCTATCAATAAGTTTTTGTAGGGTTATTGATGTGTAATTATTACTAACCACTCTCTATCAGTAAGCTTTCAATAAGATATAATGTACACGAGAGGTATCAATTGCATTTTATGTAAATAAGAAAAATAATAATGTCCTAAAAACATTTAGCTATTGTCAATCACAACAGTTTTTTATTACGTATGCTAAATTATTTCCTGTTGCAAATGTTGTAGTTGTTGTTTTTCATATCTCATAATTTTGCAAAAAAATGGAGAAAGCCTTATATTGGAAATTTATACATATATAATTTTGCAAAGCATAGATAGGGTGGCCGGAGGGCACCTCCTGGACTAGTTTATCTTTAAAATTCCGTTATTAACTGTGCATTTGGTGTCTTCAACTAGCGAAAGCGCTTTTCATTTTTTTTCACGTTTGGATAATCTACATACAACGTCGAATACTTGATCTATAATTAGTTACCCTGCAATTAAGGGCATGTTTGTTTCAGCTTCTTGCAGCTGCAGCTACTTCTAGAATTTGAAACGGAAACAAACGATTTAGATTCTAGAATCAGATTATGAAAATCAGCAGTTACAGAATCTAAAAATAAATTAAAATCTAGAAGCTAGAAAACATTAACTACTTAGACTAATTAAACTAATTAGCTACTGAGAATTTCTCTAATTGTTAGAAGCTGAAACAAACAGGTCTTAAAATTACATTTAATCTTAGCATATATAGTTTCCTTAGCAACGGAGGTTTTCCTTCCGTGATGTGCTCGATCAGCACTCAAAATGTGTCATGATCTTCAAGATAGGAGAGGCGGATGATTGCGAGGGGAAGGTGCAAGTGCAAGTAATGGAGCTCGGTAATATGCTCCATTAGTAAGTTGGATGCAAATATTAACAAGGAACTTAGTACCTAAGCTCGATTAAGATGACATGATTGATTGTACGTAGCTCTGCCCACGGAGGAACAAAGTTGGATTACAAAACATAAGCATACATTTTGTTAGATTGCACTTTGCATCACTCTTGAATATGAGAGTGTTTGGTTTTTGAGGCTAAAGTTTAGTCCCGTCGCATCAAATATTTATATACTATTTTAGAGTATTAAATATAGATTGTTTACAAAACTCATTTATAATCGGTGGATTATTGGCGAGCCGAATCTAATAAGCTTAATTACGTTATGATTTGACAATGTGATGCTACACTAAACATTTGTTAATCATAGAATAATTAGGTTTATTAGATTCGTCTCGCCAATAATCCTCTGGTTCTCCAACTATTTTTATAATTAGTTCATGTTTAATCCTTCGAATTGATGTCTAAACATCCGCTATGACGTAGACTAAATTTTAATTCATGAAACCAAACACCCCCTAAATTCGGTGAGCATGCTATCGCAGTCACCATCAAAAGGGTTGTTGAGTAATTAATCTATCGCAGGCCGCCAGCCGCTAGATTGGAGCATTGATGTGTAGTGCACCTAAGAGTGGCTACATATTTTGTATTTTTATTTGATACTCCGTTCATCTTAAATTATAGTAATTTTAAAATTTTAATGTGTTTATTAAGATAAATGAAAAAAGTCCAAACTATATATCTCTTATAATCCTCTAAGCAATTAGTACCAAATGTAACTAGTAGAGGTAAAATATGAAGATTTAGGGAGGAAAAATGTAGAAATTATAATATTTGAGACAAAATTTGAATGGTAGAAATGACTATATTTTGAAACGGAAAAAGTATATAGCTACTAATATAAATATTGATCTTGATGTTACATGTGAAGTTAGGTCGGGTGGCTTTTGTTTCATCTTCAATATTAACTATTGATTCATAATAATTTAATATTTTTATAGTTGGATGTGTTTTCTTATGTGTTGGAGCTTTGAGACCTAGGTATCATTTGGTTCTTTAGTCCTATCACATCGGATATTTGGATGTTATTTTAGAGTATTAAATATAGACTATTTATAAAAACATATTTATAATCACTGGATTATTTATGAGACGAATCTAATAAACTTAATTACGCCATAATTTGACAATATGATGCTACAGTAAACATTTTCTAATCATAGATTAATTATGCTTAATAAATTCGTCTCGCGAATAATCCTTCGATTCTACATTTATTTTTATAATTAGTTCATGTTTAATGCTTTAAATTGATGTCCAAATATTTGATGTGACATTGACTAAACATTAGTCCATGGAACCAAACACCCTTTAACGAGTCATTGTTATTGAATTATTACTCTTAGTCTTACGTTATATCGAAGTTTATTCTCAATTTAACTTGTGGCGATGTTTGAATTATGTCACACTTAATTTCCGTTTCATTCAGTTGAACTCAATGTTTAATAATGGTTTAATTTCTTGTGTACTTGTTGATGGCTGAAGTGTTAAATATTGCTATCTTTCGATGAGTAAATGGGTATACTTGCAGGTATCGGATATGTGCATGAATATTTACCTATCACAGAGTAATAGGTATTAATATAAAATTATTTCACAGATATAGGTATAGGTATGGTTATATACTATTCATTATTGCTCTATTTCGTCACAAAAGAATGACACTATTCAAAATATTTATATAATATAGAAGAATAAAATATATAAAATGAGATTTAGGTAATTGACTAGAGAAAATAACATGAGGAATATTTTAGGGTTATATCTTAAACGTGGATATAGCTGAGTTTTTAGAACAACTCCTAAAGATGTTTTTGGGTAATCCTAACCTAAACATTGTCAAACAATTTCCATATTTATTATATTATATAGAAATTATGCCTACAAAAATGGATAGCTTCTTGGAAAAAATTCCCGTCCAATGATTTTTATGTCTCTTTTTCGCGACCAATTTCATCTTATCTTTTTTAATTATCTTGTAGAATTGATTTTTCAAGTGAAACTCTATTATTATATAACCTGGAGAGAGATTTGCTATTTTGATACTCCAAATAAATTACTTTCGTATTTTTAACATCTGAACTTATTTTCATTGATTCATATATTTGTACGTGTCAGTTTTAAAAATATTATCATAAATAAAATTAAAATATACATTTTGAAAGTCAAAACAGTAATTTTTTTTCCGGACAGGAAGGCCGGACCGGCAGAGGCGTTTTCCAATACTCTGCTTTTTCCGGGCGTTTTCCCTGGCTCGCCTCGCCCATCGACGACCTCCCCTTCACTCTACCCACGACCCTATTTCTTTCTCCACTCCCTCCCTCTCCGCAGCGGCAGCCGCTCGCTGGCAAAACCCTAGATCTCCCTTCCGTTAAAGCCCTCGACGAAGGTAATGTTTCTTGCCCAAAGGTTGGAGCTTTTTCGGTCCGGATCTCTTTTCGCCCTGCTCTTTCCCGTCTACACGGTTTGTTCGGTCGCTTTGTGTCGAGTGATTTCGTGGTGATGAGTGGCTGCTGTTTCTGCTGCAGTGCGGTGCGGGAGGATGGCGGAGCCGTCCAAGGTGATTCACATCCGGAACGTTGGCCACGAGATCGCCGAGGTGAGAAGCAGTGATTCACATCCGTTCTGGATTTTGTGCTCGTCTGCCCCCAGGTGGCTCGGTTTTACTGTGAAAGGTTTGGCCTTTACGGGATGTTCGCTCACCGTTCTGTTGTTGCTGTAGGCTGATCTGCTGCAGCTGTTGCAGCCGTTCGGCAGTGTCTCCAAGATTGTCATGCTGCGTGCCAAGAATCAGGTGAGTTCTTCAATTTGTTGTTGCGTGGTATGCCTTTAGCTGCTAAGAAGATGTGTTGTGATATATTATTTTCTTCGTGTGGTTTCGGGTGGCACAGGCACTTCTCCAGATGCAAGATTTGCATAATTCTGTGAGCGCGCTGCAATATTACAGTACTGTTCAACCTAGTGTAAGGTAATGCTATTCTTGTCTGTGATGATTTTGGATGCCAGTAGCTCCTAAGGAGATATTTTTATACAGGTTTTGCAAATTTAGCTGCTGCTGAAACATGGTTTGTTCCCGATCATGCATGGGTAGTGAGATTCATGAAAGCCTAGAGGGTTTGGGTTCTATCTTATGTGCTCTTTATATCAACTGATAATGCACAGAGCTTTTGTGTTACATTCTTGTTTAACCCAAAGATAAATTTACCTTCTTTGATGACTTTAGTATCTCATTTGGCATGTGATTACTCTTTATTGCAAACATGTTCACCCTGTTATGTCATTTTAGGGGAAGGAATGTGTACATGCAATTTTCGTCCCACCAAGAACTTACCACTGACCAAAGCTCTCATGGACGGAATTCAGATCAGGTACGCATGCACATCTATCCACCATTAGGTCTTTTCCTTTCTGAAGTTTAGGGTCTATTTATAAATTTTCAAAGTAACCGAGAGTGGACAATGTCATGTTTGATCTATGAAGCCTACAAATTTTATTATCCCAATAGTTTTTTCTTAAAGCTCATCATTTAGAAATTGGTTGCACGATACTCTCAAGTCATGTTAAGGCATGACAGCATAGAACATTGACTTTGCCAAAAGAAAGCCTTAATATTTCTTATGTCCATGCTGTCACATCAATAATTGCTACCAGACAGGCAGACACTCTTAGTTTTTTTCAAGCACTTACATCTGTTAAGTTGATTGTGGCTGCAAAAAACTGCACAAGGCTTTCTTCGATTGCACATTGCCCTTCTAGTGGACAATTCACTGGCTTTTGTTGGTTTAGTCATTGGAGTCTTTAATTCCCTCCAGTTACTGCACTCAAGTGGTCCAGTTTAGTTCTATTTAAATGGCATGGTACTATGTTGGGGAAATGTGCCTAAAAGTAAGTAATGCAATAGTGGTATTTTTCTAAAACCAGAAATAATGGAATTATGAGAAAAAGCCAGAAACTTCAATCACTGCTCATAATAACATGTGGTAGTAACATGTGACTCCATTAGTTGATGTTACACATTTGTTATATCAGAACCGAAAGGATGATTAGCTATTCAAGATCTTCTCATCTTTCAGATAGTTGAGTTAAGTTGCATACTGTATCTACTTATCTTATTGTTCCAAATAGATGTACATATTCCTCTCAATTTATTCTTTTCTCTCTCTCCTCTCTCTTGTCTTGGTGCTGGGCCTCAGGAGTCAGAACCCAACCGAATCCTCTTAGTTACCATTCACCATATGCTCTATCCTATAACGGTGGAGGTTCTGCATCAAGTTTTCAAAGCTTATGGATATGTGGAGAAGATTGTCACGTTTCAGAAGTCAGCTGGTCAGACTCCCCCATCTCTCTTTCTCTCACCCCACACACACAGTTGATATGTATGTTACTTTGCAGGTTGCATGTGAATGGCTAGGCTGACTTATGAATTTCTAAACTCAATATTTCCTAATATGGGTATTACCGCGCTATACCCTGGTTACAAAAGAGTTAATGCCAACTATCACAGCGACAATGTTGTAGCACATAGCAATTGATTACATTAATTGCAGCATTATGCATTATGCAGTGATACATGTGTCTGCTGCAGTGCGACATGCATGTATTACTAATGTTAGCAACAACATGGCTAAATTATGGCAGCATATAGATTTCTAGATCTTGACCTCTCACCCAATTGCTAGAAATTTCATTTGTTGTCCATACAGAAAAGTGGGTGCAAGCTTGATTTTCCCCTTGCATCCTAGTGCATTTGTTGTAGTATATAATTTTGGTCTTTTCAGTTGTTGCTACATATTCCTCTTTTATTGGGAAGATTAAGTATGGAATTCCCACCATTAATGTTTGAAAATTAGAGTTCTTACATTTTACTTGTTTGATGCAGGTTTTCAAGCCCTTATCCAGTATCAATCACTCCAAGAAGCTGTGGATGCATTTGGTGCTTTGCATGTAATTTTTTACTGTTCACTGACCATGAGTGCACCTATTTCTGATGTACTTTATTCTTACAAATGGAACATTGTAGGGAAGGAACATATATGATGGTTGCTGCCAGCTAGACATTCAATATTCAAAGTATGCTGTCACAACTCACAAGTCATAGTTGTAATTATTTTTTCTTAATCAGAATTTCTCATTTCCTTTCTCATATTTCAGTCTGAGTGAACTGCAAGTTCATTACAACAATGATCGTTCTAGGTAAATTTGTCTTCTCATCCCTACAAGTGGCATTATTGGAAAATTTGTAACCATCAGTAAATCTTATCGAGTTGTAGTTGCCTTACAATTTTCTCGTCTAATTTCTGTTAACAACTCATTCATTCTTTTTTATGACTTTTTAATCATCTCCTTGCCTTCTCTAAATTTCATCTTTTTATACAGGGATTTCACAAACCCATCATTGCCTACAGAACAGCGTCCAAGGGCCTCGCAGGTAGTCAGGTTTTAGGCTGTTTATGTTCCTTTTGTCATCATCACTTGTTACGTTGACCTATTTTTGTTGCTAAACTAAATAATGGATTTATAATTTGAAAATTATTGAAGCAGCAAGGCTATCCAGATCCAGGTGGTCTCTATGCCTTCCAACAACCTGGAGGTAGCACACTTCAGTTTTGTTTGAATTAAATTAAATATTTATTGTTGATGTTTGCAAAAGTGCCTGACTTATTTTCCTTCCGGGTCCACAGCTTCATATGCACAGGTTAGTGTCTTCTGTGATTATGTCTTCCAATTTGTGGGAAACACTTAGATGGATAATAACCCTGCGAGTCCTCATACAAAAACATTTGCATTTTCTGCTCACCAGATGGGAAGAGCTGCAATGATAGCAACTGCATTTGGTGGAACTTTACCCCCTGGGGTGACTGGTAGCAACGAACGTTGCACACTAATTGTCAGTAATTTGAACACCGATGTAAGTCTCCATCTGTTTTGAATCATGCAAGGCTTGTTTCCTATCTTTGACCTGCTTAGCTTCATTATTCTCAAAGTACTAAGCTTAAACCCTCTTGAATGAAAACTTTGGTCCCTGAAGTTTCACTAAAAGGTAGACATTTTAAAAAGCCCAAAGAGATCCCTGATATTTGAACTTAAAGCTAAAGCACTTAATCAAAGTTGTCATGCTGGCTGGGCTTATTCTGTATTGTATCTGACACAGCTAAGTGGAGATTAAGTAGAACAGCAATAAATTGTGTATAACTAGGTGTTACTTATGTTGAGCCTTTCCAGCCAATGAAATCATCATTGAGCTAGTCAATTTGAAGCCAAACTGGAATCAATCAGCTACTTGTCCTGGTAAACCTGTCTGTTGTGGTATGATAGGTCAAACGACAAACGTAGGTCAAGGAGCTGCTAGCCTGCCACAAAATTTCTGACCATTGTTTTGGATAATAAAGATCCCTTGAGATTCCAACTTACAAGGCATTTAAGCTATTCTGCAGATGTTATGGGCCTTAAACCTTGGCATCTTTAGTTATTAATTAACTCTTCTACCTTGCAGAAAATAAATGAGGATAAGCTTTTCAATCTGTTCTCTCTATATGGAAACATAGTACGAATCAAAATCCTGCGGAACAAACCAGATCATGCCCTTGTTGAAATGGCTGATGGGTTTCAGGCTGAGCTAGCGGTGCATTATCTAAAGGTATGCCCTCACATTGGCCATATCTGCTCAACAATGACAACCAAGCAAGTTTAGGATAAGCTTGACTATATCTGCTCCATTGCATCAAGTGTTCATAAGCTAATTTTCTATTGTAAACATGTATGCCTGCTATTTCATTACATTTGGGATGCTAATGTTCACAGGGGGGCATGCTGTTTGCAAAGAAACTCGAGGTTAACTACTCCAAGTACCCTAATATAACATCCGCTCCTGATGCGCATGACTACACGAGTTCAAGTCTCAACAGGTTCAATAGCAATGTAATCAAGAACTACCGACATTGCTGCGCCCCAACCAAAATGATCCACATTTCAGCCCTCCCCCAAGAGATATCAGAGGATGCAATTCTTAACCATGTTTCTGAACATGGTTCTGTTGTAAACACAAAGCTGTTTGAGGTGAATGGCAAGAGGCAGGCACTTGTCCAGTTCGAGAGCGAGGAGGAGGCAACTGAAGCCCTTGTATCAAAACACGCCACCTCGCTGGAGGGTAACATGATCCGGATCTCATTCTCCCAGATGCAGAGCATATAGAAACTCGTTCGGGGAGAGCTAATCGGACATGAGCAAGGACGTTTATTAGGAAAGCATTGAGCTTGAGATATGAATTATGTGCTCTGTTCTCATGTAGACTGATGCTTTGTCTTTTCTGTACCATGCTATTACCGAACAGTCTTCACTTTGGTGCCTTGTGCTGCACCAATCGTTTCTTCTTTTCTTCCCCTTGGTTTTAGGTGTCCAAATGATTTTGTGTCTGAATGTTGTGCTGTTCTAAGCAAAAGAGTTCAGTCCTGCCATTGACAGCAATGTGCACTTTAAAATCATGCTTGTTGAATCTAAAAAAGTTTTCATTGATGTTGTTTGATTTTGTCTGAGAAACCAATGTAATGACACAATGACACAGGATACAGAGATACAGATGCCATCGATCTTTTTAAAACAGAGTATAAATACTATTGACCACAGTACAGGTATACACATTTGGAGCGTGCATGAAACATTACACAAACTTTTCACTCAGAGCAAATTCAAGTGGTGCAGGACGATGACTTTCGTATTCGGATCTGCCTAATCAACAAAGCAACGCTACTTCAGATTTGCATATCAGATGTAGTAGCATCATTCGGGGATTTGCCCTCGTCAGACAGCAACCCTGGGCAAACCTACAAAAGCTACGTGACAATATCAATGTACTGTGTATATTCATCAGAACGACTGATGAAACGGCCAGGATAGGTCTGCATCATGCATGCTGCTGACCTGCTCCCATCTGCAGATTGGTACCTGATGTAAACTGATCGACTTCATGTTTCACGCGGTCATCATTCTGTTTAGACGGGTGCTCTGACCCTTATGAGGTGTTTGTCCTGGTGCTGCAATCACCTGCGGCATGGTCATTCCTCCAGAAACAATGATTTCTGTACAAAGTTTAATGACAAAATTATTAGGTTAAAACGATCAGTCGATATAGGAGACATGTACTAAAACAACACGTAACTGGATAGAGAAAATCTAGCACCCAGAGGATAGCTTTAAAATCAGAATATTGATTGCAGAATGAACCAAGTTAATAGGACTATAGGAGCAGCAGATAGTCACAATATTTGGAAATGCTTAATATAATTTACTATGCATCTCAATTCTGGAGCATTCAGGAGTTGTTTTTTTGGGACAGTAACAAATAATAGAGATCAGCACAGGAGAGTAGTAAATGAACCAACCTATCCCTTCTCGAATGGACAAATTTGGCCTTATAATTTCCTCAGAGTTAACTAAAAAGATGTCACCAATATATAGATGATTGGTTGGCACATATACACTGCACAGTTCTTCATCACCTTTGTCAGTCTGCAATGCAATATTAGATGATCACCTCAAGAGTGCACAGGAAAAATATGACACACAAATGACTTATATACACATATAGACACCATAGATCTTTGCCACTGAAGTGTGAAGTTGAACAGAACAGTACAATATGGGCCTTCAGTCCTTCACAATATCTATAAACCAAGTACACATTGGTGCTCCACCAAAAAAGTGCACATTGGTGAATGCATCTCATGCATCTTGATAAACTAAAATGTATACCATTAATAAAAGTAGAAGGCTCAAGTTCCATAGACTTCCATAAACTTTTGATTCTACTCTCTCTAGACTCTAGAGCATGTGACATGTATAAATAAATACCTGAAGAATCATCGTCGATGTTATGAATCCAAATGCATATTCACCAACACGGGGATGACTAATTATTGCTACTTCTTTAAATGCTGTTGTATTTTGGTCTGTCAAATGAGAAATATATAATAAGAACAATTTCTGATTGAACAAAAGGAATTACAACAAAGCTGGAAACTTGGAAGATAAGGATTAAAGTGATCTATTTACTTGTTGATACCTATGAAAACACAAATCAAGCACATAGAAACATGGTATTAGAATGATAATTTATCAGTTTCCGAAAACAGCGGCATGCAGTCACAGCAAAAAACATGAATGGGTTTATACAAAAACAAATAATATTTTCTTTACAATATTATAAAAAGCAAGACTTGGAATGATGGTGTGTTCACCAATTCCCCACTCTAGAAGATCTTTTGTGGCTAGATAAATATGTAGATTTCTTGTAAAAACATTGTTTGCATGTGTATGTAGGTGGGTGGGTGGTAAATCTTGTGTAGAATGTAGACAATTTTAGCTTTGATGATTAATGTTCTTTTGCATTTTAAAATCCAGATCTTACAATGCATTTATTTGGTATAATACTAGTATAGGCACATAGAATTGTATGCATGTATGAAATTACCTGGTGAAACAGCGGTGCTAACTTGCTTTGACGCAGAATATATGTGTCTTACAAATGGCATTTTCTTAATAAACCACTCTCCAACCCAGAAGACAGTTGAACCCACCCATGAAGACACAAATATTCCAACAAGGAGTATGAACACCAGGGAAGTCAAAAACCCAAGGCCTGAAATGATGTGACAAGCATTGTCATGAGCAAAATATAATACAAGCAATAACTTTTATTACTCTAGAGTGAACAATGATGAAGTCTTGCCAATTATAGCTCGAGAGTTTGTTAGTTCAACATATACTAATGCCGTCTAGAGATCATTACCGGCATTATTCTGAATTTAGGATCAATACCACACCAAATATTATGAAAGAAAGAAACAGCTAAATTATCTGACCAAAGTTCCCACAGTACATTGATCTACATTCAGATTTGCAAATCCAAGTTCTTTTGGGGGATTAAATTGAGATCAAACACAAATAGAGATCCAACGGGGGAAAACATCATAGGCTTCATATGACAGAAAAGGGGTAAATATACTGAAATCAATCTTTCTACTATTAGTCTACATATTTAGCATAAGTACAAAGTGGATAGAAAGAAGAATTTGTGAAAAGTTACCGAATATATCAAATCCAAGTTTTGCATAGAGCGGACTGAAAAAGCCATCAACAAATTGAATAAACCACCACGTGATGAAGAATGTGACAGCAATAGGGAAAAGAACTACACTGCAAATCAGAAGAGTGGACAAGACAGGGTATTAGGCTTGGATAAACTATAGCTCTTGAAACATATTTGGATTAGTTCTTGCATACCATCCTGTCATAAACTTTCTTGACACCCAGCTTTGAAGAACCGCAAAACATGCCTGTTTAAGTAAACCAGGTTAAGTACGAAACACTGGTTTAAACATAATCTAGCATGTGCATGTCGAGATGTACAATTCATTTGATGACAACCAGAAAAGAATATGTAAACATAACAATACTAGATACAAGTTTTGTCTAATTTTCTCAGAAAAATTTAATAATCTATTATTAGAATGATGTCAATAAAATTCAATGTTTACCAAACCAATGTTATTAAATCAGCTAGTCGACCCTAGTCGCCATGGCACCGACCAGGCGACTAGTCACAATTAGTCGATGACTAGGTCAACTAGTCAACCCTAGTGGCCTAGTCAGCCCTAGTCGTCTGTATAATCATCCTGTATATACCAGGACCTATAGGGTACATATACTATATCTAAATAAGCAAATTATCATTCAAAACAAAACCTCCATCTCTAGCTGTTGCAGGTCCACCCAAGTCTTCATCCTCCTCCATTCCTACTTCTGAATAAGATGCATCTGCTGTCTGCTCATCTTGTGCTTCTGCTTCATCTCTCACATCATGGCCACTGTCATCTTCTTCAGTGATATCTAGAACTGCATCAGTCTTCCTTGGACGCCTCCTCCTCTTAGCATAAGTCTAGCTAATAGAGACTGCTGCACAAGCAGTGGCAACTCTAGGCAAGTAACAACTCTGTAGACTCTCAGATGCACCAATAGATCCACAATAGCCCAAGTCAGCTCATTGCCATGATTTGCATGAACCGGTTCACAATTCACATCCACCCATTCATTTTCCCATTAAAATTCTTCTAGCAGGTAAGAGTGGAGGAGGGTATAGGAGAGAAACCCTATTGGGCTTGGGCCAACACAATTAACCTAGTGAGGCAGCTAGCCCAGCTAGTCGTTCAACACAACTAATCAGACAACCACTTTTCTGGTCATTGTAATCAAATCAGAGTGTCTAATCGAGTTCAGGTGATCGATTAGGCCGATTAATCGGACAACTTGATAACACAGACCCAAAGAACCCTTCAAGATGGAAAATATTATCAGAATGTCAAAATATACAAACCAAAACAATTGTTTGGTGTGGTTTGTTGCATTAAGTTATGTTTTCAAATTTCTATCTTCACATAATGCATATTATGGAATAATATTTTAGTGGCTGGCAGGTAGTATATGCCAGCTCTATATTGACAGATGAAATGTGCTTACTGCATGTTCAAGAGAGGATTATTCCAACTGTGTAAATTTGAATTCAACATCCAAGACGATCTGTCAGCGGATGACCTGTCTAGATTTTAAATCCATGTGTCCATGTGCGAGACGGTGGCGATGGTTCATTGCAGGACTATGTACTAATGCACAAACTTTCCTCCATGAATAATCAAGAATTAAATAGTCGTTTGAATTGAATACATTCAGAATATGTTATTTTGTATACAATAATATGTCAAAAATCTGTGTAAGCATCAACATCAGGAAGTATTTTGAAGAGCGCACAATTCATGCAAAAAACAAAAAATATTATTTTTTTTTGCGGGGGGGGGGGGGGGGGGGAACATAAACACATTTCAGTATTTGGTTACCAAAAAAAAAATGGAGGCCTCTCTAAACACGCGCATATGATGCACTACGCTACAGGAAACAATGCAACGTGCATCATCTAAAGACCAATTAGACCGCGGGAGGCGAGGTCAGATCAACATTCCAAACAAGTACAAGCCTAGAGATCAGAAGGCAGAAGAGCACGGGTGGCTGCCAGATCCGACAAAAGAGCAACACTAGGGTTTAACCAGGACAGGAGGAGCATGGGGGCAGAAAGGTAAGACCGATCCGAACCTTGCGGGTAGAGGTTGCCGGCGAGCTGGGCCGCGGCGGCGACTTGACGGGGTCCTCTGGGTCGACCGCCTCCGGCGCCTGGCCGAGGGGCACGGGCGCGTACTCCTTCTCCTCCGGCATTGCGAGCCCTAAGGAGCTTCCGGGAGCTTCTCTCTGGTGACCGCGACCGGGACCGGAGGAGGCCGAGGAAAGGGAGGTGGTTCGCCGCCCTCGCTGTCCTCCACCACCACGGCACCAGCAGCAGGAGGCAGCAGGAAAAGGAGGCGGTTGGTGACGGAGTTAGTAAGCGAAAGCGCCTCGCGGAGGAGATAAGCGACGGAAATACCCTCGGGTGGCCCCCCCCCGCGAATCCGAGACGGGCGGGTCGCGGGCCCCACACAACCACTGTCCCGTGGGACCGAGTGGCTCGTGGGACCGAGTGGCTCGTGGGCCCCACGCTCCCGAACGAACCCTCACGTGGAGCGGCCGGCGGCCGCGGTCGTGGTCGTCGCCGTGTTCGCCGCGTCTCCGGCTCGCCGCCCATGGTTGGTTCTATCCGCCCACACGCCGCACGGCCGCGCTGGCAGGATCAGGAACCAGAAGACGTACGTGGACTTGGAAGACGGTCAGGATTGGTTGACGAGGCGCACCCGTTTATTTTGGGCCGTTTATCTTGGGCTTAGGCCTGACCAGTATAGCCTCCCTACTGGGCCGGTTTTTTTGTTAGACCGTCGGACAAAAATCGGCTTGTCGTTGTTAGGCCGAAACATTACAGTCTTATCTGATGTTATAATGTTACGGTAGAAATAAAAAGATAATAAATATTTTGAACTTAAAACTAACAAAAACAGAAGATTTTGCTCCGTTTGGATCCAATGAACTAATTGTTAATAGCTAATTTTTAGCTCTAGTTCATTCAAACAACCTAACTAATTACTAAACTAACTGTTAGTCTATGGATCATCTGAGAGTTAGCCATTAGTGCATAAAAATAAACTAATGAGAGCTAATAGGGGTTCTTTACTCTTTTTCGAACTAATTATTAGTTAGTTGATAATTAATTGGCTAATAATTAGTTTACATATATTTGGATACTTTGGACTAATACCCAAAAAAGAGTAAAGAACCTCTATTAGCTCTCATTAGTTCATTTTTGTGGACTAGTTTGGATGAACTGAGATTAAAAATTAGCTACTAACAATTAGTTCGTGGAATTTCCATCGAATAGAAACTTAGTGCTTTACATTACAACAAATTAATTAGCTGGGATTCTCATCTACATTGTTGTTCAAGCAGCCGGTAAAAAATCTGAATGAAAATCTGAAAAAAACTGGGACTGGACAAAGATAGCAACGAATGATACCAGCAAAACAAAGAACAAACACAAGAGGGCTACCTCCGCCATCGTGCACCCGTCTTTGTTTCTTGCATCGATGAATATTGTACTACGACATCTTGTCCGGTTGCAAAAGACTCTTAATTACTAAATAAACAGTTATTAAAGAAAAATTACTACAACGATAAGAGGATGAAGAGCTACCTATCCTTGAATTTGATGTTTAGAAGCATGGCTTATCCAAATTCCAACATCAACCTTACTGATGATCTCTACCACTGACAACATGGAAAATTAAGGGAGAAAGAAGGAACTACTGCTGAGGAGGCCGAGGTGGCGGTGGATACTGGAGCGAACCAGCTGACCAAGAACTCGTGGTCGCCGGATAGGTCCAGCCAGTACTGTCCGGCCATGTCCACTGTACCGCCTCGCCGTGCTCCGCCGCTGCGCCGTAACCGGAGTTGGAGGAAGCAGCAGAGGACGGCACGGAAGCGACGGTGACGGAGGAGGTGGGATAGGAGTAGGGCCCAACCGAGCTACTCATCATGGCAGCGGCAGCGCCGGCGCCGTAGTACAGAGGATAATTGCTGACGCCGCCTCCTCCTCCGTGTAGAAGCATCTGGTACTGCTGGTAGTCCGAGACCGCGCTGGCCGGGTAGGCCGCCGGTGCCGGATACGACGCCAGCGGCGGCGTTGGTGCGGTCGTGGCGGTGGCGCCGGCGCTGAGTGGGATTGGGTTGCTGAGGCGCGCGTCCTCGGGGAAGTTGAGCTTGGCGCGGCTGCCGCGGAAGCGGAGCGCGGCCTCGTCGTAGGCGCGCGCCGCGGCCTCGGCGGTCTCGAACGTGCCGAGCCAGACGCGGGCGGCCTTGTGCGGGTCGCGGATCTCCGCTGCCCACTTACCCCACGGCCTTTGCCGCACGCCGCGGTACCGCCGGCCGCCTCCTCCTCCCTGCTCCCCGGTCGCCTCGACGGTGTACGTGGGCGAGTGCTCGTCCATGGTGCCCCCCTGCACGTCCGAGCTCTGCTCTTGCCCTCCTGCGCGCGGATGAAGAGAGCAAATAAGGTGGTGATCACGATCAGACTCTACGTGTAATAGTGCATCATATTTGACTCTTCTGTTGTCTCGCCCTATGCAGGCACGCTACTCGCCACGTACGCAGTTTGGCAATTTGATTCCATGCATTAAATGTGCACCTAACATCTCCCGGCTAAGAACTATTTAGTTCATTTAGTCTCTCTTGGTTAGTTCTAGCGACTAAAACTCAATAAAATAATTAAACAAGTATCAAAATATCTTTAATCAATGATTATTGTTGTCATTTTTCTCACCTGAGAGGTATTATTCAACCTCATGCTAACTAAAGTCTAAAGTTTAGGGACTAAAGTTTAGTCCCTTTTAGTCATCTTGTTTGCCAGTTTGGGGACTAAAATAAGCTAAACTTTAATCCTAAAATTTAGTAAGGTGGAACTAAACAAGGTCTAACTTAAGACATGTTTGTGGTATTTGTAGTTATTTAAAAAAAACTAAAATTATACTAATGGCCAATATAATATTCTTGTCTCAGATTTTCAAAATTAATAGTTATAACATATAAAAATAAATTAATTCTCGAATGTTAGAGAACCATCTTCTTCGGTTTTTTTTTTAAAATCAAAATACTTATTAGCTGATTTTCACAACATAACAAGATAAATCGAGTTTTACATTTCATTTTTTGTGGATGTATAGATATGTGCATCTTTGACTCTCTGTTATCATTTTTTATAGTTTTTTATATATTCAAATTATTTTGAGTAAAAATATACAATGGTACAACTCGATATATAAATCCATTTTCAATATAACATTTAATATTGCAATCTAATATCAGATTTAATATTCTATAGTAGGTCTTAGCAAAAAAGGCTGAGTTATTTCGAGAAATATATTAAACCAACTCCAATCCTTTTACCAATTAACATATTCGAAGGTTTCACAAAATCATTATCGCTTAGTTTTCGACTTTTTGGGAATATATTAACAGATGAATTAGTAAACGAATTTCAAACTGCAGGCGATGGATCGGAAGATAGATGAAACTAAGGCTCATGATAATTATTAAATATTTAAACGGGTGAAGAGTTAATAAGCATCTCTAAAACAATTTGTTTGATATTTTTCATATATAATATTTAAGGCTTAATGATAGTTATTAAATGAGTAAACAGATGAAAAGTTGATAAATGTCTTTAAAATAATTTATTCGATATTTTCATATAGAACTATACATATATATGAGTTTTCATCTATAGCTTTAGGTGAAACGTACGTGTGCTATATATGTCGTAGTTTGTAGTTTTTTTTAGTTGTGTTTAATTAGAGTATGGAAAATTCTCCATTAACACTGTCTAATTCTATTGCAGTTAAATCTAACATATCTGTCCCGGGGCTATACCTTCAGTGAATGACAGATCACTTATATATATATATATATATGTGTGTGTTGGGGGAAAATATTTCATCCTCCGGGATTAAGAAAACCCCAACATCAATACAATCAGATGAAGAAATGAAGTCAAAAGCTTTGATCTTCGAAGGTCTTAAAACATCAAGCCCCGAAGCCTCTTTATCCGAAGGGGTACTGCCAGCATGGACAGAAGAATTACTCTCACTATTAAATTAGTCTTTTACCCTTTTAATCCTACAAAGAATATTAAACAGTATCTTCTAAGTCGGTTGTAATTAGAGGGTAAATGAGTCTTTCTCTAATGTATTTCGTCTATAAATACTCCTTTTCGCTCTGTAGAGGGTATCGAATACTCAGATATTTAATACACACTTCGAACTATCTCAAGCTATTATCCAATTCGGGGGCTTGGAATAGTCCTCATAAACAAACACTTCGTTTGTCAGTCTTTTAAGTTCTCTAAACATGTTAGCGTAATTTTTTATGCCAACAATATATAATTAAAAAACCTTTTGTGCTCTACTAATCAAACTTTAGAAGTTTGAATATAATGCATGCATTCTTGAATGAAGAGGAGAATAATGCATGCAGGGAGTAATTTGGTGAAGCTTTGGAAAAATCTTGGAATAATTAAATGTGACGTTTCCTAATAATCAATTCCTTGGTTAGGTCTAAAGAGTTAAGTGGTGTGATCCACATGCATGCATAAGGTTAATATAATTCGCATGCAAAAAATAGTTGGGTGTTCGAACACGTACGTCCAAACAAAGAAAATGGACGTTGGCATATCGATCGATCAAACTAATTAACGTGCGTGGATTTGATCGAATCGTTAGTTGATCTTTTATTCTGGACATGTTTATTCTTAGAAGGACCGGCCGTACCGTGTTGAGTTTTCTTCGACGTGAAAAAAGAATTGTACGCACATAAATAAACTAATTAATTGGACGTCTGTAGTCGGATCGAACCGGGCAACGAACCTCCATATTCGTTGTTGAATAAAGAACAATTCAAGGATGATTTGTAGATGTAATTTGATCAACGTTCGCTAGCTGATGCGTGATGATGATTCGTGGTTAGTAGATTTGACGTGGCATCAACCAAAGCGTTCGTCGTACCACATGATAAACACGCGCGCGCATTGAGAAAAAGAGATTTCACCGGTAAAATAAAAGTGGGGAAAAAAAGCAAAAAGTGCTACATACGTGGGAAGTTTTCACGTGCTGCGAACTGTTGTTAATGATGCAAATTAAGCTCGCAATCGTACGCCAACTCTCATCTTTCTCAAGATTAAGAAGGGAATTAAAAGAGAGTGAAATAATTAATGCATGGTACGTACCTGCTGCGAAATGTTCCGGTGAGTAATAATAGCTCCCCTGTGCAGCATGCACGTAGCCGCCGGCCGTCGTCGCCTGCACGTCCCCACTACGGCCAGTCCAGTACTGCCCGCCGCTGGACGACGAAACGGCCGGCCGCCGGCCCTCGTCGTGGCCAGCGACGACCCAGGTCAGCGCCGACACCATGGTGGACATCTCCTGAGCCTGGTACTCCCCGGACAGCACCGATCCCCCCGCCGCCGCCGCCGCCGCAGCTACCTCGAGCTCTCCTGCAGCACCGTCGTCCACTTCCTCGTCCCTCACTGGCCATTCTCCTCCGCCGCCGCCGCCGCCGCCAAGCCACCGGCGTGAATCCGCCATGTCGTCGATCGTCGTACCACGCGCGCGCGCTGCAGATCGACTGAGCCAGCAATGCCGCGCGCCCGCTTTCGCATGCAACTGTAGCTAGCGGTCGATCGAGTGCCCGAAGCAGCTCAATGATATGATACTCGAATTGATCGAGCGAGCGCGCGCGCGGCTACCGATCCGTTCCTCACTTCCTTGCACGAGGTCGGACTCGCGGGTGGATATATAGACGATCGAGAGGCGTGCAGTGGACTGAAAGGAGAACATGTGTTTAGCTACTAGCTAGGCGAGGAAGAAGGAAGAAATCTATGCGTGCCAGCCTCAGCTCACTCGTCACTGCAACCAGACTAGCTTACCTAGTTACCTAGCCGCCGCCTCCAAAAGTGGCCGTTCAGATTAGACTCGGTCTCACATGCCACGTAGCGAAGTACAAGTAAATTAGAAGAGTTAATTATCGTGTGTTAGCTTAAATTGACGTTGGGACGAGGAAGATAGAGGAATAGAGAGGAGAAGTAGACTGCAAGCTTACATTCCATACATTTTCCTAAACGATCGATGAGGTGTGTCATATATTAAATAGACACGATTAGCTAAATTATTAGAGTTGCTCTTACCTCGTAATTGTAATTAATCAATGATTTACGTGGCAGGGTCGACCACGATTTTTTTAAAATAATATTTTTTTAAAAAAAACAAATATGTATGCCAACTTTAAAAAATTGCAAAAGTAACAGACGATCGGCATTTGAAGTGCCGACAGGAGTCCAGTCGGCACTTCGGCACTTCAAGTGCCGACTGGTGCCAAATACGCCATATGAGCACTAGTGGGCACTTTAAGTGCCCACTGAAGCTGGCGTGACATCCGGTCGGCACTTCCGCATGTTAGTTTTGAAATTTTTTGAAATCGGCGTACATATTTGAAATTATTTTTAAAAAAATATATCGTTGACCGCCATGTTGACTTAAGTAAACGCGTGGCCTCAGCTCAAGGCTCCACGTCAGAGGCGAGCTGCCAGCTCAGCCCCCTGATGTTAATTTGCATGCGGTTACTATTTAATTATTACGGCGACATTGGTCAAACACTCAAAACTGGAATTTTTTAATATTTTTTTAAAAAACAATTCAAATCCGGTAGTCGAATTCAAAAAATTACAAAAATAAACTCCCGTCGGCATTCAATCCGCCGAACGGAGACAACAACTAACCACATCAGCGCCACAATAGCTATTTCGGTCGAATGTGGCTATGTCAGCCACATTCGAGCAATATATGGAGAGGGTATGTTCGGCCAAAGTAGCCGTTGCGGCGCTTACGTAGCTAGCCGTTGGTCACGTTTGTCACTGCAATGGCAAACGTGGCTGACGTGATTACGTTCGACCGATCAAGTGCCGAGAACGTGATCTGACGTGACCACGTTCGGCGAATAGAATGCTGACGGGGAGTCCATTTTTACAATTTTTTGAATTCCACTACCAAATTTGATTTTTTTTAAAAAAAATCCTCAAACCTGTGCTAAGTAGGGATGAATACGGAGCGGAAACGGATGGAAATGAGTGCTATCATATCCGTTTCCGTATTTTTTTACGGAAACAAAAACGAATACGGATATACCGGAAATGAATACGAAAACGGATATAATCGAAAACGAACACGGACCGAATAAGGAGCGGATACGAATACGGAACGAAATATCTATCGGAATTATAAAAACCCTTAATATATGAAAAAAGTATGATAAACAAATAAATAGATTCAATTTACACACATATTAATAAATGATAAATACATATAATAAAGTAAAAACATGTTTTATTTTATTTGTATTGAATATATATTATTTATTTTTAGAAAATAATTATATATTAATTTAAATTAAATTTTTTAATATTTTATGAATAGAATATAGTTTAAATTTTATATAATATAAAAAATTAAAAGTTAATATTCTATATAATGTAGTAAAAAACTGTAAAAACGGAAACTTTTTGTTTTTGTTATGCGGAATATTCCGTTTCCGTATCCGTTTCTATCTGAAACCATTGTTCCGTTTCCGCTTAAAAAATCAGTCCTCGACGTTTCTCCATTTGTATTCGAGATTGCTAAAATTCGTCGCCCATGCAAAGCATGCCCCGAATTTGGCTACATTTCTTCTCCTGCCGATCGAAAATTCAAGCGTTTTTCCACGTCGTCGTACGTCTCGAACAGTCCTTCCTGCATGCAGCTCTTCGGCTCATAGATTACATATTTGTATCTTGATGTAACAGCGACTTACATCTTGTTGTTGCGGTAGAAAAAAACAGAGTAATTAGTAAGGAGTAGCGTTTTTTATTGTAAATTTTGGTACATGTCAAATACCGAGAGATACTAAAATTAATACTAAAATTGTTTGTACATTTTGGTACCTCGTCTCATCAAGAAATATAAAACCACTATAATATGCAATATATATAGGCTCCGTTTGGATTGGGGTTACTTATTTTTAGGGACTAAAGTTTAGGTTCATTTAGTCCCTAAAATCCTAAACATGATTGCTTATTGGGACTAAACTTTAGTCCCTAAAGTTTAGTCCATTAGTCCATTCAATATTGCTTATATATTGGGATAAAAGTGTCATGCACATTCTATTCTCATTTATGAACTCCTCATTAAATGATGTTTAGTTCCTACATCCAAACAAGAGAACTAAACTTTAGTCCCTACTAAAATAAGTAAGTTTTAGTCGCTAAAATTAAGCAAGTTCATCCAAACATGATCATAATATGTTCTGCCAATTTAAAAACTAGTTGATTGAGACCATTGGATCCAAGTGTCGATGACAATACCTGAAGCATGCAAGTTTGCCACTCACAGTTGGTGTTGCCGTCTACAGCAAAGCAAGGCAACGTGAACTCACAGCTGAAGTCATTTGGAAGTAATAAAGGTCAATCTGGAGTTGGGGGTTTTGATTAGATATTAGCAGAGAGGGTCTTAATCAGCTAATGTCCCCTGAAATCGTAAGCTCTAGATCTTGGTTTTTGACTTTTTTCTAAGGTTGTTAATTCCATTTCGGTATTAGCCGGAATAGCCGGTATGTACTATTATGTCACTTAAATCAGTATCTATCGTGTTGCATACCGTTTTGGTTTCAATACCGATCATTCCGGTCAATACATGCCTATACCGCCCATTCTGGTCAATACATGTCAGTAAAAAATATGTTTTGAATTTTTTATATTTGTTACATATTACTTATATTAATCTATATACGATAATTAAGATATCAATATATTCAAATATATCATATTTAATTATATCAATATATATTTTAACTATATTTATAGCATTTTATTAAACCTCAAAATGGTATGCCGGTATCAGACGATAACAAAATATTTCAAGCAAACCGGAATGATCACCGGAATAAAATCAACAAGTTTCTTTTTTTACATAGTTACACGGGCAGGGGAGGTTTTACATAGTGGATTTACAAGGTGGTATAGCTAGGTGAGCCATAACTTATTTTGTATTTTTTTTTGAAATAGGCTACGCACGTCCGACTTTGTTTGAACGTTATAGGTATGTCGGGATGTGAACGAGAACTTCCCAGGAGGTCCCTATCTTATCTATTACTACTCCCGCCTGAGCACGCTTAACATTGGATTTGTTATATTTTGATCAAGAAAATTCTTAAATAGCAACATAGACCGGTTTTAAAGACCATAATCCCATAGATGAACAAATATTTGGGCTTTTTAAGTTTTAGCTACTACTTAGCATTGATTATCATCGCTAGTGCAAACGTCATATAAGATAACTAGAAGAAAAACTCATTGAGCCAAAAGGAGTTTTCATTTTCAACTTTTTTACCGTGAAATTTTCTTACCAAACAGACTCCTCCAAAAACAGGTCAAACCGTTGTGTCGCTAAATAGAAAAACAAAAATTGACTTACACCATTGCTATATTTATATCGTATTTTAAGAAAATTTCATATTATGCTTTTAGTTTATGGTCTCATAAAATTTCAGAGTACAGAGCAGGATCACTCAAGGAACAGAAAAATTCCTGTAGACATTACTTACGGTTAGAGGGTGTTTGTTTCCTCTAGTCTAAAATTTAGCCCCGTCACATCGAATGTTTAGATATTATTTTAGAGTATTAAATGTAGACTATTTACAAAACTCATTCATAATCGGTGGATTATTCGCGAGACGAATCTAATAAGCCTAATTTACACCATAATTTGATAATATGATTCTACAGTAAATATTTGCTAATCATAGATTAATTAGGATTAATAATTTTGTCTCGCAAATACTCCTCTAATTCTGCAATTATTTTTATAATCAATTCACGTTTAGTTTTTTAAATTGATGTTTTAACATACGATATAATACGATACAATAAGAACTAAATAACAAGGCCTTCAAAATTTCAGGATTAATTGCGGGATCTAAATAGTGCAAGGCGTACAGGGATTGAAACGTTTGAGGAGGTCAAGTTTCTTAGCTCGAGGAGGGCTGCGTGCTATAGCAGCCGCGCATTTCGTCAGACGGAATGAGTTGTGATCAATCACAACTGTACGGATCGAGCAAGTCAAAGACGTCAGATCATGGAGAAAAACTGCACGGCTTGTCACGGAATGCCAGTTCAGGGTACATCGTTACATGCATTTTGATCCCAGCATGGCAGCCAGCAAGAACATGACGACAACGAACTATTCTATCCGTCAGAATATAGTCAAAATAGAAGAAAAGGCTAAGCACATGTTTGATTGCTAACTATTATTTGTCAATATAAATAGTCGTATTTGTATATTTGTTTAAGGTGGGGTTATCAAATTCGTCGCCACTGGCAAGCTTAAGAGAATTTTGCCACACTTTTTTAAGTCACTGATATGCGGAATCAAAGAAAATCTTGCTATAATTTGTGACAGCAACCAAACAACTATTAATATAGTCAAACTTGTCAAACCTTAGGTGTGACAAAGTGCGGCTAGAAATCAAATAATCCCTAATATGACACGAAGTAACTTTGTTTTATATTAAAAAGGTCATTTGAGTTTTATTAAACAAATTTTAAATTTAAAAACGATTAAATAAAAATATAACACATCTTCCTCGTTACATAATAATATAATGGAGTGGATTTGATATAAACATGTTACGACGAATCTAGACAATGCCATTGTCTAAATTCGTTGTACCATGTTGTGTCAGATCCGATCAAATATTATGGGATAAATAGAGCATTATTTATAATATCAAATAAACATATTATTAAAAATATTTATTGGTTGGCTTAATAAAATTAATGTAATATTATAATTGTTGGTTTATTTCTTATAAAATTAATAAAAGTTTAAAAAGTTTAATATTGAAAAAAAATTCAAATGACTCACATTATGTAATAGAAGGAGTATCAGAAAGTGTCCAGCAACATATTGTGCACTTATCTTTAAAAAGATTTAAGTTGGATTTCATATGTTTGGTTTGGTAGCAAGCGTGAATGGTATATGATCATCTATAGATTTAAGCAAATATGATATACGATAGATATTTGGTTAGATGGATGTGATAAAATATTTTTTGTTTGGTTTAATTGATATAATTTGAATAGGATTAACCTAAATTTAGTAGGCCCTAATTGTTATATATATATTAAGTAAAATATAATTATTTAAGATAAATTAAATTGTAATGAATACAACAATATAATTGAATCATAAATTACATAAATTATTTAAGAGAAAAATCATTTAAATATTTGTCATCTCATTTAATACTGGATGAACTCATCAACAAATTTTTTTCACCCCTTCGTCTAGTATATTAGAGAAATATTTCTTTAGGTAACAATCCTATTTATTATCATCCTTCCGAATAATTGTATCCCATTTAGAGATATCAAAAGCAGATGAACACTACCTAATTCTTTCAAGCTCGAAGGTTGAATTGGTTACTTTTGGCTTAAAAAAAAGGAGAAATGGGCAAAGCTCGTCTTAAAAAAAACAAAGCGGATGTTTTACCAAACACATGGCAAAGTTTGAATATCTCCAACTCAGGCATGATGAAAAGGGGGGAGACAGCCAGATAGCATGTAGTAATGTTTTATATATAATGGTTAGCTTGTGATCAAAATGCACTTGGGAGTTGAAAACCTTTACAGCAATAATGCAAACTTCCAAATTGGTTGATTTTTGACACCGACAAAATGAAACAAAAAGATATATAAAAAAAGCTCCATTTACATTCCTTTTTTGACGATATGCACTGTCGAGCATGCGCTATCTCTGACAAAGCTAGCTAGCTACTGCGATTTGCATGTCAGGAAGAAGACTCGCATTCGCATTCGCATTCGCATACGCGGCCAAGTCAAAGGTCAAAAGGCCGGCAGTTTGAGGGGCCATTTAAACATCGTCGGAGACTACAGATGCCGTTCATACTGGAAACACTACAAAGTCTAGAACATTAACATTTAGGGCCTGTTTGGGACTACTCCACTCTCTTAAAATTTGCTCTACTCCACGGAATTCACTTAGAATCAGATCTAAAATGGAGTTGCTGCTCCACTATGGAGTATTTGCACTTGTTTGGCTTGCGAGGGGAATTCAGATTCAAGAATAGTAGAATTTGGTAGGAATGTATTATTTTACCCCAGAGTTTATTCATAAATCTCCAATTATATTATTTTTCATGTCCACTATGTAAAACATATAAAATTAGTACTCCCTCCATTAACTTTTAAATAACGTCGTTGACTTTTATCACAAACTTTGATCATTCATCTTATCAAAAAAATTATGTAAATATACAAAAATATAAGTTATAATCGAAGTACCTTCAATATTAAAACAAATTATAACAAAATAAATGTTATTTCATTTTTTTGAATAAGACAAATAATCAAAATTTGTGATAAAAGTCAAAAGTAACATTTAAAAAGTTAATATAGATAGTACTAAACGAAAAGTAATAAATATCAAATAAAAAGTGAATCGATAAGTTTATAATAGCATTGGTGGGTAAATTACCCCGAACTCCACGTTTTGTTTTAAAAACTGAATCCGCAGAGCACCTCTTGAGGTGCTCCACAAAAAACGTAGAGCGGAGTCGTGGATCTGCATTTTTTGCGGATCCAAGGACCTGTTTGGCTAGATGTTTATGGAGCAGAGCTATAAAACGTGGAGCAGAGCAGTCCCAAACAGGGCCTTACTATTGGTGTTGTTTATGGTTATTTTTTACTTGGAGATTTAACCGTATATACTTTTTATATGAAAACTAAATATTTATCGTTTATATCTTATTAACACGTTGAGTTTTTGAGATCAATAGTATACGAGACAGAAGAATAAATTCTTAAATTTTTAACTAAATAAAAGATATGTGATCAATTTTTTCTTTTAAAGACTCTAGAACAAACATAACTGCTTATTTTAATCTTAAAAATATAATAGATGTATAGACTTTGTTCCAGTTTGCTGCTTTAAGGGTGTGCAATTCTAATTGGGATACCGGTAATTCCAGTAGTAGGCATTCAGCTGAGAAAAAAATGCCAAATTTCCATGCAATTCCAAGCATAATCACAAGGTGTTCATGCTGAAACAAAAGGCACAGGATGTTCTCACAGCACAAACATGGTGTGTGCAGTGTGTGTGTTGGGGTGTGTCAGATTCACTTGTTTTCTTGAAGAAGAGCTCCACCCATGTTACACCAAGTACAACTGAGGTGTTTAACTTAGGATCCCTTTGTTTTAACTTATTGATTAGAATTGTAGTGATCCAATTTATTTTCATAAGTTAAAACAAACAAATTAATTTATTATGCTGATTTATTATAATTATGATAATTCAATAAACTAATTCAGCCTAATTTATTTTTATAATCTACGTTACTGTAATTTTAAGCTAAAATAAAGGTGACCTTAACTTAGCTGACACCGTGACATCACGGCGAGTTCACGTGTGATGGTGACATGGTGGCCGGTCTCCCCAGGAATGTACGCCGGTGCATGCCCTCCTCTCTGCGCCGCACCGCCACGCCGCCATTTGGACATATGCCGTTCAACGCCAAACCGTTGATCAAACCACATCCGCCGGAATTCACGTCGCAAACTCAGTCTCACACTCCTTAACAATGAAGTGGATAAGAGCATCTCTATAATTTAGGAATTTATCTCCAATAGATATTTATCTATTTTCTATAAAATAAAGTGTTGCTAATATTTATGAAATGAATTCTTATTTGTAGGGAACTAATAACTCTTTCCAATATATAATATAGAGACTATTTCGGAAGAAACTATACATATAGATAATAAAATCTACGTAGAGTATCTCTTCTTGGAGATAGATGCTCTAACATCATTTTTCCGGTCTATGCATATGCTTGGGATAATTTTAAAAGCTGTTTATGTAGCTGACGAGAATATAGAGAAACTAAGATTATCTAACTTACGAGAATACGTAGAAGTTAAGATTTTCTAACTTCTAAATACTAGTTTCTCGTGATATTTAGTTACACTATTAATATGCAATTTTGCATATAAATTATTATAATCATGCAATTTTGCAACGTTTATACTAAAATTATATATTTTTTAATTACACTAAAATAATATATGTTACTAAAATTTTACTTTTTCAAATTTTATATAAACTGAAATGTCATAATAGCATGATGAATAATTTTCGTTTAAGCTTGAATTGACAAGCCGTAAAAATTGAGATTCAGTTTGTACTACGAAAAAACCGTAGCCTTTTGAAAAAACTTGTTGGCCCAGCCCAGTAGCTACAACCTAGTTAATGGAATATCCTAAACCGCTCCAACAAGAGAAAAGTGCGTTCCGGTCAATGTCAAAAATAGAGTCTTATCAATTCCTCCTGGACATTAATCGCCGAAGAGAATTCTGTAGTCACTTCGCAATTTGAAATTGTTTATAAGCTTTGACATGCTAACCAAATGAAATTTGTTTGAAATGGATAGTGGATGATGGAGTGAGTGGTGCGTACTGTGAAGTCGCCGTCGTCGTCTTCTTCTCTGAAGAAGGTAGCTTTCATGCATGGAATGATAAGTTGATCACTACCAAAAGACAAAAGGGTAGCAGCTGGTCAGTGAATGAAGAAGCTGAAAACGCGTGAAAGGTCAGGAAGCAATAACAAATGTGTATGGACCATCGTTCCAGCACAAGATTCTTACGGTTGAAATGGCACATAACCACAAAATATTAGCTTCAAAAAGAAAAATACTACGAAATGATGAGTCAAAATGATGACCGAAGAAGAGCAAGCAAAGAACAAACCTGCATATGATTCCATTTCAGATTTTTCAGTAGGCTCCACTCACTCTACACAGCTTGACATACCAGCGCATAAACATCAATCGGTTTCAGCCGTTCAGAACTGGACACATGAATCGCCAACATAGTCAAAATCAAAGCAGTGGACTTGCTGTCCGTCCGACTGACTGTCGAGTGGACTTTAATTTGCCGATGAGGTTGAGGAGAGCTGCTGGTTGTTCTAGTGGGAGTCAGTATCAATGCAAAACTACAACTGGTGTATGTACGCATGATTAAAAAGACCCATCTTCCTAATATGATTCAAGCCGGACATGAGCTGATTGAAAATCCTGCAAATGCCAAGCATTCGCTGGTCCCAAACTCCCAAGGCTCTGGTCTAAGAATGGACCTGAGAATTGTGAGGTCGTCTCGTCTGGTTTGGCATTGTCAGACTTCATGCATTAGTCGTCCAGTAAGTCCTTTGCAGTAGTCAGAATCCAACAGCCAGCAGAAGATGCCATCCCTGATAATGGATTTCCACAAGAAAACAGAAACATGTATCAACTTCGAAAGAGTACATTCTACAGACAAGAACTCTATAACAGTTATTAGCTGTTTTTATTCGATTAAATCTATCTTTTTTTCCCTGAAAGTCTTGTGTTTGTTCGGCCTTTTACAATTACCAGTAAAGAATCTGTGCTTTACGACGAGACTTATTTTATTGCTACGATGATAAGAAAGTTTTCAGCGAATCTAACTGCCTATACGCAAAATTTATAGTTTTGCGTGATTCTTTAGAAATCTAAGGGCTTTTGCGCAAAATTCTTAGTTTCTGTGTGATTTTTCAGAAATATAAAGGTTTTTATGTAAAATTCGTAATTCTGTGCGAAGATACAGAAATTAAAGTACTGAAATGCAAAAGTACATTTTTTCTTTTTCTTTTTCTTCCCGTGCTTTTCTTCCTTTCTTCCTCGCATGCATGCGGGTGATTCCTAGGCGGGCCCACGCGGCGAGGGCTTGCATGGACGGAATCCACGGACAAAGTCCACGCTTTATATTAGTAGAGATTAGGAATCTCAACAGGACGAAATCTTTGACTAAAATAAATGTTCATACATGAAAAGGATCGAAAATGCAAATTAAGTCAGTCAAGTCAAAATGCATCAGGTGCATTTCTTCCTTGATCTTTGGGTACGTGTCATCGTCAGTAAAACGGACTTGAAATCCAAGTTTGGCACATGTAACTGAATGCACAAATAATTGACTAATGAGTTTCTGTTTGAAATGGAGGTACAGTCTCACTGTCTGAAGCACGTCATCTAATTATATCTAATGACATGTCCTAATTCCCACTTCGACGATCCCAGCTCGAGCTTCCGAGTCTATCATAAGCTTGATATTAGACATGCTTTCCATCTCACTGCAGTTCTGAGTGTTGGAGAGACAGTGTCATAGAGAGTAGTTAGACCGAGTATTACCCCTAAAATGACCATTAAGACCCTCCTACGTATAATAGGCCTAAATTTAAATTTTTTATATTACTCTTTTTTGCAAATTTAGTGTTTAATTGTTGATTTATATCATTTTACAACGCTCTGATAGATTATTACTATATTTATATGATCTTATAAAATTATATATATATATATATATATATATATATATATACACGGGAGCGTTATTCTACACTACGTGTGTAGAATAGTTATTATACACCGACCACAGGAGTACTATTTTTAGTAGTAATTTTTTCCAATAGAATAGTAATTGAGTACTACTTTTTTGTCATTAGTAAATTTTCTCAGTAGAATAGCTATTCTACACATGTAGTGTATGATCGCATTTATTTTTTTTGAAAAAGAGAGATCAGAAGATCTCTCCCATTTCCATTAAGGAAACGACAACGAAGCTAGTAACAAAGTTCTTACAGACGAGACAAAAGATAAACCACACACCGAATTGAAGGGAAACGAAACAAGTATCAACCCACTCACATATCAATTCACAACCAACCACAAAGGCCACTGTAGACCACAAAAAATAAGGAAATGTTTTCTAAAGCAGAAAGGTAACGCTACTCCAGGTTCTTCCCCATTGTAACAGCAGTTCCGGCTCATCCCACCAGCAGAGGTCTTGTTAAATTCCATCCAAATCGCCCGGCAAAGGCTTCTGATACCACCCGTTCGAGTAGACGTACTCCCGCTGTTAGACTTCTTCCCTTTTCCTCCGATCTCTATAAAATAGCCCAGGTTGAAATCTAGTAACAAAAAGACATTACTAGCTCAATCGGATCATGAAAACGTTTATTTCGGAAGCAAGCATCATTGCGGCATTTCCAAATGCTCCAAAACAGAGCCGCCAAGCCAACACCTGCTGTCTCTTTGTCATGTCTACGCAACTACTTAAACCAAAATTGCCACAGATGTTTCATATCTCGGAAAGGCCCGACATCAAAACAAATTTTGATAAGCCTCCATATAAAACGAACAACCACACAGTCAAAAAACAGGTGTTGCACCGTTTCTTCTTTGCCACACAAATAACATCGACTATGATTACCTTTCCAACCTCTTTTTTTTTCAAGTTATCCAGAGTTAAAATCCTATTTTTAGTAGCCAAGCATAAGAAAACTCTAACTTTTAAAGGTATTCTTAAATTCCAGATATCGTCCACTTTTTTGCACACATTCTGCATTTTTAAAGCAGTGTAGAATGATTTCACACTGAAAGTTCCTTTGCTAGACAAAGCCCACACACAAGAATCGTTTTCATCTGTTAAGTCAATCAATCTGCAGCTCTCTTTCACTTTGTTCCAAGCCAGTCGCCTTGTACCAATCAAATCTCTTCTAGATCGAACTCTAGACAAATTGTTTCCCAAAGCTGTCGCCACAGTGATTCTTTTTGACAATGTCACATCATAAAGATCAGGAAATTTTTCAGCTAGGGAATAATTTCCCAGCCACTTATCTTCCCAGAAAAGTGTTCTCTCTCCATTGCCCACCCTCTTAACACAAAAAATCATAAACAAGGGCTTGATTTCAGTAAGAGCACCCCAAAACTGTGAGTCTCCAATCCTATGTTTGTTTTGGGACAATGGTTTCCCTTTCAAATATTTTTTCCTCAACACTTCTTGCCATAAACCATTCCCATTTTCTAAATTCCACAACCACTTCCCTAAAAGTGCCACATTCATAGTTTCAAAATCCAAAACCCCTAGACTCCCAACATCTTTAGGCATGCAAATCACAGGCCATTTCATAAAATGATATTTCCTTGTCTCTTGATCCTCCTGCCATAACAACCTTGATCTAAAATAATCCATTCTTTTCCTAACACCCTTAGGTAAAGAATAAAAGGAGAGCATATAAAGTAGAATACTACTTAGACAAGAGTTAATAAGTGTAAGCCTCCCACCTATGTCAAGTAACTTCCCTTTCCAACAACCCAATCTGCTCTCAATTTTGTTCTCACACATTCCCCAATCTTTACACAAAATTTTATTTTTTGCTAATGAGCAATCCCAGATACTTAAGTGGGAAAGATCCTTTTTTGCAAGTAAAGATCTGGCAAAAGGCCCTTTCCCTTTCTTCACTAATTCCTACACCAAATAATTCACTTTTATCAAAGTTGATTTTCAACCCAGACATTTGTTCAAATAAACACAAAATGAACTTTAAATTCTTTCCACTAGTCAAGTTATCTTCCAGCAGGAAAATTGTGTCATCAGCATATTGTAAGACAGAAATACCACTATCAGAAAATTCATGTCCCAACCCATTAATTAGATCATTAGTCACAACCTTATTCAGTAAGAAGGACAAAGCATCAACAGCCAAATCAAACAGTAAAGGTGATAAAGGGTCACCCTGTCTCAAACCTCTATGAGTCTTGAAAAAAGGGCCAATCTGATCATTGAGTCTTAAATTGACTCTCCCACACATTATCACTTTCATCAACCAATCATTCCATTGGTCTGGAAATCCTCTTGCTGCCAACATTTTATACACAAAGGGCCATTTGATTTTATCATATGCCTTCTCAAAATCAATTTTCAGAAGAATCCCAGGATTCTTTTTTTATGCAAAGAATTCAGTACCTCATGCAAAACAACCACCCCCTCCAGAATATACCTCCCCTTTAAGAAAGTTGTTTGGGTTTGAGAGATAAGGTCCCCCATCACCTTTTCAAGTCTATACATCAAAATTTTAGTTATAATCTTGAAACTGACATTTAAGAGACAAATGGGTCTAAAATTTTTAATCAGATCAGCATTTTCACACTTGGGAATCAGAGTGATCATACCGCAATTAATCCTATTAATGTCATCCTTGCCCTGATAGAAATCATCAATCAGTGCCAGCAAGTCAGTTTTCATAATCTCCCAAAATTTTTTGTAAAACTCTACAGGGAAGCCATCCGGTCCTGGGGATTTATTATTTCCATGCTAAAAACAGCATGCTTAACTTCAAGCTCACTAAAAGGTTTAATCAACTCCAATTTAGCCACATCATCAATTTGCACCATATCTTCACTCACAATTTTAATGTTAATCCTATCAGCTTCCCCAAAGAGGTCAGTATAAAATTGAGTAGCATGCTTCAAAAGCTCATGTTGATCATCTATGATTCTGTTTCCAACTTTTAAGTAAACTATCATATTTTTTCTTCTTCTGCCATTGGCTTTCACATGAAAATATCTAGTATTTCCATTTCCCTCCAACAAATCCCTTTCTTTACTTCTCTGTGCCCATTTGACATAATCTTCCCTCATCAAATTTTTCAACTGCACCTCCAAATTCTTCCTTTCTATATGATTCACCCAAGTCATACCCACCTTTTCACATTGTTTATCCAGATCATCTATTTGTTTCAAAACCTCATTTTTTGCCTTTTTATACATGCCTTCCCAATTCATATTCCATCCTTTCAAGGCTTTCCTCAAGTTAATCATTTTCCACCGCCAAATATCCATGCAGGAGCCACCACCAGTGCACGGTTGTTGCCAAACACTAGTGACTATCTCTTTTAGATCAAACCTTAAGAGCCAACTGTTCTCAAAACGAAATGGTGAAGCCTTACCCCCATGATCACCCATATCCACCAGAAGGGGGGAATGATCAGAAAGAACTCTCTCTAGGGTCACAACTTTAGATAAAGGAAACATATTCTCCCAATCAACTGTAATCAAGCATCTGTCCAGTTTTTCCAGGGTTGGGTTAGCTTGACCATTGCTCCAATTATACTTTTTACCACTAAAAGTCAACTCCCTCAAATTGTTCTGTTCAATTATTGCATTGAATAAAAAACTCCATTTATTATACCCCTTTTTTGTTTTTTCCTTATCTTTCCTCACAATGTTAAAATCCCCACCATACAGAGTAGGACCAATACAACCCCTACACACTTGAGAGAACTCAACCAGGAATTCCTCTTTGCATGTAGGTTGTGCTACCCCATAGATAATCACCAAATTCCATCTCTTCTTGTCTTTCTCATTCACAATTTTGACCTTCACATAATAAGATCCCTCCTCATGACCCTCAATTTCAAAGGTATCTAGATTAATTCCAACCAATATCCCTCCAGATATCCCAAGAGCAGGAGTCCAGTACCAACAGAAGTTTCTCCCAGCTTTTAACACAGAGAGTAAGTGGGGAGGAAAGTCCACCCTCATAGTTTCTTGTAAGCCCATAAAATCCAATTTGTACCTATTGCAAACATCTAATAGATGCTTGACTTTTTCTTTTGAGCCCAAACCCCTAATATTCCATATTAAACCTTTCATTCTTTCCTTATCTTTTATTTTTATTTTTTAGCAAACCTCTCTTCTTAGGATTGACCTTAGTAATACTAAGGCTTCCTGGTTTCCCTTTTTTCATCTTCTTATTATATTTATTCTGGGATTGTGTCAGAAAAGTTTCTGCACTCTCCAAATTAGACATTACCCCCTCTGAATCCAGATCAGAAGCCAGTGCATCACCACTAGTTTTCTGATCAGAGCCACAGCCCACATTTTTATCTCCTGTATTTTCCAAGTTTGTCAAGAAAAGAGAAATTCTGGCTTGCTCCAGGCTTTTGATCAAATCTAGGTTTTGATCTACTTGATCAATGGAACAACCCAGGGACACTCCCAACACACTAGCCATTTGGTTAAGGGAAATATTATCATCATGAATGAAGGAGGGAACATCAGTACCTTTGTTAATGAAGGCATTCTGAGCTTCTTTTCTGGATGTAGCTAATTCAAGGACCTTTTTATCTTCCTTCATCTTGAGCCTTGAGCATCTCCTCCTTTCATCCTCCTCTGGATCTTTCTCTGTCAGAAACAGTAATTCCCACTCTTGTAGCAAAGTCCACAGATTCCTGAGAATCTATGTACTCTTCACTGTCAGTGAACTGTATCTTCCCAGCCTTTTCCTCAGTGGCCCCATCACACCCAGCATGAGCCAATTCACCATCCATGCCAACTCCAACATCCTTTGCACTTTCCTCATCATCCCCCAAAGTCTCATCACATTCTATGTTCATCTTTTTATAAGTCAGCAACTCTTCCATTTGTAACTTCTCAGCAAGATCCCCATCAGCCATAACCTTTTGGGTGTCATCCATTTCTTTTTTAGCAGTCACCAAAGTGTTGTAATTAGTCCTGGTAATATCACCACCCTTACTCATTCCAGATTTGCCCATATTTCTTTTTTTAGATGACAAAATCCCTTGACCATCAGGATCAGAAGTATCATTTATTTCTAGCACCCTCTTCCCCTTTTCTTTGGAATGGAACCATCCTATCTCAATCATCTCATCCAACACATAAGTAACTTCATATAACAGCAGACTAGGGGTGGTAAGGATCAAAGATAAGGGCAAAACAAAGGAATTCATCATGCCAACTTTAATTCTCACCACATCTTTGGATCTTACAGATTCCATGTCCACATCCAATACAACCCCCAAATTAGATCCTATTTCACATGGAGCCAAATACCCTTTCATCGAATCAAGCAAACCATTCACCTTAATCCAAACTACATGAAGTTTGCCAACAGCTAAAGCCTCCTGAGTCCAAGCTCTCACCTTAACTCTGACATCTGTTCCCTTAAGGGTGAACTCCTCAAAACTTGAGATCTCTTCTAGCCTCATCTTATTAGGGAAACGAACTTGGAAGGATCTATTCCCCATATCTTTAGCACGCCAAACCCAATTCCATTTGAACTGACTGGTAAAACCTTCCTCAATTTGTTTTTCAGAAACACTTTTTCCTTCTTCCACCGAAACAATTGCCATAGGGTTCAAATGTTCTTTACTTGTAACATCTTTAGCATTCTGTATCAGTATGCATCCTAACCCATCAGCCCCCAACAAATTTGGACACTGGTTTCAACTGCTTTTCTAAGAAACAATCAGTAGTCTTGTGAGAAATTTTCCCAGAAATAACGCAGTAGACCACCACCTTACAATCCTTAACCACATGACCCCCACTTTTGCATTTGTTACAGAACAACTTGACTTTCCCTTCAACCCTACTATCCTCTACCCCCTACTGTCCTTGTTCATCCCCATCTCAGAACCAACATGTTTCTTATCATCAGGAACAATATCATCAGAAGACGAACCTCCCCCCATTTTCCCATCTAGACATAGTTTCAGAGCAATCACATTTGGATGTCACCATCTGATCACCCACACCATCTTTCTTGACCACCTCGGCCGCTAGATCTTGGTTCTTCATCGGGCAAAAACTCCCCTGATTTGCCCCTCCTCCACCGCCGGCTCGCCAAGTATTATACGCTCTGTGGGGAGGCTGGGGGTGCCACGACCGATTCCCCCAATCTGCCATCGGAGACGAAGAAAGAACCGAAGAAAAGGTGCGCTCTCCCGCAAAAGGGGAAACAAGATCCACCCCCTTGCTACCCAACTGCGGCCACTCCTCTTCCCAACCAAGATTCAGCGGGGAACGAAGATGAGAAAATTTGGCAGATATGTGAGGGAGAACTAGGTCTTCATACCCACTCAGCAAATCGCCGCCGCTAGGATGAGCGATTGAGGCAGGCAGCGTAAACCCCGTTCTCTCGTGATCCACGGGAAGAAACCTAGCATTGTTGGGCCTGGACAACATCCCATCCCTGCGCTTGAGCCCAATGGGCTGCTAAACGCCTCCCCAACTTGCACTTCGCTGGACCACCACCATGGCAGACAGGAGGCCGGGAAACATGAGCGCACTCGAGAGGCGGAAGAAAACTCCCAAGGTGGGCCAAGCGCATGGGCCTCTCAGTTGGCGAGCCTGACGGAGCGCTTAACGAGCGACCACATCCCCAGCGACGTGTAGTAACTCGCCTGCGAGAAGCCCGTGCCGGCCACCGCGGCGTCGAGAAGCACGGCGGTGCCGTTGAGCGACGCGCGGGACGTACCCAACAATTCTGTTGGAAGAGAACCCGTCTAGTTTTTGTTAACTATATGATACATATGATAGTATATATATATATATATTGAATTTATGATATTGTAACTAAGAGCACAAAGGATTTCACATGGAGAGGGCACGACGAGTAGCTCGCGTGGTGTATTGTGGCAAATTAATCATTTCGAATTTATGTATAATAATAATAGTTTTAAAACTTAAATAAATTTATTTCCACTCAGAAAACTAAATTATTTTTGGTAAGAGGATGAGATTTATTTAATAAATTCAAATATAAATAAGATAAAAAAGTGTTAGAAATTAAAAACGAATGATATTTAGTAAAAAACTACACCACGAATCTGGCACGGCCCATTTGAAATCCATTACCAATTCGACCCATACGTATCAATATCATAAAATCGGCCTACATATATAATCCACCCCATATTTGACGAAAAAAATCAATAATTTGCCACGCTCAAGACATGCACTTTGATTATGATGTCACTTTTAAGATTATCTTGTAGGACCACCTGAATCAATAATAGTGTGTCTGAATGGCAAAAATACGAAGCCACTTGTTGAAAACACAGCAAATTATCAAATCTCTCCAAAATTGACCCATACACGATAATCTGGTCCCATGAAAGCTCAATGCAGCGTTAGAGATCTACAAGACATCACTACCAATCTCAAGATCATCTTCTACTGGAGCTCGTACTTCCTCTTGTACATAGGCTCTGAAATAGTGTTTAGAAGGTATTTTCTCATAGGTGGTCTGCAAAACCAAAGCATCATTCTAGGGGAAAAGAGCCCACAAGCATATTTCATGAAATGATTTTTAATTCAAGGAAGAAAGTTGCATTTGTGTCCATTTCCATCATAAGCTATTATTTAATGTTTGTTTTTTTATAAGAAAAGGGATATTTAAAGTTTCACCGAGGAAAGGAATCCAGAGTTCATTCCAAGCCTAAACTGAAAGATGTAGCGGGATGAGTACTGATGAGATGAAGGACATTGTTTAGTGTTTGCTGTTGATTAGCCCACATGACAAAATCGCCTTTTTCAGTAGACACAGGCTAGTATCCAATTACATCCTCCTTAAACGATTGATTTTATAGTCCTCCTCGGTACCACAATTTTAATATTAATTTTGATATCTCTTAGTATCGATTGATTTTATAGTTCTCGAGGAGGTACCACAATTTTAATATTAATTTTGATACCTTTTAGTATAGATTGGTTTTATAGTCTTTGAAGAGAAACCACAATTTTAATATTAATTTTGATACCTCTTAGTATCTGAGACACCGATAGATGCCAAAACTTACACTAGACATATGATACCTCTCGGTATCTCCTTAAGTACTATAAAACTTCCCAAACCTCAACATAATCAGTTTCCAGTTACAGATAAGCAGATGCCTTGCTAGCTACCTTGAATTTGTAAGCATGATTTGGGCTAGGTTAAACAGTAATTCTAGATAAGACCCAAGATGATTACGCATTTTCCATAGAATCAATGGAAAAAATGGTCTCCCTGCCACCTTGGAGCTTGCTGAGCACAGAACACATATTATATCACTTCTAATTCAGCAACTGCATTAGACATCACAACCCTATTCATCACATTGGCAATGTAGCATGCTATAACACTTCTCTCAAACATTCTGTTTACCAAGCAAGCAAATTCTTACATTCATGTAGCAAAGCAATCACAAAATTTTGTATGAAAACACTAACCTGGTTAGTGCTAATGAGATATGTATGATACCCAGTCAGTCCACCGACAGGCAAGAGAGCAACAAAACAGTATATCATAAGCACCAAAGAAGCTGGAGAGTGTTTCAAAGCCTTCCACACTGTAGGATAGTCCTCCTCCATGAGAAATTTTATGTATAATCCCGACATTGAAAATACATAAATGCAAAGAAGAGTTGATGACGAAACAAGCAGAAAAAGTATCGATAATTGCACGACACAATGTTAAAGTAAAATAAAAATGATCAGAAGATAAAGTGGTAAGGAAGAGACTGAATCAAAATTTCAATGAAACTGGAAGATCGAGAAATCACTACTTAAAAAGTTGGAACAAGAATGATTGTCTGAGTACCTCTCTCATATATGCTTTCCAACTAGTAAGTGTTTCCCCTTTCCAATAATGGATCTTATGATGTGGAGGGGATATGACTACAGAATGAAATGAACAGTTTCTTGCCAATGCATAGCTTACACAAATTCTAGAGAATTAGTTTAAAAATATCTAATTTGTGTGGCTCCTAAATTTCCTATCAGTTATGCGCATATCTGAAACTAGTCATGATGGAATTATAGTGAGTTAAAGTACAAACCATGGATTTATATGCATGTTAAGTAGAATAGAAGCATGTATTGCCAACTGGTGTTAAATTGGAATATGAAGAACAAACTATTCATAATTAACTGATGATCAGGTTAAAAAGGCACAACCACTGCAGTCCAGCATGAAACACAACATTGATAGTTCTAAGCACATTACAGCACAATTTTTACACAACTGATCAGGCAAGAAAGGTCTAAGACTCTAAGTAGCATCAAATTTTAGCATTTGGAAATGCCCACATTAATCAGAAGACAACTAACACTCTCTAATAAGTAAACGACAACAATCATGATTACTTGTGTTTCTGTCAAGGGCCCCAAACCCTAGAGCAGGAGGACCTTGGCTGCGTAGCTCGTAGCCAGCGCGGGGTGTTATAAATCAATCACAGATCAAACACGAGAGACACGAGATTTAACATGGAAAACCCTTGCGGAAAAAACCACGAGCGTTAGTCGGCAAAGTTTCACTATATCGAGGAGAGTTTACAGAAAAGTAGGGGATCACAAATGATTAGGGCAAATCCCTCTACTGTATACAAGAGATATTTATAGGGTGGACTAAATGGGCCTAGGTGTCCCTGGGCTCAATAGGCCTAGACTAGCTTGGCCAAATTCAGATTCAGATCAGAACATAACAAACTCCACCTTGAGACGAATTCTCTCTTGTAGAAAATGAAATAATCATCAATAGACTCCTCTCAATAATAAATATCACCGACGCCAAAAGTCACTAGGACTCAAACTATAACACCAACTAAGCTTGAGCAAAGCTCAAACTTAGTCACTGGAACTGTCTTGGTCATCATGTTTGCGAGATTATCATGAGTGCCGATCTTGCATACTTTAACATCACATTGAGCAATGACATCTCGAATATAATGATACTTCACATCAATATGCTTTGTCCTCTCATGATACATCTGATCTTTAGTGAGGCAAATAACGCTTTGACTATCACAGAAAATAGTAATGCAAGAAACACTCCCACAAAGCTCAGCATACAAACCTCTCAACCAAGTAGCTTCTTTACATGCTTCAGAAATAGCCATGTACTCAACTTCAGTGGTAGACAACGCCACTGTAGCCTGCAAATTTGCTTTCCAACTAACAGCACGACCACCAATGGTGAAAACATAACCTGTGAGAGATCTTCTTTTATCCAAATCACCAGCATAATCAAAATCAACATAACCAACAAGTCTATCTCCAAATTTCCAAAACTCTAAACAAGCACTAGAAGTACCACGCAGATATCTGAAAATCCACTGAACAACTTTCCAATGCTCTTTACCAGGATTAGCCATATATCTACTAACAACACTTAAAGCATGAGACAAATCAGGTCGAGAGTAGATCATGGCATACATAAGAGAACCAACTGCACTAGAGTATGAAATACTAGACATATAATCAATGTCATCACTTGACTCTGGACATAAAGCTGAAGATAACTTAAAATGTGGAGCAAGTGGAGTACTCATGGGTTTTGCATCATGCATATTAAAACGACGAGGAACCTTTTCAATGTAACCTCGCTGACCGAGATAAATCTTACCAGATTGTCTCTCTCTAGTAATTTCCATACCAAGAATCTTCTTGGCTGCTCCTAAGTCCTTCATCTCAAACTCTTTACTCAACTGTGCTTTCAACTTGACTACTTATGATTTATCTTTTGCAGCAATTAGCATATCATCAACATAGAGCAACAGATAAATGAATGAGCTACCAACAGGCTTTAAATAGACACAACTATCATAATTTGACCGCTTAAAACCATGAGAGAGCATAATAGAATCAAACTTCTTGTACCACTGTCTAGGAGATTTCTTCAAACCATAAAGAGATTTCTTTAACTTACAGACCAACTACTCTTTTCTAGGAAAAACAAAACCTTCAGGTTGATCTATATAAATGTCCTCTTCTAAGTCTCCATGTAAGAATGCAGTTTTAACATCCAATTACTCAAGTTCATAATCATGCATAGCAACAATACTGAGCAGTGTGCGAATTGAGCTATGCTTAACAACAGGAATCTGGCTGTAACCTTTGGCAACCAATATTGCCTTGTATCTAGCAGGCTCACTAGGAGTGATACCTTCGTTTCTTTTGAAAATCCGTTTACAACGGATAGTCTTCTTCTCTTTACACTACTAGAAAACCCCCCTGTAGATACGCTGTAGTAGTAACGCCATTAAAAGCATCTCTACGTTGACATGTAAAGATGTTTTTTGACACGATTTTAAAAATGTGTCCGATTATTACGATATTAGACACACTTATAGTGTTATTAGTCATATAAAGATATTTTTTAACACGCTATTGAAGTCGTCTCAAAAAGACACGAAGTTAGACACAATTTAAAGCATCATTATCCCATAGAGACATTGTAAAGCGTATGAAACATTTGTTTATAGCTAGGTATAGATGCTTGCTAACATGATTTGAAAAGCGTAGCGAATTGATACAAAGTATAACATGCTGTCAACCGCGAAAAAGCATGTAGATTAGTTGTAAAGCGTATCAAATAACCATAAAAAAACTGACACGAACATAGACGCGCTTTGAGGTGTCATTATCCTCTTGACACAGTTTAAAGCGTATCAAAAAATTGTTTATAGCTAGGTATAGATGCTTATAAGCATCTATACAAATTGATACAAAGTTTGACATGCTTATAAGCATAAATAGCATGTACTAAAAATTGTGTACAACTGAAATTAAAAAAAATGTGCCTCATTGGACTTGAACCCGGGTTGAGAGCTTTAGAGCAACGCAACCTTACCATTGAGTTAGGAGCATATTTGTGATCTATTCACTGGACAAACCATATAAACATATTATTAGCATCTGCCACTATTAAAACTGAATCGCAATCATGTTTTATCCTGTTTTAGCGCAGCCACTGCCGTGCCCTCCCTCGAATGCGCCGTGCCGCCTCCTGGTCAGCCTCATCAGCCCACGCCGCCATCGGAGACGCAACGCGCCGCTCCCTCCCTCCGCGCATTGCGTCGCACTGCCCCTCACTCCGCGTACTGTGCCGCACCGCCCCTCCCTCCGCCTCACCGCCGCGCCCCTTCCTCCGCCGCACCTCCCCTCCCTCTCTCTGTTCACGAGACGTGCCACCGAGATTCATAGGTCGCCTAGGTCATCGTCATCATCAACATACACTAGGTCGGTTGCCCTGTTGCTCGATCCTCCACCTACAACTGCTTGGATGTTTGCTTCTCTGTACAATGGAGACCCATTTTTTCCCTATACTAGTGTAGTATATGTGTGCACTGTCGTCAATTATCAAATCGAGTTTAAAAAAGGAGCAACATCATTTAGATGATGGATTATTGGACTTTAAGTCCATGTGTATTCTCCGAGGGGTTTAATTGGGGAAGAAAGCTAGTGAATATATCCTCAAATTAAGGGCCAATCCATGCTCACAGTTGGTAAATTGTTGTTACATTTTTTTACAACCATGCTGTAATGTAAATGTATGATATGATTGAGCTTCCTTGTTATTTGTTGTCGTGGTTTGATTTCTTGAAGCATTTGCTGTAATGTAACTGTCTTTTAAATTAAGCATGATTTGTTTGATTTAAATTCCACATGTGCTTACATAGGGTGATGGATAGAAGTTGGATGAAAAAATCTAGACGGGAGACTTCATATGAAGATGGTGTTGAGGAATTTTTGAATTTTGCTTATCAGGACCTTCCACCTGACAGCGAGATACCGTGTCCATGTAAAAAGTGTAAGAATAGAATAAACCAGACTCGTGATGAAGTTAAGACACATCTGAGGTGTGACGGTATTCTTCAAGGTTATACCTCTTGGGTTCATCATGGTGAGAATTATGAAAGACCCACAATTGCATTTGATGATGTGCCTAATATGACCACATTGTCTGCCAAGGGTATAGTACAAGGTCACTGGGACGGAGGATCGGATAGCATTGAAGAACTACTACATGCTGCATTTGGTAGGGCTGTGGGAATGCTTGAAGGTGAGGCAGATGATTTTCAGGCAAGATTTGCATGTATGGAACATAATGCCCTAGAGGATATTAATGTGAATTCAAGTGAAGGCGATGATTCGAGGAGGGATCATAATATATATGCAAGATTCTTAAAGGATGCACACGTAAGGTTATACCCTGATTGTAAGTACTCAAGGTTGTCTTTTTTGGTGCACTTATATCACTTGAAGTGCTTACATGGTTGGTCACAAGAATCATTTGCATCACTATTGGGTCTACTATCTGCCGTGCTACCTCGTGAAGCAAATCTGCCTAAGACATATTATGAAGCGAAGAAAATCATACGTGGACTAGGTCTTGATTATGTGAAAATCCATGCTTGCCCCAAAGATTGCATGCTTTTTAGAGGTGAACATGCCAAAAACGATGTTTGCCATGTGTGCGGGAGCTCTCGTTGGAAAGTTGTTAAAGAGAATTTGTCATCAGCTAAACCAAAGGGGAAAAGGAAACCAACAAAAGTGTTACGGTATTTTCCATTGATACCTAGGATCCAGAGGTTATTTTCAACGATGAAAACTTCAGATGATATGCGATGGCATGAGGAGGCACGAACAAAAGATGGAAAACTACGACATCCAACAGATGGTGAAGCTTGGAAAGAATTTGACGATAGGCATCCTGAATTTGCAGCAGATGCTCGAAATCTACGCCTTGGTCTTGCAAGTGATGGATTTAACCCCTTTGGGAATCAGAATTTGAAGCACAATACATGGCCAGTAATGCTCATTCCTTACAACCTACCACCTTGGATCTGCATGAAGCAAACATCTTTCATGTTGTCAATGATCATCCCTGGACCAGATTCTCCTGGTAATGATATAGATGTATATTTGCAGCTCCTGATTGATGAGCTTATACTGTTGTGGGATGGAGTTGAAACATTTGATGCCTCTTCGAAAAAAGAGTTCCATCTCAAAGCTGCAATTTTATGGACTATAAATGATTTTCCAGCATTAGGTTACCTAAGTGGATGGAGCACAGGTGGTACATATGCCTGTCCTGCTTGTGGTCCAGCGACAAAATCATTTCGCCTGAAGCATGGTAAAAAGTCGTGCTATATGGGTCATCGTCGATGGCTGCCAGAAAATCACAGATACCGAAGGCAAAGGATGCAGTTTGATGGCTCCATAGAGACTGAACTTGCACCTAAAACAATGAGTGTCAGCACTATTCTTAAAATGTTAGAAGGGAGAGAGTTTGTGCTTGGGAAAAAGGTGAGCATAGCAAAGAAGGACAAGAAGAAAAGCAAGAATAAGGAAGTGGCAGATGAAAGTGCTAAGAAACGCAAGCGTAAAACAAAAGGACAAAATAATGAGTCAAATGGGAGTGTTAGTCAGGAGGTGAAGAATCCTAAAGATTGGTTGAAAAAGAGGTCAGTGTTCTTTAATCTACCATATTGGGAACAGAATAGATTAAGACACAATCTAGATGTAATGCACTTAGAGAAAAATGTGAGCGACAACTTTATCTCGACTTTGTTAGCTATTTGTCATAAAACAAAGGATGACCTTAATGCACGACTAGATTTAGTTGAACTTAGAATTCGAGAGGATCTTCATCCTGTTGTACATAATGATGGAAAGCAGACGATTCCTGATGCACCTTTTACCATGTCTAGAGAGAAAAAGGAGATCCTTTGCTCAGTAATAAAAAACCTTAGGACCCCTGATGGATATGCATCAAACATATCTAGGTGTGTGAACATGAAAGACTTTACATTAAGTGGACTTAAGAGTCATGACAATCATGTTTTACTACGTGACATTCTACCGGTGGTGCTCCGATCCTGTTACCCTAGCAAAGATGTCATGAGGATAGTTGTTGAACTATCTAATTTCTTCAAGATGTTGTGCTCCAAAGTTATAGATGTTGATGAGTTGGTAAAGCTTCAAGAGAGTATTGTGATGACACTATGTGATATGGAAAGAACTTTCCTGCCATCATTTTTTACTGTGAGCGTGCATTTGATGGTGCATTTGGTAGATGAAGTTAAACATGGTGGCCCTGTTCATAATTGCATATAGGTTTTTTGTTCGGCTAAAGGCACTTGTCAAGAATAGAGCTCACCCAGAAGGATCAATTGCTGAAGGATATTGCATGGAGGAATGCTTGGACTTTTGTTCAAGATTTTTAGAAGTAACAACTCATCTTACTAGGCCATCTAGAAATCCTGAATCTTCTCATGAAAAAAAAGGCTTGTACTTGTTTGATAGTGCTGGTGAACCAATTGGAAAGTGTATTGTGGTCAAAGTTGATAAGCATGTTCTTGTTCATGCACACAGATATGTCTTGCGACATTTCGATGAACTTGAGGATTTACGTAGGTCTGTTCTTATATTTCTCCAGGTTTTGGTTATTTTGTAGTAACTTATTGATGACATGACACTGATCCTATTCTTGTAGAGAGTTATTGGAAGAGGAGAAAAGCAAGCTGGGGCCATCAACCAATTTGACACCTTGTTCCATTGAGAAGTTGACCGATGAACACTTTCCTGATTGGTTAGAGCAAAAGGTGTGTACATCTTAAATTGGTGCATTGTATGCACACACTATTAATTAATAGCTGAATTGGATATAATTAAATGCATTTGTACAAACAGGTTATCCTAGGGGATGGAAAAAGCATAACGGCAACAAGTATTTTATGTCCAAGATCCAAGAGCTGAATCGTGGTACACCGTGGTGAAAGTTATACCACGTGATAATTTTGACATGGGTGCTGAATTGTTGGAAGAGGAAACAGATTAGATTGCATAGTTGACAATGTAAACTTTATTCAGTTCTGAATTGATTGCATAGTAAAAGTTATGAATTGGTATTCAGTTTTTAAGTTCTGAAATGTTGATGTAAAAGTTCTGAAATGTTGATTGCATAGTGTAAAAGTTCAGTTTTTAATCCATGTTTTATTGACAATGTAAACTTGATTCAGTTCTGAAATGTTGATTGTAAAAGTTCTGAAATGTAGTTCTGAAATGTTGATGTAAAAGTTCTGAAATGTTGATGTAAAAGTTCTGAAATGTTGATTGCATAGTGTAAAAGTTCAGTAAACTTTGTTAAAAGTTCTGAATAGGGGTATGTTAAAAAATCAAAAAACCCTGCTCTTTCTGAGGTTCGAACGCCCGACCTGATGTTCAAACAGCCTGTCCTATACCATTGGACTATCGATGCTTTCCTGAGAGTATTGTGCAAGCAGCGTATTTATATGTATACTTTTATTTAGTATTTAACCCTTCGCCGCCCGTGACGCCTCCTCTTCTCCCCAATATTCCCCAATCCCCTTTCGTCGCGCGTCGAACCCTTCGCCTGCCAGAAGCCCCGCCGTCGCCGCCGGGCGCCGTCGGTCGGCCGTCGTTGGTTGGCCGCCGCCTCAGACCCCCGCCACGTTCACTCTCTCGCGCGCTTGGGGGCTCCCTGCGCCGCTGCGACTTGGTGGTTGTGGCCGTTCGTGGCCGCTCGCCAGACCTCGATGTGCGCCTCCACTTTATCATTGACCGATTCTCTTTTGTTGATTGAAGAACAGTGCCTATGCTTGAAAGATAGCTGTTCAGTTCAAGTAATTTCTCACTGGTTTTGCTAGAATCATTTTCTGAGTATTGTGAACTTATTTGAAGTCTTGAACATATATCCTTCTAATTTTTATGTTTCTTGTGAGTATTAGTATGAAGTATCAGTTTTTAGTTTGGTTATCTATAGCATTTCTGAAATTTAGTGCACTGCATCAAATCTTAATGTTTACTTGATGTTTCAAGTGAAATGAGTAATCAAGATTGAATGTCCAAGCTTGAATGTTGGTTGTTTCTACTGATTTTTCCTAAAACCTCTAATTACTTTGGATCATACTGGTATTTGTGAAATGAGTAATCAAGCTTGAATGTCCAAGCTTGAATGTTTTAGTCTGAATTATGTAGTGTCACTACTGCTATGAGTGGGGGATACTTAATACTGATATTTGAGTAGTAGGGTACCATAAGCATGAATCACCATATTTGTGATTTCATTTTGTTATAAATTCAATCAGTGAACATATCCTTCTGTTTTTGTCTAATCAGTGAACATATACCTTTGAGCTCTTTTCATCTAATTTGACTATTCATTTGCCGAGAAGCCGAGCATTTTTCTAGTGATGGGTCCTCCTAACAAAGAGTTGAAGAGGGGCAAATTGGGGAGGTTCCGGCGTCATACGAAACTCGAAAGAATGTATGTGGTTCCAAAGAGTGAACAGAACACTGGGTCATCTACTACATCAAGCGGGGTCTGTGAGGTCTGCCAGTGTGGTAAGGTTAAGGTAGAAGGCCGCCCTTGCGATTGCGCGCCAACGTCCAAAAGGAATCATGTGGTTCTTCAGTTGGACTCGGACTCGGACGACGACATGCCGCATCAAGGTAAAGGGCAAACTGTAGAGGCAAGTCGTGCCAAAGGGCAAACTGTTGAGGCAAGTCATGCCAAGGGAAAAACTGTAGACAGAAGTGGTGGCAAAGGAAAAACTGCAGACGGAATTGGTGGCAAAGGAAAAACTGTTGAGGCAAGTGGCAGCAAGATGACTGTTGAGGCAAGAACTTCTGATACTTCAGTTATTTTACATTGCTATATCAGTGTGCATTCATAGTATATTTAATATTTTATTTATGAGTTACTTATCTGAGTTTCAATGTTTATATCTTCTTGCAATCATGCAGGACTATCTAGACCTAATGCTTGTACAACTAGACTGCGTGATCGAGAAGCTGGACGTAATGATGGACAAACTTGACATAGTGATCGACAAGATGTGTTCTAAATGACATGGACAACGACGTGATAGTTAGTTAGTGGTGGTGGATGTTGTCATCTTTTGTTTAGTTAGGTGTGGTTGTTGTTGTTCATGATCGATCGTATCTTTTGGTTACTTAATGATGGATGTTGTTATCGATAGATCGCTGGTACCTTTTGTTAGGTTGGTGGTTGAACTAATGACTGATGGCTGCATCATATATGTAAGAATTACTAATGGCACATCTAATTGACTGCATGTGGTATCTTTACTTAATTTGACTGATCAGACTGTATGCTTCTGTCATGCTATCATCTTCAGTTAATCTGAGCAAAATTCCAACTTTTCTGGTGCAAATGCAAATTTGCAAAAATTTCGTTATCATGTTGTATATGCTGGTTTCATCAGTTAATTTGCCCACAAGGCAACCACTATCTTCAAAATACACTAAATACCAACTTTAATTTTTTTTATAATCAAAGTACAACTTATCTCCTTCCACATAAAATGTTTGTAATTTTGTATAACCATTTAATTTGCTATTTTGAACACATTAGTCGTGTTCCTACGATTTATATCGAAATATGTCAATTTTTTTGTCCCCATACACTAAATTCGAAGTTTTTCTGAAAAACTATGTTGTGAAACTCGATCGGTAATGCGGAGGTTAAGGGTTCTTAAATTCTAAGAAAATCAAATAAAGTCTAAAAAATACGAGATTTTTCATGGTGCTATTATATTATACTTACATTCTACGATGAAAATTTGAAAATGTTTCAACGAAGTTGTGACATAGGATGTTAAGAAACTCGACCTTCTCATGACAGGAATTGAATTACAGTTTTCAAAAGGAATAGGTTCGGGTCGAAAGCAAATTTATGATCAAACAGTCATTTCAACTTTAATTTTTTTATAATCAAAGTACAACTTATCTCCTTCCACATAAAATGTTTGTAATTTTGTATAACCATTTAATTTGCTATTTTGAACACATTAGTCATGTTCCTACGATTTATATCGAAATATGTCAAATTTTTTGTCCCCATACACTAAATTCGAAGTTTTTCTGAAAAACTATGTTGTGAAACTCGATCGGTAATGCGGAGGTTAAGGGTTCTTAAATTCTAAGAAAATCAAATAAAGTCTAAAAAATACGAGATTTTTCATGGTGCTATTATATTATACTTACATTCTACGATGAAAATTTGAAAATGTTTCAACGAAGTTGTGACATAGGATGTTAAGAAACTCGACCTTCTCATGACAGGAATTGAATTACAGTTTTCAAAAGGAATAGGTTCGGGTCGAAAGCAAATTTATGATCAAACAGTCATTTCAACTTTAATTTTTTTATAATCAAAGTACAACTTATCTCCTTCCACATAAAATGTTTGTAATTTTGTATAACCATTTAATTTGCTATTTTGAACACATTAGTCGTGTTCCTACGATTTATATCGAAATATGTCAATTTTTTTGTCCCCATACACTAAATTCGAAGTTTTTCTGAAAAACTATGTTGTGAAACTCGATCGGTAATGCGGAGGTTAAGGGTTCTTAAATTCTAAGAAAATAAAATAAAGTCTAAAAAATACAAGATTTTTCATGGTGCTATTATATTATACTTACATTCTACGATGAAAATTTGAAAATGTTTCAACGAAGTTGTGACATAGGATGTTAAGAAACTCGACCTTCTCATGACAGGAATTGAATTACAGTTTTCAAAAGGAATAGGTTCGGGTCGAAAGCAAATTTATGATCAAACAGTCATTTCAACTTTAATTTTTTTATAATCAAAGTACAACTTATCTCCTTCCACATAAAATGTTTGTAATTTTGTATAACCATTTAATTTGCTATTTTGAACACATTAGTCGTGTTCCTACGATTTATATCGAAATATGTCAAATTTTTTGTCCCCATACACTAAATTCGTAGTTTTTCTGAAAAACTATGTTGTGAAACTCGATCGGTAATGCGGAGGTTAAGGGTTCTTAAATTCTAAGAAAATCAAATAAAGTCTAAAAAATACGAGATTTTTCATGGTGCTATTATATTATACTTACATTCTACGATGAAAATTTGAAAATGTTTCAACGAAGTTGTGACATAGGATGTTAAGAAACTCGACCTTCTCATGACAGGAATTGAATTACAGTTTTCAAAAGGAATAGGTTCGGGTCGAAAGCAAATTTATGATCAAACAGTCATTTCAACTTTAATTTTTTTATAATCAAAGTACAACTTATCTCCTTCCACATAAAATGTTTGTAATTTTGTATAACCATTTAATTTGCTATTTTGAACACATTAGTCGTGTTCCTACGATTTATATCGAAACATGTCAAATTTGAACTACAAACACCTCAAACTATGTGCCAAAATTATAGAATAATCATATTCATGTTTTTCTGCCCGTTTTTTTGAAAAAAAACTATGTTCTATAACTTTATAGAGTCTTAAAAAAGGAACAAAATTTGAGTAATGTTTGTTAAGATGAAATACTTGATTTTAAATTTGTATTGAACGATAGAAACATATTTAAAAAACAAACTAAAAATATGGTGACCTCCAGGGATCGAACCTGGGTTGCCATCTTACCAACCAGCGCCTACATCCATCAGTGCTACTGTTAATTCTTGATAATTTTGCACATGCAATTGTATTTTGTGCTAGTAACGAATACAGTACCGAAATTTTTTGGCGCCAGGTTGCGCGCCAAACATTTTTACCTCCTGTACATTGCAATCCTTGCCTTATTCAACACCCGGAAACCTCGCAACCGCACGGCAACCGCACCTGCTATACATCCAATTCTCCTTTTACCTCTCCTGCTATACATCCAATTCCCCCTTTACCGCTCGGGCGCCGGCAACCGCATAGCCGCACCTGCTCGTCGGCATCCTCAAGTTCTCGTCAAGTTCTCGTCGTCACAATCTCTGCTCCAGGTATTGCCATGCCTTCGTCCCAATCTCCGGCCTGCTTATCGATTTACTGCTTATCGTCGCGCGCCATGAGTTCAGATATGACATTGAATTAGGGTTCCAAGAAATTTAATACCTTCGACATGTAATCTTTCATGAAATCATATGTGCTGTACTGTTGAGAGTTTGTAGAAGATGAGTATCTCTTGCTGGTATTCTGTTCTGAAATATTTGGAGGAATCAGACTGGTATTCTGTTCTGTTTCAAAATCCTGCTGGAGCTATCTGCTGATTGATGATTTGTGTTCCAATTTGAAGTTGCTGAATCCAGATTTTGATCAGGGTTCTGATTCTAGTGTTGTATGTCCTGAATCTGTTTAGATTACTGATAGGCTTTCAAGGTTAGCTTGATTCTAATTTGATTTTGAGTAAAAGTGTACTAGTTCAAGGTTGTCTCTCTTGTTTGGGTCACTACTGTGTGAATGTGCTGTTAGGTCTGATCTAAAAGGTTGAACTACAGCTGTTTTGGGTTTTGCCTTCTTGAGAATTTCATTCTGCGCACTGTGTTGAATTGAAATTTGAATCTGTGTTTTTAGAGGTGTGTTGGGTGAATTGATCATGAAATTTTAATTTGTGTTTTTAGAGGTAGTTGAATGCTGATAGCAGTCACAATAACTTGATGACTTAAATCTTTGTAACTTCCGATCAGATCATGGTAAGACCACTTCGACGGTTAAGGAACTTGAACCTCCAACAAGAAGAGGAGGCAGAACCTATTGAGAATGGGCAGGATAACTTAGCGGAGTGTGAGAATGAGCAGGATAACTTAGCGGACTATGAGAATGGCCACTCCAACTTACCAGAGCATGGCAACGACGAAACATTGCAAAGTCCTCCTGATGTTGATGGCTTATTAGCGCGGCTCCCAAGCCAACATCCGCGAACCCCAATAAATATAATATGTGAGTTTCATGTTTTTATTGCATATCCAAATTCAGTGTCAACATAATCTATTTCCTATATGTAGGGCCAAATGGAGATGTCAGACAAGTTGTAGGGGAGTTCAGAGTTTCAAATTTAGTGGATTTACAAGGAGGAAAGGTTATGGTAGGGACTGATGAAAATGGTGTCCCAAATGAAAGGTCAGCCTCTATTCTTGGACAATACCTTGGACAGATAGCAGAAAAACCATCATTAGCGCCTTTACACATTGAAAGATAGGACAATGCTATGTTCAATACTCACAAGCAACAGATAATCAAAGATGTGGAGGTAAAATTAATGTTCCTAGCTAGTTCAATCAAAAGTACCTTAATTTCCATCCATCTAGTAACAGCTACCTCTACTTTTTATAGGAAAACTTTCAGTTCCCCCGCCAAACGCTAAATCTTACAAGGGACTGGGTGCTAAGGACTGTTAACAATAGGTGGCGATCCTACAAATCAAAGTTGAAGAAACAATATTACAACCGTGAAGAGAGATCTCTAGATGAAATCATAAATGGGAAACCAAGCAAAGTGAATGAACTTCAATGGAAAGCCCTTGTTGGATTTTGGTGCCGAGAACCACATAAGGTACCACCCTTTTATTCATCATTTATATGCATGATGAAAGTAACGAGTGTAACATCACTTCATCACTCTTTTATTTGCAGAAAGTATGTGCGATAAACTCTAGGATCGCCAAAGAACAGAAAAATACACACACATCTGGGAGAAAAAGCCATGCTAGGCTTAAAAAAGAGATGGTGGGATATATTCATCCCAAGTTACTTCTTGTATTCACATTCATCTAATTCAGATCTGTAATGAGCCCCACTTTTGTATGTTGTGCAGGAAGTTAACCATAAAAGGAAGATTAATAGGCTTGAATTATGGGAGGCTGCTCACAAGAAAAAGAATGGCAGATTCACTACTCACAAAGTGGATGCACTAATGGTACATTTTATGATCCTAAGCATTTATGTTCGATCTGAATTTCTGTTTACCATTTTTTGACCTCGCACTGTTTTTATTTCTATAGAACGCATCCTATGAGGAATTAGAAAAAAGGCAACAAATGAACAATGGTAATCTTTCAGCGCAAGATTTTAATGAGGTCTTCAATGGGATAGTTGCTAAGGAGTTAAAAGCACGAGGGTACTATGATGATAAGTACTGGAGTGAAGTTCGAGTGTCCCAAGGTCTAACTTTTGTCACTCAAACTGCGGAAGAAAGAAGGTACCAAGATAAACTAAATGAAATGGAGAATAAGATGAAACACATGGGTGGTTTCATGAAGCACTGGCTTGGTTTCATGATAAAAAAGTTTCCTGAAGAGGATTTCATAAAAGAAATGGTAGCCAATCTACATGATGATGAAGTAAGCATTTGTTTCTTTTTCAGAATGGCAACTACATATTTTTTCTCATTGATAGCAGTGATTACAAGTAAGCCCTCCTTCTCTTACTTGTTTTTTTTCAAGGATGAACCTGTAGAACCAGAAATTCATAGTGATGACAGCGCTGCACACACAATTGGTAATGTGCACTCTCCGACAAATGAAGTGCAGGTAACATCACCTACTTTCTGTCATGTGTACTCATCTACATCATTACTATTAAAGTTTATACTAATGGATTATGTAATATGGTTTATTATACTTTGCAGCACGATACATCCACCGAAGACCGTATGCCTCTACCTACTGACCATGTGGTTGCAACGGTATGCAGTACATCATGCAAACTAAATCTCACAGTAATTATGTAATTTAATTCCCAACATTTGAACATGCTTATAAGTACTGTGTTATGTTCCTTGTTTGGCTCTTGTTTACTACAGGAGGAACAAATTCATAGTTCTGTTCATGAAAGTAACTATGTTAATGCAGCCACAAATATTTCCCAAGATCCCATATTGACAAACATGGTATGTCTAGACTAACATTGCAATGTTAATCTATATTGGCTGAACTTATTTTACTGATGATGTATTTTGACTAATATAAGTTATGTTTATTCTAGAGGACTCGAAGAGTTAAAGCCCCTAGTTTGAGCCAATCTGATTCGGTATGCTTCTATTCTGCTTGTTTCTTTTGTAATTAAATTATTTAAATTACAAAATCTTACCTTCTTGTTTTGCAAAATGGTAGAGCCGTTCTCCAATCTATCTTATTTCCCTAAGAAACAAAGGAAGAATTGTGGCCAAAGCGCGGTTGGTGACAACTGATTGGAAACGAGAGATTGGAGGAACCATGCTTGGAAAGGAATACGTTGGGGTTTATGTTGAAGGTCTTGAAAACGTTGATGTTAGAAATAAAGGAGACGAGCTTATACCTAGACCTATTTTTGAGATTCGTAAACTAGTAGATGCTATTGGCTATACTATACCTTGGCCCCGTTCACATGTAAGCTTTTTTTAAAGAATAAACCTTCAATTCCGTAATATCTTCAACTTGTGGTATTCATCTAACCTCATGCCCCATTGCAGGTGAAGAAAATTACAATGGAGACCAGCAAGAATCGACAATGAAGCATAGTTTATATTTGTTAGTGAAATAAATTTAGAAATATTTGTGTGATAGTCACTATTTTTATGTTTCTTTAGCAAGGCAATAGTCTTGTTCACAATAACTTAATTACTGCACTAGTTGGTTCAAAGTACTCATCATATCATTTATTTGCAAATTATTATCCAAATAGAAAATCTGCTTTGCTCGCTTTTTTGGTTTCATATTATGGCCATTGACCTACATACAGTGTACCATGCACTTGGCACAGTTCATGGAAAGGTGTGGACAAGAGGACTAATGTTTCAATGGTTAGTTTTTTCTTTACCATTCTTGTCTTCCTGCCATTTAATTTCATGTTGATCACCAATTTACTTATATTATGTTATTAGCTTCCTTTCTCTGTTGTGCTTGAATAATTGAAATTTGTCCATATAACTTCATCAGATTATGTTTATTTATCACCCCTTATTTGTTAGGCCTCACTATAGTTTTTTGATAAACTCATTCTCTGAAACACTCATATGTATAAGTTTCTTTGCTGCATTTCATCCTATCCTGAATTGGCTCCAGTTCAATTTATGGTTATTTGCTAGGTAAGACAATTGATGTTGCTGCTATTAGTACACATGCAAATTCAATGTTTCTTTTCCCCTAAAATATGTTGATATCTGAAAGATACTTCATTTCGACTTCCACTTTGCATCTCCCTACATATGATTTATGGCATGGGTTATATACTAACACATATTAATAATTTTTCAGGTCATAGATTATTTTGTGCCAATTATTTCTAGGGTACAATTTTTGATGTCCTGGAGTGCAGCTAAAGGAGAAATTTGCTATGTACAAGAACCTGAAGCCATGTGGTTTACAGGGAAAAGATTCACACTGAAATGATGAGCCAACACTCCTGGTGACCATGATGCTGAAGTTTTGTTGAACAAGAGTTAAACATATGTTCAGTTTGGACAGGCTTTTGCATGAATAATGCCATCCCGTGCAAATACATGTACCAAATTTGTATTTGCCATGATGTGCATTGCTTTCTTACAATATTTATGCATATGTATTACAAAGATTCAAGTTTATGATACAGAGTTGTCAAATGAAATGAAATTGTTAGCAACTTTTCCTTATTGGCTTGCATTGATACTGATCAAGGGAATGCAATAATGATTGACTTCAATATGTAGTCTGTGTATTCTGATTGGTCCATATTTTTGGTGAAGCAAATAATTGTTGGTCAATTATTTCCAATAGATCATTTATTTATAAAACATTATCTGATAATAAAATATAAATATATATTACAATTATGTATGCAAATAAAAAATCATCATATATTAGTACACATGAAAATATATGTATCTATAAACCGTCTCTATAATTCTTAATACACAATGTGATGTAACTTGTAAACATGTCTATATCCGTAGATGCGTAATTATAATGTATCTATGATATTGTTTCTACATTTGTTAACACGCATTGTGGTGTTAATACAAAACGTGTCACCTGCCATATCATCCGCCATGTCACGTGCCATGTCAATCGCCACATCATCTTCCACGTAATTTGCCACATCATCCGCCACGTCATCTTCCATGTCATGTGCCACATCACGTGCCACATCATCTGCCACGTCACGTTCCGCCCTCTACAAATTCGTCTCTATACTTATTACTGCGCAATAAGGCGTCCTTACAAAACGCATCTATATTATTAGACATAATTTGTATATGTATCTATAAATTGTATCTACATTTATTAACGTGAATGAAATGTCACAATGCTACGTAACTACATCACTACAGATATTTTATACATGTGTCTACTAAATTGTATCTAACTTTATAGATATGCAAATAACGTGTTTATAGACTGTCTCTTTCTTTCATAGCAACGCATAAATAATTCATCTCTACAAGGTCTGACGCGGTACGTACGAAGACGCTTCTAACACGCTTTATGAAAGCGTGTCTATATTGACATAGAGATGAAATAAAGCGTGTCTAGATCCTAATTCTGGCGTACCTACAGGGGGTGTTTTCTAGTAGTGTTAGGTAGTTTTACTAAATCCCAAGTGCCATTCTTTTCAAGTGACTCCATCTCATCTTGCATCGCGGTCATCCAATTCTTATGATCAGCGGTGGAAATAGCCTCAGAATAATTTGAAGGTTCTGAATTACCTTCAATCTCTTCTACAACATTTAAAGCATAAGAAACAATATTGCACTCTTCAATAAATCTTTTAGGTGGATTAATTGTTCTTCGAGGTTTGTCAATAGCAATATATTGTTGTGGAGGCTGAACAACAGGAGACAAAGGCTCAATAACATGTTCATCTTGAATATCATCATTTGATGAATTTTCTGCATCAACAATGTGCTCCACCTGCACACTTATTTTCTCTTCAACTTCATTGGGAACAGTAGGAGGAGAGTCATAAAACATAACTGATTCATTAAAGATAACATTTCTACTGATGATGACCTTTGAATTCTGAGCATCCCATAATTTATAACCTTTAACACCAGATTGATAACCAAGAAAATGCATTTAATAGCTCTAGGCTCTAATTTCCCATTGTCAACATGAGCATAAGCAGTGAAACCAAAAACTCTCAATTGTGAATAATCAGCAGAAGAACCAGACCATACCTCAATTGGAGTTTTCTTATCAATGGCAAGGGAGAGTGATCTATTAATTAGGTAGCAAGCAGTGGAAGCGGCTTTAGTCCAAAAATGCATGTTCAAGCGCGCATGCGACAACATGCAACGGGCCTTCGAGATGATAGCCCTGTTCATACTCTCAGCTACACCATTTTGTTGAGGAGTACCAGGAATAGTGTAGTGTTTGACGATGCCTTCAGACTTACAATACTTCTTAAATTCATTAGAACATAATTTCATCCCATTATCAGTACGAAGTACTTTTACCTTCCTTTCATTTTGTCGTTCAACCATAACCTTCCACTCCTCGAACGCTGAAAAAGCAGTCCATTTGTGCTTCAATAAATATGCCCACACTTTTCTAGAATAGTCATCAATAATTGTTAGCATATAACGAGCACCTCCTAAAGATCTCTCACGAGAAGGGCCCCATAAATCAGAATGAACATAATCAAGGATGCCTTCTTTGGTATGAACAGAAGTATTAAATTTCACCCTCTTGTTCTTACCAAATATGCAATGTTCACAAAAATCCAATTTACCTCCTTTATATCCATCAAGAAGCTCTCTCTTACTTAACTCTGCCAAACCTTGTTCACTCATATGACCAAGACGCTTGTGCCACAAATTTGAAGCATCAGATGAATGTGACATCACACAAGCATTGCCTGTAACAGTAGTGCCTCGAAGAAGATACAAATTAGCAGATTTCAAATCCCCTTTCATGACAATGAGAGAGCCTTTTGATACTTTCAAAATTCTGGTACCACCAAAATATTTATATCCTTTTGTGTCAAGATAGCTCAAGGAAATAGGATTTCTTGTCATACCTGGAACATACCTCATCTCCGTCAAGGTTCTGACAATCTCATCAAACATTTTTATCTGAACAGATCCAATTCCAATAACGGGGCATGGAGAATCATCTCCTATCCTAACACAATCAACACCTTGAACATACTCATAAGTGATGAACCAATCTCTATTAGTGCAAATATGAAAAGATGCAGCGGTATCAATTATCCATTCATCACGACTACTAGTACATCCAGCAAAAATGACAAGAACATCACCATTATCTGAATTTTTATCACCAGAAGCAACAAACACATTACCATCATCCTTTTGTTTGCCAGACCTTTTTTTCCTTATTCTTTAACTTATAACATTCATATTTGGTGTGATTATCTTTCTTGCAATACCTGCAAAATTTATCATTCCTCTGGATTTTGAATGTCCTCTAGAACGACTTTTACTCCTATCTTTAGAACCATTATTTGATTTCTTTTCCTCCGTTCTTCCTCTAACATGCAGAGCATTACCATCAGACTTAGAACTTTCAGAAGTTACCATCGACTTCATCTTTTCTTTAGCATGCAATGCATCACAAACTTCAGCAACCGTTAGTGTATCACGGCTATATAAGATGATATATCTAAAATTTGAAAATGATGGTGGCAAGGAACACAAAAGAATAAGAGCTAGATCCTCATCATAAAACTTTACCTCCATAGACTCAAGGTCAGAAACAATCTCCTTGAAAGTTGACAAATGGTTCAACACGGGATTACGCCCCGGGATCACGCTGCGCGTGCATGTCCGAGCCCTCGCCGGCGAGTTAAGGCCCTCCCTCGGCTTTCCTTGCATGCGAGCTCCTCCGACGCCCCTATTTAACCCCCTGGCCTCCACCGCATTCGATCCCCACAACATTTCACTACGAGAATGAACAGAGCGCTCCCCATTCGGGTTTAAGCACCTCACTGCCGCTCCTACTCCGGTCGCCCCTCACCGTCGCCAGTAACCTCCTCTACCCTAGCCAACCACACCATCGTGACCGCAAGGACGTCACCGACCTCGGCCACCCCTCCGTCGATGCCGAACCTCGCCGGATCGCCGTCGCCGACAAGGACCCGAATGCCTCCTTCGTCTACGCTCATCGCCGACCACGCTCCGTCGACCGTTCACCTCGCCAACGATACCTTCGCGTTCCCCTAGGCGTCCTCTTTCCATTTCTAGGCGTAGCTTGGACCGCCGTCGCTCGCCGTGGCCTCTGGCCTGCTCGCCGTCGCTGGAGAAGACGACCGGCACGGGCTGAGTACCCGTGCCGTGTCGGATTCGATCTTGGCCGTGCGATCTGGATCTAACAGTACCGATTAAATCCCCTGTGCAGTTTAATCTGCGCCGTCGGATCTGAGCGAAGGGGTACATTTTAATCTCGTGCGTCCGATAGTTTTAAAAACCCGCATTTAATCCGGATCATTCATCGCATACCGCTTCAACGTTTTAATCTCAGCCGTTGATCGCAACTTAAATCCCCTGCCACGCCCCCGCGCGTTGGATCTGGATCCAACAGTCCAGATTGGGCTGGACCACGCGCACAGTGCACGGGTTCACCGTGAGCCTAGCTCACCGTGGACCCGAGACCGTTTTGGATTTAAATTAAATTCCAGAAATGCTTTTAAACTTCTAAAATTCATATCTAGCGCATTTTAACTTCAAAAATTACCATTTCAATTTCAGAAAATTTGTAATATTATTCTCTACATGTTCATACAATAAAAACAGTATGTTTACTTTGGATATTTCATGTTTATTTAATAAAGTATCCAATTGCTCCTTAAGGACAATTGCAAATTTAATTATTTAAAATTTAGCAAAATTTATCTTTATTCTTTCCCTGTTTATAGAATGGAACCCCAACACTTTCTCTAAAGCTATTATTTTAAATTAATTGGAAAACTTAGAATAGGTTTATTCACAATTAAAACCCCTTTTTTAAAAGGGCAATATTTCATTATAGTTCATTTTAAATTATTTATAAAATAAATTTCAGAAACTTAACAACTTGGTTTTCTTTAAATTGAACCAATCAAAAACCTATGTGCTTGTAGTGTGGTTTTATATTGTTTAATTGAATGTTGTATTTATTTTATTTTATTTATATTGGGAAGACTACGACGCCGCCGAGGAGCCGGAATACTTCCCGGAAGTCCCTCCTTCCCCTTTTGCTGAACAAGGCAAGTCACCGAACCAATCTTTTGAGCATATTGAACCCATGTTTTACTAAACTATCGCTAAAACACATAGGATATACATGCATTAGTCAAATGAAACCCTTACAATATATTTATTAGGATCCCCCGACCTTGATGTGCAACCCAAGCCATGCTATCTAGCCTAAACTCCTTGTCACCATATGATTAGTACTATTAGTTAGTGTCCAATGTATCGACACGATTGCTATAGGATTAAAAATGAGTCGTAGCGATTGGAATCTACTATATGATCCCCGTTATTCTTATCTCTGGAATGCTGTTGGTGATAGAGTTATGGTTGAGAGTGTATGCATGGTGGGTTCCGGGTGCAAGCTAGAGCATTGGTCAGTAGCACCCGGGGCACTATAAGGACTGGTATGCGGGATCCATTGCAATACACTTCCGTACTAACCACAAGTCTAATGGGTAAGTCCTAACTAAGGTATGGAGTGTTCCAAACCGAGGCCACCACTTGGAGATGGGTCAAGCAGCACCTGCGGGTGTCTTTTACCGACGTGGCGCAAAAGGGTGTGCGATGTTAGCCGGGATGCAGCCCGGCGCGCCGGCGAAACCTAGAGCGGGTGGTTATCACTTGGAGCATTTCATGCCGAGGTTTTGGCATGAGTTCCCGTGGTATGGGTCATCTTGTTACACTTTGGTGTTTGGGATGAGTGCGTGCCTTGTGGGTACAGTAGTACACCTCTGATCAGAGTCATAAATCTTTTCAAAAAGCCGAGCCCACGGTCAAGGGCGGGTTGCATATCATCCCACAGTTAGTTTACTTTTGATATGTATGTGCATGATGGTTTGACATGTAAGGAATGTTGTGCGAGGAGGTAAAACGTACTCCTCGAGTTAGATGGTGTTATTGATGTTCATGTTTATTATTCCGCACGATAAGATTTGACTACATTAAATGCGATAACTGAAAATGTACTTTTCCGCACTTTTAGCCAATTATCCCTCCTTTGTTATTACCTTGCATTATTATTTGCATTTGCGGTGGCTTGTTGAGTACTTTTGTACTCATACCCGTTGGACACACTTCAGAGGATGCCTACTATGAAGATGGTCTGGAGTAGCGACCCAGTCAAGAAGAAAGATCGTGAAGAAGGCGTTCATCATGCAGTTTATTTTTATTATTTTAATTTCACTCTTATGTAATAATTGTGGTCTACGTACCACGGATGCTTGTTGTATGTACGTTGTCGCATGATGAACCTCTTGTATTATTGTTTTCTTTGGAAATTCAATAATGTTCCGATTTGTTAAATCGGGGCGCCACACTCTGGGCCGGCGGCGGTCCACCGGCAGAAGAGCGGAGAAGCCGAGGGCGCGACAGCGCGCACCCGAGGGTGGAGAAGCCGGTGAGCGGTGCTGAGCGTCGGGGTCGGGTCTGGCGGCCGGCGTGCGGGCCATGGGAAGAACCGCCGGGGTGAGCTGGCCACTGCCACTTCCGATGGTGGATCTGGATAGCCGGCGGGGGAGACTCGCGGGTGGGGAGGAGCGCCGGTGCCAGTGGTCAGGTGGCGGCGGTGGCCTTAGGGCGGCTGTTGTGGCAGCGCCGATGGTCAGGATGCTGGCGTTGAGGGCCAACAACGGCGGAAAACCTGTGAGAACGCGGAGGAGATCCGGCGGCCACAAGATGAATAGTACCCCGATGAATAGTAACAACTAGGGTTATAGATCTAATTTTTTTCTCAAAACTCTATGTGTAGATCAATCTGCTCTGATACCACTTGTTATAAAATCAATCACAGATCAAACACGAGAGACACGAGATTTAACGTGGAAAATCCTTGTGGGAAAAAACCAAGAGCGCCAGTCGGCAAAGCTTCACTATATCAAGGAGAGTTTACAGAAAAGTAGGGTATCACAAATGACTAGGGCAAATCCCTCTACTGCATACAAGAGATATTTATAGGATGGACTAAATGGGCTTAGGTGTCCCTGGGCTCAATGGGCCTAGACTAGCTGGGCCCAATCCAGATTCGGATCAGAACATAACACGGGGAGTATCCCCTTGCCACGCTATCTTGAAGAACAGAGGGGGACTAGACATAATTTGGCAGATTGGAGAATATAACTCTTTATTGCTTGCTTGCCTTTGCCTCAAGGGCTTACATCTATATTTATATAGCCTAATAGATAAGAATTAACTAACCTGATATTAATTAACCTGAACCTTAATCAATAAGGAAACCTAATCTTAGCCATTAAGGAAACTAACTGTTGTAGTATGTGTTAGCTACAGCACAGGTGTTGTAGCAATTGTGTTAGCTACAACATAGGTTTTGTATGTGTATATACGGAGTGTAAAATGAACCTCGAATGGTTCTCTCAGAAGGAGAAAGGGTTTATACTGGTTCGGGCCTCCCCTAGGGGATAATAGCCCTACGTCAAGTTTGTGGTGGATTTGGCATGGTATGCCTCGGTATGGAGTAGTAAATTCCAGGGTCTCATGACCCCCTGGAAAAGGTACCTTGATACAAGGGCTTGGCCCTGCTTTTATAGGCACACAGGGCTTAAGGAAAAGACCAAAATGCCCTCTATAAGCCCTAGGCTTATAAGGGTAAAAAGGGAAAAAGGAGCTAGCTACTGTACAAAAGTGCTTTATAGATTTACTGACGTGTCAGACAACGTCATACTTTGACCAGCTAAACGACATACCAGGGGCGGAGGGGCCCCCGGTATGGCTTCTACCCTGTATTGAGGCGTAGATATTTCTTGGGTTCGGAGTAGGGGCCGGAGCTCTTTTGGCGGAGGCTGCGAAGGAGGCTTCGAAGTACACTCCAAAGGGGGCTTCGAAGCATACTCCGAACTGGGCTCCGAACTGGGGTCTCGGAGACTTGGCTTTGAACTGGCCGGACAGGGTCCGGAGACTAGCTCTGAGGAGCTCCAAAGGGGGACTCGAAGGCTAACACCGGACAAATCCCGAAGGTTAACTTCGAACAAGGTCCGGAGGCTGGCTTCGAAGTTAGCCTAAGAACTTTTGGTAATCTTCTAGGAATCTTGAGGGCTTCGCTCCGGAGGGCTCCGAGGGACTTTGCTCCAGAGGGCTTCGACGGGGCTCGAGGGCTTCTCCCTAACAGGCTCCGACTTGAACCTTGAGGCTTGGAAACAGCTTCTTTGGGAAGATACATGCTTCGACAGTGTTGGGCTCCGGGTCGAAGGCTGTCGGAGGCTGACATCATTTGGCCCCTGTTCAAGGGAAAACTATTCCCCCAACAGTAGCCCCTCATGTGCAGGCGTTCGGAACGAAGGGGTGTGTGCGCCCTTGGGACAAATGACCCAAAAATTACAACTTCAGAGAAAACATGCCTTCGGAGCTTGGACCGAAGGTGACTTCGAAATTCACAGGTAATAACTGCCTGCGTCAACTGTCAGAATGACCTCGGGGAGATCAACTAGCTCCGCAATGGCTAAGAAATTGACCGTTACCCCGCGCTGGGCCGCTTCGCCTTTGCTGGAGGCCCACCTGCCAGTGGGTTCGGCCCATGGACCATCGGAATTCTTACCGCCTATAAATAGGTGTTTACCGCGGGCGGCTTCGACACGCTCTCATTTGCTTTCTTCCCAGCGCCTTACATCCTTCGCTCTCCTCCCCTTCTTAGCTTCGCGCGGAGAACCCCTTGCTAGCTTTTAGCCCCTCACGCCGAAGTCCCACAAAAATGCCGAAGAAGGCAGCTTCGAAGGCCTTGGCCTTGGGCCCGAGCTCGAGCTCCGCCCAACTGCAGGAAGCGGCGGCTGCGGCAGTGAAGCCTGCACTGAGGCGGCTGGGGCCGAGGGACCTTCGGATGCCATCCGACAAATTTGAGCAAACGCTAGAGATGAGGGCTTCGATCTCCACAAAGGAATCTGTCCAGAGGGCCTGTGAAGGGAGGATTGCAGCGAAGATCCAACTCAGAGTCCCGGATAAGTCGGAGGCCATACCGAGGCCTCGGGCCGACGAAGTGGTAGTGTTCGAAGCCTTCTTTGAAGCTAGCCTCGGGCTGCCAGCAGTGGGGATGCTGAGCGAAGTCCTCAAGGCCTACAACCTCGAGCTTCCTCAGCTTTCGCCCAACGCTGTGGCAAGGCTTGCTGTCTTTGAATGGGCCATGAGGGTCGAAGGTTGCGAGGGCCGCGCAGATGTCTTCGTCGCCCTTCACGACGCCAACTGCCAGCCGAAGCCAAGGGAGGGCACAGACCGCATCAAGAGGGCCTTGGCCTTTGGCAGCGCAAACTTTCAGCTTCGGAAGGAGTTCCAAGATGCCTTCCCGGCGAGGGCTGTTAACAGCAAATGGTACTCGAAGTGGGATCAAGAGTGGTTCTATGCTTCGGTGGGGTCCTGGGAGCACTGGAACAGGGTGTGGACCCTGCTTGGCTACGAAGAGGTCCCTACCTTGCCGGACTTCTCCCACCTCATAGCTTCGACAGCCGGCGCCAAGAGGAAGAGAGGGGACGATGACAAGCCTGAAAAGTCGAGGGCTCGGCCAGAGGTCCCCGCGACCGAAGCCTCTACTCCAGAGGAGGCAACGGCCGCGGACCCTCAAACATCTGCGGAACCCTCAAGCACTCTGGCTGCCAAGGAGGTAGCGAAGGCTTCGACGGCGACGGCTTCGGGCGCGAAGGCCGACGCGTTAGCTTCACAGCAAAAGGACTGGGGGGCGCTTGTTGACCCCTCTGCCTTCGAAGAAATCTCTGATGAAGGTAACCACTTCAAACATGCTTCTCGTCAATACGCGGCTTTTGACTTAGACTTTTTTGCAGAGAAGGATGCCGGTGCGAGGCCCACCGTGGCGAATCCTGTAGAGGACGACATCGGTGCGAGGTCTACCGCGCCGAAGCCAGCAGAGGCCTCCGGCAGCAGCAGCAGCAGTAGCTCGGAGTCCGATAGCTCCTCGTCTGAAGAAGACGTAGGCAGCGACCGCGGCGAAGGGGACCCTCAAAGCAACGAGGACGTCGAGGTGGTAGAGCTAAGCCCGGCCATGCCGAAGCCTGCGCAGGCTATTGCGGCGGAGGAGATTGTCCAGCCTCTTCGGCCGAAGGGGGCTTTGACTGAGGCGGCCATCAACAGCTTCCGCGAGGGATGCACAGCTGCGGAGGCAGGGGACTTGGTGGATCAACTCAGCCGCTCGAACCCCATGGAACTCTTCATCAACACGAACGAAGCCCTTATATAGGTGAGCGAAGTCCTACACAGCCTTCGAGTTAAACTTTAGTCTTCGATCAACACTTATGATTTCTTGAATTCTTTCAGGCCTTCGCATTGAACGCAGCAGCTTCGACTTCTGCGGGCAGGCGGATGACGCGCCTGGCAGAGGAGAAGGAGGCCCTCCGACGTGAAGTCTCGGTGGAAGCCGGGAAGCGAAGGCGGGCCGAGGCTTCAGCCGATGCGGCGAGGGGCGAGACCGAGACAGCGAGGGCTGAGACAGAGGCAGCGAAGGCCGAGGCTGGCAAGGCTAAGGAAGCCTTGGCCTCGGAGATTTATAGGCTCCGCGCGGAGCTCAAAGCCGCGAAGGACGCCGAAGCCCGGCAGGCGAAGGAGAACTCTGAACTCCGCCAAGGGGCTCAGTCACTTGAGACCTTCGTTGTTGACAACCTCGACGAAGCCACTCTGAGCCTGACCGAGGTCCTACAACAAATAGGGACCGAATGTCGGGCTCCGGACTTTGGTGATCTGGATCCAATTGGGGACCGCGCCGCATTCTTGAAGGTGGTGGCTTCATCGGTGGAGCAGTCTTTGAAGGGCTTCGCCCTGATGGCCGGTCGAGTGGCGGGCCAAGGGGTGTTGCAAATGCTTCACGACGCGGGGTGCAACCACCTTGAAGCAGCAACCTCCGCGACCCCGGTGGCCTTCGGGGGCCAACACTTGGTGATGCCTCCGACAGACATCCGCGGAGCTTGGCGACGGCTTCAGGAGCCTTGGAAGGCCCAAGGCTGTGAAGCAGTCCTCGAGCTTCAGAAGGCCCTTCGCCTTCGCCGAGCCAAAGTGCTTGCTTCGCCAAATCAGCCTTCGACCTCGACACCTCCGCCTCCGAAGGTGTAGATCTCCTTAGGCTCCTTGTAATTCTTAGCTGTAGGCTTGTAAAAACTTATCAGCTTATTAATATGAATGTGGGGGTGATTTATACCTACCCAGGCTCTGTCTCCGAATGTTGACTTCGAAGTACTTGAGGACTCTGAAGAACTCCGCCAGTTATGGGCGGTCCTCGAAGTAGCTAGGTCCGAAGGCCCCCCTTGGTTTAAACTTCCGAGGGGGCCTAACGGCAAAGCCATCCCCGAAGTAGCTCAGGATCTGCTAGACATTGTGAAGACGGAGTCCCTTCGGAGTTCTTCATTTTTGCCTTCGCAACCGGTCTTAGCAGGCGACGAAGCTTTAGACTTCTCTGCCTTCGACACGGCACCACCTGCCTTGCAGTCTTGGAGCGACCTGCAAAGTGGAAGACGAGGTCTGTGGGCTTCGGAGCCTAGACGAGCAGGACGTGGGAGAGCAGGCTCCGATGAGGCTTCGTCCAGCCGAAGGGGCCCTGGCCGAAAGAAAGGCAAGCGAGGGTTGGGGCCTCGCACTCGAATTTTCTTACGCTTAGATATAGACTACTCGTAGTTTTGTTTTCGAAGCATATTTGTAACATACTTCTCAATTATTATTCAATGAATGGATTTTATTGTATTTGCATACTTCGTCTGCATGCTTCGCATTGTTTGATGACTTCGAATATTTTAGCTTGTCACGCTCGTATGCGTATTACATTTGCACATTTCGCATACATGCTTCCCCCTTGCTCGTGGCAGCTAGGGACTTAGCCATTGCTGGTGCGGGCAATAAAAATGCGAAGGGGTGTGCCTTTTTGGCGGCTTCGGATGCTGAAATGTATTGAGCGAAGGCCTCTTTTGGGCTTCGACCGCGTTAATTTGGAGCGAAGCTAGGCTTCAGCGTAGCCAAATTAAGTGAAGCATGCTTCGGCATGCTAGGATTTGGATGTTGTGCGTGAGCAAGGCTCCGAAACGCACTCAGATTTTTAAGCGAAGCATGACTTCGACATGCTTAATTTTTAGCTTAGATCTCGTCACACGAAGTGAGGCTTCGGTGCGAGTTTAGATAGTGAAGCAAGGCTTCTAGAGCTTGGTCCTGTAGTGAAAAGGATATTTAGTGTGGATTCACTGATCCTGGGATAGTTGAGCCACCTTCAACTCTGAGCCACCTTCGACTCTGGGTCACCTACGACCCTGGGCCACCTTCGACCCGGGGATGCATTAGGCTGGAGCCTGGAATCCCGGACTTGCCGAGCCGTCGCTCGGAAGTCTCAAAGCCCACTGCTACGGGCTCGGGGGCGCTGTGTAGCCTTCAGAGGGATGCTCCGGATTTTGTAAAGCGAAGCGAGGCTTCGAATTTTAAATAAGGCGAAGCAAGGCTTCAGGTTTTTGATAAGATGATGCAAGGCTTCGAATTTTTAAAAGGAAACGAGGCTTCAATTTCAAAACACGAAGCATAGCTTCGATTTTAAAACATGAAGCGAGGCTTCGAATTTTAACAAGATGGAGCAAAAATTTGCTTTAAAGGCGAAGCAGGGCTTCGACTTTAAGGCGAAGCAAGGCTTCGACTTTAAGCGAAGCAGGGCTTCGATTTTATATTAATGTAGTTGCAGATCGGTACATCAAAGAGATGCTTCGGTAGTGTACATACCTCGTAGCCCCTGGGGCTTTGACGGCCTTCGACATATGAAGCGGAGCCCCTTGCTAGAGGGTGAGCTCCAAAACGTGAAGGATGGAGGAAGGCGAAGATGGCCTTCGAACTGCACCCGAAGCCCCTTGCCGAAGGGTGCGCGAAGCAAGAAAGCTTCGAAGCTCCTCCCTCAAGCGTACTTCGAGTTGCAAGCAGTGGCAGAGAACTTAGCTTTTAGGACTAAGATCCCCACGGATGGCGCCAACTGTTGTAGCAATTGTGTTAGCTACAACACAGGTGTTGTAGCAATTGTGTTAGCTACAGCACATGTTTTGTATGTGTATATACGGAGTGTAAAATGAACCTCGAAGGGTTCTCTCAGAAGGAGAAAGGGTTTATACTGGTTCGGGCCTCCCCTAGGGGATAATAGCCCTACGTCCAGTTTGTGGTGGATTTGGCATGGTATGCCTCGGTATGGAGTAGTAAATTCCAGGGTCTCATGGCCCCCTAGAAAAGGTACCTTGATACAAGGGCTTGGCCCTGCTTTTATAGGCACGCAGGCCTTAAGGAAAAGACCAAAATGCCCTCTATAAGCCCTAGGCTTATAAGGGTAAAAAGGGAAAAAGGAGCTAGCTACTGTACAAAAGTGCTTTACAGCTTTACTGACGTGTCAGACAATGTCATACTTTGACCAGCTAAACGACATACCAGGGGCGGAGGGGCCCCGGTATGGCTTCTACACTGCAGCGAGGCGTAGATATTTCTTGGGTTCGGAGTAGGGGCCGGAGCTCTTCTGGCGGAGGCTGCAAAGGAGGCTTCGAAGTACACTCCGAAGGGGGCTTCGAAGCATACTCTGAACTGGGTTCCGAACTGGGGTCTCGGAGACTTGGCTTTGAACTGGCCGGACAGGGTCTGAAGACTAGCTCTGAGGAGCTCTGCAGGGGGGCTCGAAGGCTAACTCCGGACAGAGCCCGAAGGTTAACTTCGAACAAGGTCCGGAGGCTGTCTTCGAAGTTAGCCTGAGAACTTCTAGCAATCTTCTAGGAATCTTGAGGGCTTCGCTCCGGAGGGCTCCGAGGGACTTCTCTCCAGAGGGCTTCGACGGGTGTAGGACCGAAAGTAGCGACCAGAGGGGGGGTGAATGGGCGCCTTAAAAAATTCTTTCGAATCAATGGCCTGTTCCCAATACCCAACGCTCCTCAAAAGACTAAGCAGCAGAAAATAAACAGAAGGCCTAAGTCTAAGGGTATCTAACCTAGAAGCAACTGATGTCAAACAGAGAACTATTAAAGAAGTGCAACTAGGCAGATGAACACTGTGTAACAGGCCTAAACTTCTCAATGAAATGATCTAAGTACATGTAAGGTGAAATGAGAAGTTACTGTCCAAATTTGTCTCCTGTTCGGAACTTGGCGAAGCCTGCTTCGCCAATCGAGGTCTGCTTCGGAGATGTTTGTCGAAGACTGCTTCGCTTGTCGAAGCCTGCTTCGGAGGTTGGTGACGGAGCCTGCTTCGGAGGTTAATTGCGAAGCATGTCGAAGATGTCGAAGGTGTTTTGGTCTAGCCTAGTTCGAAGTGGCAAGATGCGAAGTATGTTTCGAGGCGAAGTATGACAGAGCCGGAGCCTGCTTCGAAGTATGTACTTCGAAGGCAAGGCTTCGGACACAGCTTCGAACGGAGCACTTCGAACCAAAAACCTCGAACAGGAAACTTCGAATACAACACACAGACGGACTACCTTCGAACAAAGAAGCGAAGCCTGTCACATGACAGAGGCACCAAAACCGAAGCCTACACACTACCTTCGAAAAGAGTAACCTTCGAAATGAGAAGCGAAGGTTGACACGCCACAGAAAACCAAAGCGAAGCCTAGCAAAACGACAAGCTTCGAAACCAACTTCGAAATCTATCGAAGTATGGACTTCGAACAGCTAGAGCCGAAGTACCTTCGCACTGTCGTTCGAAGTATGCGATGCTGTCCGTTCAAAGAGTACTTCGAAACTAGCAACACAGAACACAAAACAAGGTTCGAAGATCGAAACGAAGCCTTCGAGTATGGTCGGATCGAAGCCTGCCTCACGGAGCTGAGGGGCTTCGAACAGAGAGGGGGCTTCGCCAGAAAACAGCCAGAAAAGTTGCTAGAGCCTGCCAACTTCGATCAAAAAGCTGCGCAATAGAAGGTAAAAAGCTGGCAGAGAGTACTGTAGCTACAGTGTAGTAGTACTACTTGCAACAACAAGAACTAGTACTACTTGCGTGAAGAACACAAGTACCCGAAGCCAACCGAAGCCTCAAAAATCATGAGAAAACTTGCTGTGCAGAAGAAATTAAGCCATTAAAAACCTTTGATGTTGTTGCACACGTGGAAGAGAAACTCCACTTCAATAATAAATGCAAAACAGCAACAAACAGGGGCAAGAACTCCTGGCGGCGCAAGCAGGAGTAAAAGAGGAGAGAGGCAAGGCAAGAGACAAAAAGTGACCCAATAGAGTGGAATAGATTTCAGCCAAAAGGGTAGTCCAAACCCTAGGGATTGGGGTCCTATTTATAGGCTCCCAACACTAGGAACATTCCACCTGCCCCTTAGGGTTTTTACAGACGCAAGAATAAAGGAAAAGACTCTACTGCCCTTAGGTATTTTTACAGACACGACTGACTGACTGTGGGCCTAGAGTAACAGATGACTTATCCGGAAGCTCAGCTTTCGTAGCGACTACGGCTTCTCTTCTGGACAGTAGGATACAAGATCAACGGTTGTCAGTTTTGCGCCAAAACTGACAAAGCCTCCACCGACTTTGCACCAGGTACCCGGATTGGGCCGGCCCGACTCCGCAGCTCTCTCAGCCCAGCAATCGCTCACCGCCCGTGTACCTGAGTCAACCCTGGTCAACAACCCAGTGGGTCTTCTACTACTTCTGGCCCATGTACCCGGATTGGGCCAGCCCGACTTCGCAGCCTCCTCTGCCCGACAGTCGCTTGCTGCCCGTGTACCTGAGTCACACGCGGCCCATGAAATAGCAGATCTCCTCTCTTCTTCAGTCCTCTTTGACTATCGTTGACAATGACTCATCACTTCTGGAGCCATGAGGCCCACGCTATTTAGCATGGCTCCTCAATCTCCCCCTTGATGAGTGCATTGTCAACACTCCTCTTCTTCAGCTCTTCAGCATCTGCGAACAAATGTGGAAACACGAAAAACAAAAACACAAGAAAACAAAGAAGAAGAACAAAATAAGGTAAAAGTTTAACCCTAATGACCGAAAACCAAACAAAAGCAAGAAGTGGTCATTATGGTTAACCAAAACATAAAAGCTCAAAAAATGAGTGCGATTTCAGAACAACAAGGATATCAACAGAGTAAAAACTCCCCCTTAAACTCTGATCCCAAATTTTCTCCCCCTTGTTGACAAGTGAACTCATCAAGCACTCAATAGAGACCCAGACTCCCCCTGAAGTGCAACTCCCCCTGAAAATATGCAGTGAATTCAACTGGAGTGCAGAAGGAGTGTAGAAAGCATGCTTCTCAGATATGATTGACTGCAATTACAACATCTAACAGATACGGCAAAAGACATACTGTAACGATACATGGCATGATCAGTGCAACAGATGATATCTAAAGAAAGTCATTTGCACGCATTTTTCAGTTTTTGCAAACAAAAGCATCACCACATTTTCCAGTTAACAAGCAAGGTAAAGCATGAGATGCAGAAGCTAACTGATATCTACCAAGATAAGCATCGTCCAAAACAAAGTGCTTTAGCAAACTTGTTGTCTTTTTAAATTTCAGGCTTTTTCATTTTCCTTTTTCATTTTTGCCAAGGGTTATTTGCATGTCAAACCTTATGCTAACCGACCAAGTCAAGCCTAGGCCAGAACTGGACCATCAGAAGCTTAAGACATTGGTCTTGGCACACACTACACTGTCCTAGTTCATACCAAAGTGCTATGGTAAGCAGTCCAGAACAATGCAATGCGACAAGGCAAACCCACTTGGATCTTTTCAACTCAAGCATAAAAAGGCATGGAATTCTCATTCAATTTTTGATTTTTATCATTTTTATAGCACATTTTCCATGTTAAAGCATAAAGATGTCCAAGTTGCATATCTGCATCTATGTGAGGAACTAGCTACAAGGCATATAACAGATAGCAAAAGCATTCAGCCTACACATGCTAGTTACCAGAAGCAATGGTGATTAAGTTTTCAAGTTTAAAGCATAAAAGCCATGCATATGACAGATATCAGACATATCAAGTGAACTGAACCAAAGCATGATCATTGACAAGTAATCAAAAGCATGTACCAGCTAGAATAAGTAAAGTAGTTCAATCATATAACAGAAGCATGCTCAAAAGTGTGATATGTGAATATGCAAGATATAAACACACACAGAAAGACTCAAGAAAGGAGTAAAGAAGAAAGAAAACTGACGCAAAGTATCCTAGAAAGGATACACAACACCCAAATCCCCTCGTAAACGCTCGAATGTAGATTGATCTAGGGGTTTGGTAAAAATGTCAGCCAACTGATGATGGGTATCAACATGAACAAGGTCAATGACACCTTTCTCATATTGATCCCGCAAGAAGTGAAAGCACACATCAATGTGTTTGGTTTTTGAATGAAGACATGGGTTTTTCCCTACACTAATAGCACTGGTGCGGTCGCAAAACAATGGAACCCTGGTAGGAAAGAACAACCCAAAATCTCGTAGAGTGGAAATCATCCAAACCAACTGTGAGCAGCAGCTAGCAGGAGCTACGTACTCAGCCTCTATGGTCGAAAGAGCAACTCCAGATTGCTTTCGTGAAGACCAAGACACAAGAGAAGAACCAAGAAACTGGCAAGTACCGGAAGTCGACTTGCGATCCAACCGGCACCCACCAAAGTCAGCATCCGAAAAGCCAGATAGATCAAGAGATGATGATGCTGAATAGTACAGACCGAGATCGGGCGCATAAGTGAGATACCTGAAAATGCGCTTGACAGCCTGCCGGTGAGACGCGCGTGGTGAAGACTGAAAATGCGCGCAAAGTCCCACGACGAACTGAATATCCGGTCTTGTTGCCGTCAAGTACAACAACGAACCGATCATCCCTCGAAACTCCCTTTCATTGACCTTGACGCCGCTCTCATCCTTGTCCAGACCCCCAGAAGTGCCCATCGGGGTCATCTGCGGCTTCAATTCACCACCAAAGTCAAATTTCTTAAGCATATCACGAGTGTACTTACCTTGGTGGATGAAGGTGCCGTCCTTGGTCTGCTTGATCTGGAGCCCTAAGAAGTACTTGAGCTCACCCATGAGGCTCATCTCAAACTCACTGTGCATCAGCTCAGAGAACTTGGACACAAGAGAATCAGTAGTACCGCCAAAAATAATATCGTCCACATAAATCTGAGAAACTAAGAAGTCTGAAGCAACTCTGAGCAAAAAGAGAGTTTTGTCCACAGAACCCATCACAAAGCCCTTCCCCAACAAAAATTGCTTTAACCGGTCATACCAAGCCCTGGGGGCTTGCTTCAACCCGTATAAAGCTTTGTGCAACTTAAAAACATGTCGAGGAAACTTAGGGTTCTCAAAGCGGGGGGCTGCCTAACATAAACTTCCTCCTCTATGAACCCGTTCAGAAAAGCACTCTTAACGTCCATTTGAAAAAGCTTAAAACCCTTCGAAACGAGAAAAGCTAGAAGAATACGAATGGACTCAAGACGGGCAACAGGAGCGAAGGTTTCTTCAAAGTCAATACCTTCCTTCTGGCAATAACCCTGGGCAACTAATCGAGCCTTGTTGCGCACCACAACCCCATCTTCACCTTGTTTGTTCTTGAATACCCATTTGGTGCCTATGGGGTTGCATCCAGGTGGCGGCTCAACTAGTGTCCAAACCCGATTACGGACAAAATTCTCAAGCTCTTCTTGCATAGCATTAATCCAATTAGAATCAGAAAGAGCATGAGAAACGTCTCTGGGCTCAAAAGATGCAACAAACGCAGATTCAGCAAACACAGCAAGAGAGGCAGAAGAACGCAAAGTTCTCTCAGTCAAATCACCAATGATGAGCTCCGAGGGGTGATCATGCTGAATTGCTCGGGTTCCCTGGTGATCCGAAGTCACCTCACCGGAGTCAGCAGCAGGCACCTCTGGACTCGACTGAGGGGGCTCGATCGAAGTGGAAGAAGTGATCAGTGGTCCGCCCTCATCATCAGTCGAAGTCTCAGAAGGTGTGGGCTCTGCGGGGGATGCAGAAGGCCCACCCTCATCAGCAGCTGGAGTATCCTCATCTTCCTCGAAGATGGATTCTCCGAGCTCATCATCACCAGAAAGCTCAAAAGAAGGAGTCAAAGAAGGCAAGGACTCATCAAATGAAACCTCACAAGTCTCGACAAGCAGCTGGGATTCGAGGTTCCAAACACGAAAACCTCGAGAATGCAAAGCGTAGCCAAGAAAAACACCATCCCAGCAACGAGACTCAAACTTGTCCAAGTGCCCTCCCTTCTTGAGCACAAAGCACTTGCAGCCAAATGCTCGCAAGTGGCTCACCTTGGGCTGTCTGCCAAACCGTAGTTCATATGATGTCTTACCAAGGTAAGCTCTAAGAAAGATGCGGTTGGCCAGATAGCAAGCCGTGTTCATGGCTTCAGCCCAAAAATGCCTAGGAGTCCTGTGCTCATCGAGCATCGTCCTGGCCATCTCGACTAGCGTGCGGTTCTTTCGTTCCACAATGCCATTCTGTGGGGGAGTGTAAGGAGAAGAAAACTGATGGTCCAGACCCTGATCACTACAGAAGCTGACGAACTGAGAGTTCTTGAACTCAGAGCCATTGTCGGAGCGAATTTCTCGCATCCGACCATTGTTCTCATTCTTCAGCTTCAAAATCAGGTCGTGGACAAAATGAAAAGTTTCATCCTTAGACTCCAAAAAGAAAACCCACGAGAATCGAGAAAAGTCGTCAACAATTACAAGTGCATACCACTTCCCACCGACTGAGCGTACCCGAGCTGGACCTATAGTGTCCAAATGTAAAAGCTCGCCCGGATATGAAGTCATCACCTGAGTCACAGGTGCGTGAGAAGCGGCAACCATTTTCCCATGACGACAGGGATGACAAACTAGATCCTTCTCCATCTTAAGCTTGGGCAATCCTCGGATGAGGTCCATAGAGCTTAACCTGACTAGAAGATCAAAACTCAAGTGACCTAACCTCCTATGCCACTTCCAGAGCTCAGAAGAAGATCCAGCAATCAAACAGCGAGAAGGGCCAAAAGAACTAGAGAAGTCAATTCGAAAAACTTTACCGAAGGGTAAAATCTGACAAACCAAAGACCCTCTAGAATCAACCACAGAAGAATTGCCCTTCTTAAAACGCACTTCCAAACCATCCTCAAGAAGTTGCGACACAGAAATCAAGTTGAAGTTCAAATTTTTAACCAAAGCAACATTCTTTAAAGAGAAATGATCTGAAATGCGAATTGAGCCTATGCCACTTACTTTCCCTTGACCGCTGTTCCCGAACGTGATATATTCTTTGGAGCTCGGGGGAGTGAGACTGGAGAACCATCTGCGATGTCCCGTCATGTGGCGAGAGCATCCTGAGTCCATGATCCAAACATCCTCCAGTCTCCGGTCCTGCACAATCAGTGTCTGTAAGTGGGAGCAAATGGTCCGGCACCAGGTTTAGCAAAAGAGATAACCCAGTGTCGAGCCATCCGCTCAAAAGATGGAAAGCGAAAACCATCAAAAGAGTTTGGACCAAAACGCGGCTCAAAGCGCGGTCCTCGGTTCTGCCTAACCCTGCGGCCACGAGGTCCAGAACCGTAGCCAACACGGTCTGGAACTCTGCCGGAACGGACACCACCAACTGGAGCATGGGCAAGAAAGCCGTCTCCTCTACCACCACCTACACGACGCGGCCTGGCCTCCAGCCTCTTCCCGCGCCGAGGAACACGCAGTCTACCACCCTGCTGGTAGAACTACTCCTGACCACCACGAGCACGCTCTGCTCTCTCAACCCGCTTCCTCCTGAAGCAAAACTCCGCAAGATGCCCGTCTCTTTGATAGTACTCACAATGATAGGTAGGCTTCTTGGGATGTAGTTGAGGCTTGGGGTTCTTGGGCTTAGTGGTGATTGGTGTTGTCTTCTTGGGCTGAGAGGGTCCAGGAAGAGAGTCTAGAGAAGAGTGGAGGTGTTTAGGCTTAGGAACCCAGATAGGTTTCTTGGGTGGAGCTTTGAGTGGTTCATGAATCACTCCATCCTTGGGCTGACAAGCCTGGGAGGTCTCAGTGGAGTGAGTCTTGGGATATCTCTGCTCAGGAGTCATTTTACTCCACTCCACTGCCCGGCTAATGGCACTCTCAAAGTCAGCCTTGGTGTAGGTGTAACCTAGCCCAAACCCATCCTGCCTCTTGAACTGCTGGATCATCATGCCAAACTGTGGCTCTCTAGCACTGATCTAACTCAGGATAGAACGGAGGTAAAAGTTCTCATTCTGAGAATCTGCTAGCTCCTCTCTCAAGGAAGCTAGAACCTCCACCTGAGACAAGCAGGTCTCACACTCACTCTCTACTTGGACAGACTTTTCGGCTTTCAGCTTAATCAACTCCATTCTAAGAGACAGGCAGTTCTCACAAACAGTGGGTGGAACTGACAGTGTCTCAAGCTCTAGCCTAGTCTGGGCAAGCTCAGCTCTCAACCTCTCCAAATCACCCAAATGCTCATTACCCTTGGATTTCAGCTCAGCTAAGACAGCTAGATGAGATGGGCAATCAACACAGGGTGCGACGACAGTGGCTTGAGCATCTTTCAGCTCCAGCTGAGCGCTTTCAAGCTCAGTGGCCAAAGCGTCCCTCTCCTCAACCCTTTCTGTGTATCTGGACTTCAGAGTCGACAGGTCACACAGAAGCACCTCACACTTCGGGCACTCACTGCTATCACCCAAGCAAGGGGAAGAAGATAGACTCTCAATTCTGCCGTTGGCTACGGCAAGCTCACTCTCTAACTCGTCTATCCTCTTCTTAGCCCCCCTAAGCAGTTTTTCCCGATACTTTAACTCCTGATGATTGCTCTCAAGTAAATCAACAATTTCTCGCTCATAAGATGATACCTTGTTGTCGTCGTCATCGGAGTCGTCGGAGGAGCTCTTTTCTTCCCTATCCCCAAGAGCCATTGAGCAGAAGCTCTTGCGGGATCTTCGGCGCTGGTGTGAGTGGCTCTTCGGCTTGTCTCCGAAGGCCATAAAGCAGAGGCCCGCTGGATCGTCTTTGTCCTTCCCCTTTCTGATGGCGATCTCCTCATCGCTTGAGCTCGATGAAGAGGAAGAAGACGTGGCCTGCTTGGAGTAGCTCTTCTCCATCTCGGCGAAGAAGGCCTTGTCGCGCTTCTTGTTCTCTCGCCGGTAGTCCCTCAGGGCCTTCTTGAAGAATCAGGTCTTCGGCTTGCCCTTGTTGAAGGAAGAGCTGTCGTGCTTGCCAGAGTCGTGGAAGCCACCACCGGTGCCCTTCTTGTGTCCATTGCGCTTGGGGCAGTCGGCGATGAAGTGTCCTGGATCACCACACTCAAAGCATCCGGATTTTGTGCCGTGTCTTTTGAACATTCTCTTATCATAGACACGACGCACCCGGTTGTTAAAAAGACACAAATCATCATCTCCCAACAACTCAAGCTGGTCCTCAGTGATAGACATCAAGGAGAACCCAGCACATCTCACAGAAGAGGGATCAACAGAAGGTGTAGCAAGGGCCAGGGATTTTGATCCAGAACCAGTGAGATTTGATCTCAACTGGATATCTACCTCAGTGGCCTTCAGCTTGCTAAATAACTCAGAAATGGTCAAGGTATCGTAAGAAGTGCTCTCGACGATAGAGGATACCTTGATCTCCCAGATCTTTGGGTCCAAGGTATGGAGAACCTTGAGCGCCTGCTCGTGATCTGAGACTAACTGAGCACCCTCAGCCTTGTTGTCCCGAAGCTTGTTTATGATCGATTGAAAACGACCAAACAAAGCCTCAACAGATTCAGCCGGCTTCTGTGTGAAATTCTCATATTCACGCCGGTAGGTCTGATAGAGCCGAGCCTTGACCTGTGCTGTCCCCTCATGGTGTGCCTTGAGGGTAGCCCAGATCTCTCTCGCAGTGGAGAGATGACTCACACGCTCAAACTTAGTGGGACCTAAACCAGAAAACAGAATGTTCATAGCTTTACTGTTGCTCAGATGCTGAGCAATGATACCAGCAGTACCTTGCTCAGTAACTGGCAAAATGACAAACGTGGTGTGAACGCAAATGTCCCATATGTCCGAGCCCTGGCTCATGAGATAGGCTCGCATGCGAGTCTTCCAATAATTATAGCCATAGGCTTCCAAGGACGGGACCTTGCCAGGAGACGTCATGGTCACTACTGGGGTTTAGAACCGGTTAAGGTATGGAAAAACCCTAACCTCGCTCTGATACCACTTGTAGGACCGAAAGTAGCGACCAGAGGGGGGTGAATGGGCGCCTTAAAAAATTCTTTCGAATCAATGGCCTGTTCCCAATACCCAACGCTCCTCAAAAGACTAAGCAGCAGAAAATAAACAGAAGGCCTAAGTCTAAGGGTATCTAACCTAGAAGCAACTGATGTCAAACAGAGAACTATTAAAGAAGTGCAACTAGGCAGATGAACACTGTGTAACAGGCCTAAACTTCTCAATGAAATGATCTAAGTACATGTAAGGTGAAATGAGAAGTTACTGTCCAAATTTGTCTCCTGTTCGGAACTTGGCGAAGCCTGCTTCGCCAGTCGAGGTCTGCTTCGGAGATGTTTGTCGAAGACTGCTTCGCTTGTCGAAGCCTGCTTCGGAGGTTGGTGACGGAGCCTGCTTCGGAGGTTAATTGCGAAGCATGTCGAAGATGTCGAAGGTGTTTTGGTCTAGCCTAGTTCGAAGTGGCAAGATGCGAAGTATGTTTCGAGGCGAAGTATGACAGAGCCGGAGCCTGCTTCGAAGTATGTACTTCGAAGGCAAGGCTTCGGACACAGCTTCGAACGGAGCACTTCGAACCAAAAACCTCGAATAGGAAACTTCGAATACAACACACAGACGGACTACCTTCGAACAAAGAAGCGAAGCCTGTCACACGACAGAGGCACCAAAACCGAAGCCTACACACTACCTTCGAAAAGAGTAACCTTCGAAATGAGAAGCGAAGGTTGACACGCCACAGAAAACCAAAGCGAAGCCTAGCAAAACAACAAGCTTCGAAACCAACTTCGAAATCTATCGAAGTATGGACTTCGAACAGCTAGAGCCGAAGTACCTTCGCACTGTCGTTCGAAGTATGCGATGCTGTCCGTTCAAAGAGTACTTCGAAACTAGCAACACAGAACACAAAACAAGGTTCGAAGATCGAAACGAAGCCTTCGAGTATGGTCGGATCGAAGCCTGCCTCACGGAGCTGAGGGGCTTCGAACAGAGAGGGGGCTTCGCCAGAAAACAGCCAGAAAAGTTGCTAGAGCCTGCCAACTTCGATCAAAAAGCTACGCAATAGAAGGTAAAAAGCTGGCAGAGAGTACTGTAGCTACAGTGTAGTAGTACTACTTGCAACAGCAAGAACTAGTACTACTTGCGTGAAGAACACAAGCAACTGAAGCCAACCGAAGCCTCAAAAATCATGAGAAAACTTGCTGTGCAGAAGAAATTAAGCCATTAAAAACCTTTGATGTTGTTGCACACGTGGAAGAGAAACTCCACTTCAATAATAAATGCAAAACAGCAACAAACAGGGGCAAGAACTCCTGGCGGCGCAAGCAGGAGTAAAAGAGGAGAGAGGCAAGGCAAGAGACAAAAAGTGACCCAATAGAGTGGAATAGATTTCAGCCAAAAGGGTAGTCCAAACCCTAGGGATTGGGGTCCTATTTATAGGCTCCCAACACTAGGAACATTCCACCTGCCCCTTAGGGTTTTTACAGACGCAAGAATAAAGGAAAAGACTCTACTGCCCTTAGGTATTTTTACAGACACGACTGACTGACTGTGGGCCTAGAGTAACAGATGACTTATCCGGAAGCTCAGCTTTCGTAGCGACTACGGCTTCTCTTCTGGACAGTCGGATACAAGATCAACGGTTGTCAGTTTTGCGCCGAAACTGACAAAGCCTCCACCGACTTTGCACCAGGTACCCGGATTGGGCCAGCCCGACTCCGCAGCTCTCTCAGCCTGGCAATCGCTCACCGCCCGTGTACCTGAGTCAACCCTGGTCAACAGCCCAGTGGGTCTTCTACTACTTCTGGCCCATGTACCCGGATTGGGCCAGCCCGACTTCGCAGCCTCCTCTGCCCGACAGTCGCTTGCTGCCCGTGTACCTGAGTCACACGCGGCCCATGAAACAGCAGATCTCCTCTCTTCTTCAGTCCTCTTTGACTATCGTTGACAATGACTCATCACTTCTGGAGCCATGAGGCCCACGCTATTTAGCATGGCTCCTCAACAGGGCTCGAGGGCTTCACCCTAACAGGCTCCGAAGTGAACCTTGAGGCTTGGAAACAGCTTCTTTGGGAAGATACATGCTTCGACAGTGTTGGGCTCTGGGCCGAAGGCTGTCGGAGGCTGACGTCATTTGGCCCCTGTTCATGGGAAAACTATTCCCCCAACACTAACTAACCCTAACTTACTCATGGTCAGCCACACGGGTACTGTTCACGTGAACAATACCACATGATAGTATTCACCATTAGGCCTAGTGGCCCTGACCCATAGCACTATTGTTCCCCTTGGTCCTGGTGGCCTTGGCCCATAGCACATGACATCTCCCCCTCTCTTGAAGATCAACTCATCCTTGAGCTGGTAGAACGGGGGCAGAACTGTCGACGTCGTCCTATGCAGCGGGTAGGTGAGGCCATGCTAGCAGACCCTATGATCCTTACGCCATAAGTCAGCCTTGAACTCTTCCTGGCTGAGCTAGAACGGGGCATCATGATACATGCCTGGGTAGGAAAGATGCTCACAATTGGCCACCAGGACTAGCATCTTCCCGTGCAGACGTAAGCGCAGAGTGGTCTGGACCTCCACTTCCTCTGCGATGAAGTTGTGGGTGGAGTCGAAGTCAGGGAGGGCTAGCAAGGAGACGCCACCTAGCTGGAGGGGAACTTGCACAATCTTGCTTGTATGGACACATCGTTGTCCTCATCGAAGGCAAGGTCGAGGAAGAAGAAAAGTTGGCAGTCTCGATTATGATCGGGGCAAAATTTCTCGTCGCAATTGCAGCAGAGTCCGATGCGATGGCGTTCCTCCATCTCCAACTAGGACAACCATTTGACCGATCGGCCCTCCATCATGACCTGTGTTATCATAGAAGTTGGTGGCGGGAGTGCCAGTAGTATTAGCCGGGCTAGCGGCGAGGGCACAAGTGCCCTAGTGCCCGAAGTAAAGTCCCTAATGTGTGGTAATTGCTGGTGACCATGGTCCAAGCGTTGGATCGCTAGAGAGTAGTTGACGTTGGTGGTGGATAGGATGGTGACGACAATGGTGAGGTCCTTGATCTAGGCCATCATCTCAACCATGGTAGGCTGAGGATCTTCGAAGCCTATCATGATGGTGGTGGTGGTGGTGTGGTCCTGCTGATTAGTCGGGGGCATGGTAGAGAATCGTCTAGATGCTGATACCAAGTTGTCAAGGGCCCCAAACCCTAGAGCAGTGGGACCTTGGTGCGTAACTCGTAGCTGGCATGGGGAGTATCCCCTTGCCACGCTATCTTGAAGAATGGAGGAGGACTAGACAAATTTTGATATATAGGAGAATAGAATTCTTTATTGCTTGTTTGTCTTTGCCTTAAGAGCTTACATTTATATTTATATAGCCTAATAGATAAGAATTAACTAACCTGATCTTAACTAACCTGAATCTTAATCAATAAGGAAACATAATCTTAGCCATTAAGGAAACTAACTAACCCTAACTTACTCATGGCCATCCACTTGTGTACTGTTCACCGTTGGGTCTAGTGGCCCTGGCCCATAGCACTACTGTTCCCCTTGGGCTTGGTGACCTTGGCCCGTAGCACATGATAGTTTCCTATGTTAACAATCATGCCATGAGCCCATGCTCTAATTGGTATATTAACCTATTTAATTAATAATCATGATAGATCAAATGGGCTTATGCTAGCATCCACTCCTAAACCGACACTATATTGCAAATTGCATAGTCCATATAAAGCTAATCATCCCTCTATCAGGTATTTGGAAGAATCATTGAAAGTTGAAACTTTCACCTTCAAGACTTCAATTATTTGGGGTTCCCTAAACCAATAAGCAGACTATCTATTGTATTACTTTAAGTCCTTAACGGTATTAAGAAAATGAATTCATCAGCCATGGTCAGTGTTGGTGTAATAAATTATTACACAACAACATGTTCAATAAGCCGCGAAGGGCTTAAGATTAAGACAAAGTGTTTGGGTCTGGTTCAAGCCTGTAAAATGGAGTAATACCTTACGTCTAGAAAAAATTGTATAGCTGTAATATGAAGTATTTCATAGTCTCTCTCTTTAGCAGTAAAGAGGGAGTATTTATAGGCATAATTTGTAGAGGATAATACCCCTACTTAGAACTGACTATGCTTGTAATACACAGTGTAATACAAGTAGGAGTAATATAGTTAAAGACTAGATGTAGTGTTGTAAAATATATGTCCTGTCTAAAAGGATGTATACCCCTGATTTTGGGCTTCGGGCCCCGAATCAGTTTGAGTCCTCCAAAGCGGTATTGCCGAAGGCTCCTCTCTAGAAGGATTTGAGGGCTAACTGAAATATATATCCATCATAAATAATATGTATATATAGATGTATATAAATTATTTACTATTTTAAATGAATATTAAATATAAAATCATAATCATAATAAAAATATTAAAATTATAAAAGGCTTTATAAAGAAATATACAAGAAATATATACAAAATATACAATAAATACAATACATATATATGAAACATGCGAGTGGTAGGGGAGCGTGCATCCCCCTTGCACCCCCTCGATCCGCAGATGGGGTCTTTGTCATTGAAGGACTTCGAGGACTTCGATGGTATGGACCGGAGTCTTAGAACTTCGAAGGGTCATCCAAACCCTTAATTAATCTCTAATGATTTCTTGAGTATGGCGGGAAGTAATTTCCCCAATAGTTGGAAAAATACATTTGTAACAAGAACTAAATTTAAACCCCAAAACTACAAACATTGTGTGAGGACCATATCCATCAATACATACCCATCTAGATGTATCAGGTTAATGGACTTGTTGAGTTTATCAGATATTGTACCTATCCAATGCATTGTCCAACTCAAGGGCAGTGATGGTCAAAGCGCTCCACACAATTGTTGCATACTGAACAGTGTGAACACCGAGGGGGCCGGTCAATCATTCAGATGTTACAATACTTTACTTTCACAAGCATCCCATTAACCATCAGTTCTTTGACACTATAGAATTCCTCTGGTGGATGTGATGTGCAAGGCACGATGCTAGGATCCTGAGATGAGGTGATCAACAACAATATGGATACCTGCAAATGCACAGAGAAGAAGGTCGGCGTCCCGTCTTCAGTTGAGTGCCCAAAATGCTACTAGTCTACTACTAGTACTACCTGAAGGAATCAACACAGTGCACTCACGTACATAGATCATGAACACTATAGCTACCACAGTAATAGCACATCCTGCATTATAAGCGGAGAACTTGTGCCGAAAATGCTGGGCGACAAACACGCAGAAGGCCAAAACCGGCACAACGATGAGTGAAGTAGAGACGAGCAGCCACTTGGCATCGGGTCCGAATATCAACCTCCCACCGAATAAGAACCTCTGCATCACCAAACGAACCAATCATGTCAGAGGCAGCGATACAACACGTTGTACTCCGACATATGCAACACACATCAACACAGGCAAAGCATCCGAAGAAATCTACTGTTCATGCCTGGGGTTGGAAGCATTGAGAAGGTTAAAACACGACGCAACAACAAAAAAGTAGACTTTTTCTGAGAAAGAAATAGTACTAATCATTCACCTAAGATCGCTCTGTTCAAGAAAAGGAAGCGAAAGCCAGAGGAACAGAGAGGGAGGTGAGGTAGACTGGTAAGATCTTACATTGTTTCCTTTCCAAACTTCGTAGACTCGCTTCTGCGGCTGCGCCATGGCTAGCGAATATCTCGGCGCCACGCAATGCTGTAGGCCCATCCGAGCAAAATTAATATCTTTCATATTTTAATTATCAATATATTTAATTTAAATTTGGTTAAAATTAATATGTTTGACTTTAACTAAAGCAAAATGATTTATAATATAAAATAGAGGTAGTAATGTATATTACACCATTTAATTGTTTTAATATGTTTTATATTCATGTAATCTTAATATTATAAAATTCAAGTCTACAACATAGTTGTTTCATAATATTTGGACATGGAAGCATTGGTGGTGTGGTGGTAATTTAAATCCTGATGTGTGGATGTGTGAGTGTGGTGTGGTGTGGTGTGTGGGAGCGTCTTTTATATAATAAAAAACAATGTATATTTTGACAAACCAAGAATAAAATTACATCCTTGGTGATAACAAGCATGTTATAAACCATCGAACATATTAACGTAGCGATGCGTCCATCGTTACATTCGTACATATTCGACTACCAAATACAATGCTTACTAATTTTTGCTACCCGAAGCCACCGGCTCAACGCGAGACAAACTAAGTCTAACGCACACAAGAGTGGGTCCCACTCTATTGTGAAGACCAAAGCCCAATGTTCGAAGGTCGCTCCTCAAGTATGGTCGAAGGTATTGACTTTGGGCTCCGTTACAAGACCCTAAAAATCTAGTGCGATACGTTTCACCATCATTGTTGCACAGTGCCTCCAGGCCCGCAACGATGAAAAATAGGACTTCGAACATCAACTCAAAGCTTCTATAAAAGAATCGAAAGCGACCACAAAAACAACAAGGACTATGCTCTTACTTTGGCACTAATACCTTCACGTACAAAGAGGAAGAATCTAAGTATTTCGAGTTAAAACTCAAAGTGTCCTAACAAGGCAAACGTTTGTACAATGCCGAAGCTATTCTATGAGCACTATATTGCATTTGTTCGACTGGTATTCCAATCAAAAAAATATTGCTTGCTATAGATATCCATTGAAGCCCATACCCACCACGATCAAGGGGGAACCAAGCAATATGCACTCGTTTGAACTATGTTTCGTAATATAGTTAGTACAAATAAAAGTCGTTTGAGTCATACTTCATAACAAAAGTTTTATTCCCACAATTGGGTTTACAAATACAAGAATGGAGTACATCAAGAATGCTTTGTTACACAAATCATGAAAAAGCACTATTGAAGCCTAAGAGCCAATGAGCATGTCATTGAAAAAGTGGACTCTTGTTTCTTCTTAGCATGAGGAGCACTCCGGTTCGATGAAGCCTCACCACCGCATGTGCGCCTCCGCTTCATTGCACGTTGGGCCCTTCGCTCTTCTTGAAGATTGGACCAAGTATGAATCACGAGCGGGTTTGAGTCAAAAACTGAAAAAATCTAGGCCCTTGTTGTTACCCCCGCTTGTCAATGTCGGAGGTTGGTTACTCTCAACTTTGGGTATGACTTCATCAAAATCACCTAGATTAGGGGAGTACGAAGAGCTATGAAGAGGCTCCGTCTTTATGTAAGGAAAAATCTAGTGAACAACCTTAGGTGGGACTTTACCTGTAGGGTCCCGTGGTACTTTAAATTGAGGTCGACCATCAGACTTAGCGATTTCGTAAACTACCCATTATTGATGAAGTGTCTCGAAGGGCACTAGTACCTTGAAATCAACTTCAATACTCACGGGTTGGGCCCGAACAAACAAAAATACCTTCGTGTTTTATTAATAAGTCTTTGTGAATTACATTTTAATACTACAACTAGAAAATTACAAAAGAAGCCTAAAATCTACACCTTCGGTGAGGAGGGGCTTAGGCTAGTAGATGGAGTAGGCTGCCTTGCAAGCGGGAAGTGGTAGGCCTGCTAGAGTTTGAGGGCCGCCTCACGAGCCTAGGCCCTCCAAGGCTCCTTAAGGGGCACCAAGCTTCGATAACTTCAGGGGGTGGTGAAGTCAGTAGAGGTCGCCAAAGATAACTGGCATGACACAGGTTCCTGCTTGAAGATGCTAGCACCCCACCTCTTGAAGCATTTGCAACACCTCTTGGCCAGCCACACTTCTTGCCATTTGCATGAAGCCAATCAGGGTGTGATCTGTCATTCGGGAGGTGGTCCCAACAAATTTAAGTTAGCACTTGACGGAGTCCCCAGGATCATAGGAAACCACTACGCGCGACATATATACCGTCTCGCTGCTATTAATGGTCTACACACGTAGTTGGGCTAGGTGACGGTGGCAAGGCCACCATGCACACATCGATCCACTGCTCTCCTTGCTCCGAAGTAGTGGTTAGTCTCAATCAATCAATTGATGAACAACGACACATCCCTTTGTATGAAAATTCAACTGAATCATCACTCCTACACGCACTGCATGTGTAGCCAATGAATTTGGACGACCCTGTTACGTCTTATGGGAAAAAAATCCAACTTGCAATGAATCAGAGAACCACAAAATCAAATCACAAAAGCAAACCACACAAGAGGAACAAAATCATAACTCTCGTACTTGGACGCCCCCGAGAAGCCGTCAGCCAATTGGTTCTTCCTTTATGTTCTAGTTGCCTCTATAGTATTCATTGCCCTCCTTTTTATACATACTGCCCCAATACAACTAAATTGATAGCCAAGTCTCTTAACCTCACACCAGCCCACATATACTAGTACCTAACAGGAGTAGGGTTCTGGGATTTAATAAAGCAAAAAATTTGGACATTACTGAAATAGATGAATTTCAGACATTTCAAACAAAATTTGACCAAAATTATAAATTTTTTGTAATAAATAGAAACAAACATATTTGCAAGTAGATGATCATACTAGCAGAAAAATAGATGAAAATCGTCATCTCATCATCCAAGCATCTTCACACAAACACAAATAATAGTAGCAATATTAGTTTGACAAAAAGTTCATCACTCCATCATAATTATCATAATTCTAGTTCATCAGTCCATCATCACTCCATCATACTTATAGTTCATCATTCCATCATAAAGTCTAAAGTCTAAAATATTTACAATCTAGCCATACACATACCCCAAAAACATTAGTCATATATCCACTGTCAATTGTCACTGTCACTGGCACCATATGCACCCAAAAATGCTCACAACTGCTAGACTTTACCTAGATATCTAGCATAAAACATATTATTAGTAGCTTGAATCTTATATATAAATAAAAAGATTATCTTTTTAAGTATGAAATTGGAATAATGAACATATCTTTGGAGGAGGCTTCTTACCCTCTTTGGTAGAGGTTTTGGGTGTTTCTCTTCTTTTGCTTGAGTCTTCTTGATATACAATCTTTAGGATCTACATGGTTGAAGTTTCTATCTATTGTTCAACCCTAGGTGAGGCTATGTCTTGTTCATGATCATCCCTATCGTTGAGTTCATCAATACAAAAATAATGATCACTATTATCTTGGCTACCGGATGAGTCATTGTTGGACCGGAAACGGCGACCAGAGGGGGGGTGAATGGGAGATTTTAAATTTTCAAACAAAAAATAGCCTTCTATTTAATTCCGTCTTCTGCAGAACAGACTTCGAACACACCCTTTGAAGTTCTTGTTCGGAGGTATTTTCCAGCTCCGAAATCAGGCTTCGCAAGGAGCAAAAGTTCGAAGCCAAGAAGACTTCGCTCCACCCACAACCCCGAAGATTCAGCTCTGCTAAGTCAGTGCAGGCTCCGCACACTGGGTGCCTTCGAGCAGACTTCGCATTTCACCCTTCGCAAGAGCAGACTTCCCTCTGAGGACTTTGACCAAACACTCAGCGCTAGCAACTGGTACTAGGCTTCGTACTTTGAAGGTCTCAATGCACACCAAACACACTTCACCGAGGACTTCAACTAGGGAAGAAAATGGGCTTCGATTCAACCCAAGGATAGTGCTTCGCTAGTAATCAGAGAGGTCTAAGCCTCATGTTTACACAGAGCGAACAGACACTGAAAAACACGTACTTCACACGAACAGACCTCTCACACACTTCTCCAGAAGAGATTCAGTACACAAACTCAACCCAGAAGAAGATGGTGCACAGAGAAATCAAAACATGCAGTGCAAAGTAGGCATACAAGTTCAAACAATAAATGAAAACAAAATAAAAGTTTCATTGCTTGAACAGGGAACACAAAATGAACTCACAGGATGAACACAGAGAAATGACGGCTAGCACACGAGTTCTACAATGACTGCTCAAAGTGTTACTGTGGCCTAGCTAGCCTCCACTATTTATAGGCACTATTCAGCCCTGTGAATAGACTACTTTACCCCTAGGGTTTACACTGATTTTGTCTTATCAGAACAGAGGGGTACAGCTGGTAGTCTACTTTATTTGGAGGCTTCTTTTGTCAGCTTTGTAGAGGAGACAACATCAGCTTTTGCAGAGCAGACACGGTCAGCCTTTGCAGTTTTGGAGCCTTCTGAAGCCCCCCTTCGCACGCGAGGGGTGCGGTAGCTTCGGTGAGAAGCCTTGAGCCTGACGGCCTTCGCTTCACCGAAGTCAGCCTCCGATACAGTGACGGTTTTGAGCCGAAGCCGTCAAAGCCCTTGAGTCTTCGCGCCATCACCTCTAGAGTGGACCACCACGGCTTCGCAGCTACTCCCAGCTCGAACTTCGTCAGCCCGTATACCGAAGCCATGCATGGCCGAAGTACATCAAGACAACCACACTGCGAAGCCCCACCTTCGGAGTACCACCCATTGAAATCCCTCCTTCGTCTAAGGCCTCCGCATGAAGCTTTCCATGAGCACTTCGTCGCAGTGTCTCTCCCCAAGAACACTCCTCGACAAACCTCACCCGAACCATGCCTTCGATGCACCTCGACTTCTGAGACCTTCGTCGGGTATACCTTCGAGTGCCTCCCTCCGGAGCACACTTCGAACGCCTTGCCTCATTACTGAGGACTTTGTCCACCATACTCCGAAGTCACTCCATTCGGAGTACCATTCGAAGTGCCTCGCCTCCGAGGACTTCGTCTCGGAGTACCTTCAGCCGGAGCCACACTCCGCACTCTCTGCCTTCATCTGGCGCACCTTGACCCGAGGTCTGACCTTGACCCCTTCGCAGCCTTCGTGACCGAGCTCCCCGCTCGCCCGGCATCAAGCCTCCCGCTTGACCCAGGTTCACTTGCTGCGCACCGCCCATCGCCTCCGAAGTCACCTGCGCACCATAGACAAACAGACAAGTGTATCCAGTACCCCGGAGACTTCTTCGGGTAAACAACCTTCGGCACACACTCCGGTGTACCGCCCAAAATACTGAGACCTTCGGTACGACCCAGTCATTGTGTACTGTCGGACCCCTCCGACAGGCACACTCCGCTGCAACAGCTGCAGCAAAATAGACCCACCGAACCCTTCGGTGAAACAACCTCTGAACCCCTTTGGAGGGACCCCTTCGAATCAGAGGATAAAATCTGAGGATGACTCCGAAACTAACCCTTGGTTTCTCAGTCATCCTCAACTTCATCGACTTCATCTCCATTTTCAATTTCTTTGAACTCAATCTCCCCATCCACTCTTATCCTCTTTCCTTTCTTATTACCCATACTTCCACCATCAGAAATTTGTTTGCTTAACCTTTGATATGTTGCACCCAAAGAAGTGTCTACTTAACTTGTGCACTTATCTAGCCAATTCCATATTAGATTTTCTTTATCAAATATTACAGCATCTAACATCATAGCACATGGATCAACTTCTTTGTTGTTGTTGATATGTGCTTTCATTCTCTTGAAGTCGTACCTTTAAATTACAATGGACATACACACTCTTATGTAGCTTGTCATATCCTAGTCGATTTCTAATCTTTGTATGCACCAATGCAAAGGTACTCTAATTTCTCTCGTAGCAACTAGATGACACACATTGTAAAACTATGCGTAATGCATATTTTTGTAAAGCATGCATGTAACGCCCAGATTTAATAAATCCGGACCTTTATTGAAATTCCATAGAAATTCAATAAAACAAGATGTTCATCTAACCAAAAATCCCGCAAAGTGGAAACCATCCACAAAATCTGAGAGCAACATCTAGCTGCAGCAACATATTCGGCCTCAGCCGTCGATTGTGCAACACTAGACTGTTTGCAGGAAGACCAGCAAACCAGTGAAGTACCCAGAAAATGACAAGTACCAGAGGTACGTTTCCTATCAATCCTACACCCAGCAAAGTCCGCATCGGAATAACCTCGAAGACACAAAGAGGAAGACGCAGAATACCAAATGCCAAATTCAAGGGTATGTTTGAGATACCTGAGAATGCGCTTTACCGCTTGGCGGTGCGAAGCTCGTGGTGAAGCCTAAAAACGAGCGCACAGACACACTGCGAAGTGTATGTCTGGCCTTGTAGTAGTCAAGTAGAGAAGGGAGCCGATCATGCTTCGGAACTCCTTCTGATCTACGACTTCTCCATCCTCATCAGTATCCAATGCTACAGATGTAGCCATTGGAGTGGCCTGGGGCTTCGCATCAGTCATATCGAATTTCTTGAGCAGGTCCTTGGTGTACTTCGTTTGGTGGACGAATGTACCTTGTTTGCTTTGCTTGATTTGCAAACCAAGGAAAAATGTGAGTTCTCCCATCATGGACATCTCGAACTCCCTGCTCATGACATCTACAAACTCGGCAACCAAAGCATCAGACGAGCCACCAAAGATGATATCATCCACATAAATCTGGACTAGGAGGAAATCTTTGCCATGCTTGAGAGTGAACAGGGTTTTATCAACAGATCCCATCAAATACCCCCACTCAAGCAGAAAGGACTTAAGTCTGTCATACCATGCCAGAGGGGCCTACTTGAGTCTATAAAGAGCCTTATGAAGTTTAATGACTTTATGTGGGTATTTGGGGATTTCAAAGCCAGAGGGTTGTTTTACATAAACATCTTCGCCTATGAAGCCATTAAGAAAAGCACTTTTAACATCCATTTGATAAAGTGTGAAACCACGGGATGCCGCAAAAGCAAGTAAAATCCTAATGTCCTCAAGATGAGCAACATGTGCAAAAGTTTCAGTAAAATCAATCCCTTCTAATTGAGAATAACCCTGAGCTACAAGTCTAGCCTTGTTTCTAACTACAGTCTCATCCTCCCCTTGTTTGTTTTTGAAAATCCATTTTGTTCCAATGAAATGAACATTTGGTGGAGGATCAACTAAAGTCCAGACTTGGTTTCTATCAAAATTTTCAAGTTCTTCATGCATGGCATTGATCCAACTAGAATCAGAAAGTGCACGACTAACATCTAAGGGCTCAAAAGAAGCAACAAAAGCGGAATCAATGAAATGAGCATGAGAACATGTTACCCTTTGATCAAGCTCACCAATGATCTACTCAGGAGGATGCATCCTTTGAATGTGATGTGGAGCCTCGCGACGAGATGCAGTCTCCCCCTCAACTTGTGTGTTGGAGCGGTCCAAGATGACCGATGTCGAGGTAGTTGCTTCGGGACCTTGTGCCGAAGTGGTCGAAGCGGGGTCTGCTTCGGGGGTTGATGTCGAGTGTAGTAGGGGTTCATCCTCGAAATCTCCAGAATCTTCTTCTTCGAAAATGGTCTGCTCCATGTCGTGTTCATTTGCCTGTTCAAAAGTGGAACTAACAGAGGGGGTTGATTCATCAAAAGTCACATCACATGACTCAATGACAGTGTTAGTCTCCAAATTGTAAACACGATAAGAATGACCATGAGTAGTGTAACCTAGAAAGATCCCGTCAGAAGAGCGCGACTCAAATTTGTCCAAATTTCCACGTTTTAGGATAAAGCAACGACAACCAAAAACTCGAAGATGAGTAACTTTGGGTTGTCTCCCAAAATGTAGCTCATAAGATGTCAAGTTCAAAATTGAGCGCAAGAATATTCGGTTTGAGATGTAACATGCAGTGTTCATGGCCTCAGCCCAGAATTTTCTAAGAGTCCTATACTCATCGAGCATCGTCCTAGCCATCTCAACCAAAGTGTGGTTCTTTCTCTCAACAACATCGTTCTGTTGAGGAACCCGCAGAGCAAAGAATTGATGTTCTATGCCATGCTCCATGCAAAAGTCAAAAAAGAGACTGTTATTGAACTCAGTGCCATTATCACTTTGAATGAATTTCAATGCACCAGGGAGTTCAGTGAAAAGTCTCAAAGCCAAGCTCCGAAAGTGTGAAAACACTTCATCCTTGCTGGCAAGAAAGAAGACCCAAGAGTAGCGAGAGAAATTGTCGACAATGACTAGCACATACCACTTGTTGCCTAAAGAACTAACCCGAGAAGGACCTACAGTGTCCATGTGGAGAAGTTCTCTAGGTTGCTCAGTCATCACCGTGGTGACTGGCAAGTGCGAAGCGGCAATCATTTTTCCATGTTGACATGGAGCGCAAACTAAATTCTTCTCAAACTTGAGCATGGGCAATCCTGGGATTAGACCTAGGGCACTCAGATGAGCAAGCAACTCAAAGCTCATATGTCCTAGTCTCCTATGCCACTTCCAAAGCTCAGAAGTCGAATGTGCAACAAGACAATGAGAAGAACCAGATGACTAAAAAAAATCAGCTCCAAAAATTCTCCCAACTCTAAAGATCTTACTGACCACAACGCCATCAAAATTGAGTGCTTGCGAAGTATCGTGATGGAATCGCACTTCGAAGCCCTGATCAAGCAATTGAGATACAGAAAGCAAATTGTATCCCAAGTTTTCAACCAAAGCAACATCTTTGAGAGTGAAATTCGAGTTGATTCTTACCACACCTTTACTTTCACTCTACTCCTTCGATTGTTGTCGAAGGTGATATGTTCCTTTTATTTGTTTGTTGTGAGGCTAGAGAACCATGCTGCATCTCTGGTCATATGGCGCGAACAACCGAAGTCCATGATCCATGTGCCCTCTAAGGCTCGGTCTGGCGCCTACATATGATAAGAAAATCTCGATCGCTCAATGCTGGGGTGAGTGAATATATGACGAGACATCCAACACTGAGTGATACGAGTAGTAGGCCCAGTAAAAATAGACCGTCCACGCACAGGATAATCAGAATGATGCAAAGTGCGAGGTCTACCTTTAAGCTATGACCCAAATGCATGGCGAGGTCTCCTATTCTGTCGGGGTACAAAGGTACTCGCCCGGGGTCTACCACCATATGGAACATGGTGAATACCTCGAGGAGCAAAACCTCTCCAAGAAGTATGAGGAGCCTCGAAAATAGGATGTCAGTAAAACTCAGACTCATGCATACCTCGAGATGGGTAATACATGTCCTGGATGCGACGAAAACAGAACCCAACCAGATGACCCACCCACTGACAATAGAAACAATGAAAAACTCTCCTAGGGGCTATATCATGGGTCATAGGAGCAACTCTCACAGGCTTCTTGGGCTTCTGCTGTGTGGTTTTCCTGGGAGGAATTTTCTTGGCATGAGGAGTGGTTTTCTTTGGAGTCCGGGTAGGCTTTTTGGCTGATGGAGTGTCTAACAGGGCTCTTTCTCTAAGGTAGTGGGTGAGGTAAAAACAGTTTTGTTCTTGCTATCTGAAGGAATTCTCTCAAAACCCAATCCCAGAGCTAACCCTGCCCTGTCAGCACACATCTTGGTCTTGGCTAAGAGCAAATCCATTCTACCCTTTCCCTCAGTGTATTTGTTAACCACAAAAAGAAGGTACTCATTCTCAGTCATAAGGTTTTCAGCTCGCTCTCTAACAGTGCCTAGCTGGTCCTTAAGGGTTATGCAAGTGTCACACACAGGTTGCACATCCTTAGAACTACCGGCCCTCTCCAATCTAGCCTCTAAATCTTGAACATGCTTATCACGTAAATTAATGCTTAGTTCATGCATTCAATTATATCATGAGGAATAGAATCAACCATCAAAAGCTGCTTCTGTGCAGTCTCAAGCTCAGAAAGAGTTTGAGCATGCACAGAACGCAACTGAGCAAGCTCACCCATGACAACAGTGCAAGATTCACATTCAACATCATTAACCCTAGACTTGAGCATGACATAATCAGTAGAAATAGATTCTAGCCTAAGTCTAAGGTCTTTTCTATCTCTAGCGGCTTGCACAAGTAATCTATCCTAACCAAGAACTACTTCATTCAGTTCATCTAATTTAATTGAAAGCTGGTCATAGGATAGAGGTACCTCAGATGAGTCAAGCTCATCGCCGCTGTGATCGCTGTCGGCCATGAAGCATAGGCCGGTGAAATCTTGTCCCTTCTTGTCCTTCTTCTCCTCCTTCCTTGGGGACTCCTCCTCATCAGAGCTCGACTCCTCAGTTGAGGAAGTGTCGATGTTGCTGAGAGCAGCAACAAAGGCTCTAGAAGCGGATTTGGCTACTCTCTTAGCCACCTTGCCGTGCTTGCCCTTTACAAAGGGTTTCCTATCCTTTTTGTGGTATTTGAGGCGCTCACTCTCATCTCTCTTCTTGAGTTTAGGGCAGTTGGCCTTGATGTGAGAAGTGTCGCCACACTCAAAACAACCACTAAAACCACTTCTCCTCTGATCCTGTCTTTCATGATAAAAATGGGTGAACCTTCTGGCAATGAGAGCAAGCTCATCATCATCCAGAGTGTCCACCCGTTGGACCGCAAGTTACTCACTATCGCATCAAAGCGAGAAAACATAGCATCTATAGATCCACCGGGTGCCTGCACAAACAGCTGATACTGTTGATTGTATGTCCTTTGGCGCCTGGCCTTAATCTGTGTAGAGGCCTCATGAAAAATAGTGAGTGTAGTCCAAATCTCCCTAGCTGTCCTAAGGTGTTGCACCCTATCAAACTCACTTCTACTCAAACCAATGAACAATATATTTCTTGCATTGGAGTTGGCATTATACTGATCCTTCTCTATTTTAGAGGTGTGAGTTTCAGGGATGGAGTATTGTGAGTCCACAATCTCCCAAATTGCATTTCCTTGGATTAGCAAGTAAGCCTCCATGCGCACCTTCTAGTATGCAAAGTCCGTCCCATCGAACAGAGGTATTTTACTAACTCTGTCCATGTCGCCAATAGATCACAAAACCGGTTAAGGTCAATTGGTGATCTTAACCTGCTCTGATACCAATTGTTGGACCGGAAACGGCGACTAGAGGGGGGTGAATGGGAGCTTTTAAAATTTCAGACTAAAAATAGCCTTCTGTTTTAATTCTGTCTTCTGTGGAATAGGATTCAAACACACCCTTCGAAGTTCTCGTTTGGGGGTATTTTAAAGCTCCGAAATCAGGCTTCACAAGGAGCAAAAGTTTGAAGCCAAGAAGACTTCGCTCCACCCACAACCCCGAAGATTTAGCTCTGCTAAGTCAGTGCAGGCTCCGCACACTGGGTGCCTTCGAGCATACTTCGCACTTCACCCTTCACAAGAGCATACTTCCCTCTAAGGACTTCGACCAAACACTCAGCGCTAGCAACTGGTACTAGGCTTCGTACTTCGAAGGTCTAAATGCACACCAAACACACTTCACCGAGGACTTCGACCAGGGAAGAAAATGGGCTTCGATTCAACCCAAGGACAGTGCTTCTCTAGTAATCAAAGAGGTCTAGCTTCCAGTTTACACATAGCGAACAGACATTGAAAAACACATACTTCACACGAACAAACCTCTCACACACTTCTCCAGAAGAGATTCAGTACACAAACTCAACCCAGAAGAAGATGGTGCACAGAGAAATCAAAACATGCAGTGCAAAGTAGGCATACAAGTTCAAACAATAAATGAAAACAGAATCAAAGTTTCATTGCTTGAACAAGGAACACAAAATGAACTCACAGGATGAACACGGAGAAATGGCGGCTAGCACAAGAGTTCTACAATGACTGCTCAAAGTGTTACTGTGGCCTAGCTAGCCTCCACTATTTATAGGCACTATTCAGCCCTGTGAATAGACTACTTTATCCCTAGGGTTTACACTGATTTTGTCTCATCAGAACAGGGGGTACAACTGGTAGTCTACTTTATTTGGAGGCTTCTTTTGTCAGCTTCGTAGAGGAGACAACATCAGCTTTTGCAGAGCAGACACGGTCAGCCTTTGCAGTTTTGGAGCCTTCTGAAGCCCCCCTTCACACGCGAGGGGTGCGGTAGCTTCGATGAGAAGCCTTGAGCCTGACGACCATTGCTTCACCGAAGTCAGCCTCCGATACAGTGACGGTTTTGAGCCGAAGCCGTCAAAGCCCTTGAGTCTTCGCGCCATCACCTCTGGAGTGGACCACCATGACTTTGCAGCTACTCCCAGCTCGAACTCCATCAGCCCATGTACCGAAGCCATGCAAGACCGAAATACATCAAGACAACCATACTCCGAAGCCCCACCTTCGGAGTACCACCCTTCGAAATCCCTCCTTCGTCCAAGGCCTCCGCATGAAGCTTTCCATGAGCACTTCGTCGCAGTGTCTCTCCCCGAGCACACTCCTTGACGAACCTCACCCAGACCATGCCTTCGATGCACCTCGACTTCTGAGACCTTCGTCGGGTATACCTTCGAGTGCCTCCCTCCGGAGCACACTTCGAAGGCCTTGCCTCATGAGGACTTTGTCCACCATACTCCGAAGTCACTCCATTCGGAGTACCCTTCGAAGTGCCTTGCCTCCGAGGACTTCGTCTTGGAGTACCTTCAGCTGGAGCCACACTCCGCACTCTCTGCCTTTGTCTGGCGCACCTCGACCCGAGGTCTGACCTTGACCCCTTCGCAGCCTTCGTGTCCGAGCTCCCCACTCGCCTGGCATCAAGCCTCCCGCTTGACCCAGGTTCACCTGCTGCGTACCGTCTGTCACCTCCGAAGTCACCTACGCACCACAGACAGACAGACAAGTGTATCCAGTACCCCGGAGACCTCTCCGGGTAAACAACCTTCATCACACACTCCGGTGTACCGCCCAAAATACCGAGACCTTCGGTACGACCCAGTCATTGTGTACTGTTGGACCCCTCCGACAGGCACACTCCGCTGCAACAGTCGCAGCAAAACAGACCCACCGAACCCTTCGGTGAAACAACCTCTGAACCCCTTCGGAGGGACCCTTCGAATCAAAGGATAAAATTTGTCAATCACTCATCACAGACTCTGAAACCAACCCTTGGTTTCTCAGTCATCCTCAAATTCATCGACTTCATCTCCATTTTCAATTTCTTTGAACTCAATCTCCCCATCCACTCTTATCCTCTTTCCTTTCTTATTACCCATACTTCCACCATCAGAAATTTGTTTGCTTAACCTTTGATATGTTGCACCCAAAGAAGTGTCTACTTAACTTGTGCACTTATCTAGCCAATTCCATATTAGATTTTCTTTATCAAATATTGCAGCATCTAGCATCATAGCACATGGATCAACTTCTTTGTTGTTGTTGATATGTGCTTTCATTCTCTTGAAGTCGTACCTTTAAATTACAATGGCCATACACACTCTTATGTAGCTTGTCATATCCCAGTCGATTTCTAATCTTTGTATGCACCAATGCAAAGGTACTCTAATTTCTCTCGTAGCAACTAGATGACACACATTGTAAAACTATGTGTAATGCATATTTTTGTAAAGCATGCATGTAACGCCCAGATTTAATAAATCCGGACCTTTATTGAAATTCCATAGAAAACCAATAAAACAAGACGTTCATCACACGACCGCGTACAATACGACAAGCATTCATGGTTCGTAGACCATATTATTACAAAAGTTATAAAGTGAAGAGAAACTAATAAAATAAGGGTCCTAGATGAACGCCTCCTTCCAGTCTCACCTTGACTGGGTCGCTACTCCAGACCTTCATGCTCCTCATAGTAGACTGGCTCTGATGGTGTAAGTCAACGGGGTGAGTACAGATGTACTCAGCAAGCCACCGAATGCAATTAAAATGCAAGGTAATAACAAGGGAGATAGTGGCTAGTTTTGCGGAAGCAGCATATTTGTAAAGCTTTAAATGTGAGCAATTTATTAGTACGGAAAAGTAAATATGTGTGAGTGCATCATCATCTTCTAACTCGAGGGGTACAGTCAGCCCCACCTCGCTCAATAGTCCTTACGTGCCATGAATAACTCAAACCATTCAAACAATTGTAAACTAACTATGAGAAGTCACACAACCCGCCCTTGACCATGGGCTTGGCTTTTCGAAAATATTTAAACTTTGATCAGAGGTGTACCACTGTACCCACAAGGCACGCACTCATCCCATACACCAAAGTGTAACAAGATGACCCATACCACGAGAACTCGTGCCAAAACCTTCTATATGGACCGCCTCGACCCGATAGCACCCTCTTATGGGTTTCATATGGTGCCCCGACACGTCGAGCCAACACCATACCCCCCTTGAGCCACGTCGGTACAAGTCACCCGTAGGTTGCCCCTTGCCCCCTCCACTATGGTGCATCGACTCGGTTTGTTCCATACTTCCAGTTAGGACTTACCCATTAGACTTATGGTTAGTACGGAAGTGCTTTGCAACAGATCCCGCAGACTGGTCCTTATAGTGCCCCGGGTGCGACCAACCAATGCCCTAGCTTGCACCCGAAACCCACCATACTTATAACATAGCTAACTCCAACAGAGTCCAGAGACGAAAATAACGGGGAAATACATATAGTAGAATCCAGCTATCTACGACTCATTTTTTTATCCTATAGCAGTTGTGTCGGTACATTGGACACTAGCTAATATAATATTGTAGAGTGACAAGGAGTTTAGGCTCAATAAGCATGGCTTGGGTTTACACACAAGGACGGGGATCTAATAAATATAGTGTAGGGCTTGATATTAGACTAATGCAATATTATCCTATGAGTTATAGCGATAATTTATTAAAACATGGGCTCAATGATGATCAAAATGGGGGTTGTGACTTGCCTTGCTCAGCAAATGGCGACGGTGGAACCTCGGGGTAATACTCCGGCTCCTCGACAATCTCGTAGTCTTATCGATACGAAAAAATTAAACATAAAATTCAATAAACAAATAAAAACATTACAACATATACATACAAGTGTAGGGCTTTAAATGAGGGAGAAAACCCCCCTTAATATTATGAACGTATTAAAGTTAATATTTTCAAGAATTTTCCTGATTTATTCCATGATTTATCAATTTATCCTAAGGGGTTTTTATTCATTTATTTATTAAGAATATTTTGTGCCAAAGTAACATAGTGTTTTTATGGAATAAGTATGTAGAGAATAAAATAGGAATTTAACAAAATTTGAATGGTTAAATTTGGAGTTAAAATGAGCAAGTTATGAATTTTCAAAGTTTAAACAATTTTCTAGAATTTTATTTAAACAGAAAACAGTCTCTCGTCCACGGTGAACCAGGTTCACCATGAACTCGTGACTGTGCGCGTGGACCTGATCGCCCAGAGCTGTTCAATCAATATCCAAAGGCTGGAGGCGAGGCGGGGGTTTAAGTGGCAACAGACAGTCGAGATTAAAAGGGATCGAACCGGTACGCGTGGATGCACGAGATCGAGCCAGGGTTTTAAATAGCGATCAACGGCTGTGAGGGCTTCATACCGGTTTGACTGGATGGATGGCCCAGATTACACCCGTGCGGGTTATAATCTAAGCCCTCCATCACGGATCGGACGGCTGAGAGCGCATCCGGTATGACACGTGTTAAGGGGGCAAGTACCCCCCCCCTTCGTTCTTGGCTCCAGCGGGCTCGGGCGCGGCGGCGATGGTGGCAGCGAGGGGGCTAGGCCCTAGCTCTAGGCAAAAACGGAAAGAGGAGGGCCCGGGGGGGTCACGACCGTACCTACGGCGGCGGTGATGGGCGTCCGACGGCGACCGGTGGCGAGGGTAGACGGCGAAGGCGTTTCGGGTGGTTGGTGGCGACGGCAATCCGATGATGCTTGGGTCCAACGGAGATGAGGCCGACGTCGGGTGGGCGACGACGGTTCCAAGGGTGGCGACGGAGTGGGCGGCTGAGGCCTGAGGCGGCGGTGAACGGCGGCCGGAGGTGGAGCAAAGCTAAAGGCCGAAAAAATGGCAGCGACGCTCTGGAGTGCTCTTGCTAGGGCTTTAGGGTTGGGCGGAGTGCAGCGGAGGCCGAGGGCTTAAATAGGGGCTCGCCGTTATTGATATGGCAAGGTAAACGGAGGAAACCCGAGAGGGTTCCAAAATTACTCCGGCGAGGTTCCATTTTCTCGGTTACTAGCCATAAATGACGAAAACGCGTGGGGATTTGGGGGAATGTGATCGCCGGTGGATGGTAAGGCACGGCATGGGCCCAATTCGGTGCACGACAGCTGGCGGAGGCGGATTCGGCGGGAGGTTTTGCCGGCGATGGAAAGGGGGATCCCTTTCCATCGGGGAAGAAGGACCCGACAGGTGGCCCCCACCTGTCGGTGAGTGAGTGCGAGGGGAGGGGTGCCGACAGGAGAGAGGGGGAGTGCGCCGATAGGTCGGTCCTACCTAGCGGTGACACAGGGCTGGACTGGGCCGGGCTTGGGGAGGATTCGGGGTTAGCAGCACAATAGGATTTTAAATGTATTTTTCAGTTAAAATAATTCCAGGAATTAATTTATTTGATTAAAGGTTGAATCACTGTTGATAAAAATTTGTAAAAATTTCTAAAATTATGTCTTGGCCTCTAGATTCCATCATAAATTTTCCAAGTTAAAATTTGAAGTATTCCTTCCTGTTTGGCTTTAATAGGGCTCTTTTAGTATTTTCTTTAATTTCATAAATCCTTTATATTCCAGAAAATCCATTTTCTTTATTTTATTTATTTTTAATTCTTGGGATGTTACAATGCACTTCTCCAAATTGAAACCACAAAGCACCAATCAAATGAAAATATAAGTTTCTTGTTGAATCAGGTGTCTCTGCCATATTCTCTATTGCATCTCTAATTGCTAAAGCATATTCTAGTTTCTTGCTGAAGTTAAACTTATAGTAAGTTTCATGATCAAGAACAACAGCTACAATGAAATGTGTAAAAGAAAATTTAGAATCCAAACTAGCACATGTAAAATTAATTTTAGGAGTTTTATCAATACCTATAACTATTAGTGTATTTGTTTCTAAATTATAGACCCTCTTGGTCACCTTACTCATGAACCTCTGAAATTGACATGAGCCTTCACCAAGTTGAGATTCCATTCATGTATAGCAACCATCATCCTTGTCTTGAAACCAGGAAGTATACAATTCTTCTATGTACCAACATATCGTAGCACCAAAAAGAGTGGCTTCACTACATCTACAACCCACTTTAGTGTTGACCACCAAGTACTACTTGTTAAGCAAGCTTCAGTATAGTCATAGTTCTCTTTAGCTTTCCAATCTCTCTCTTTTCAATCTTTTGAAACCATCCATTCTCAAAGCTTATATTTCTTATCAAAGAAACTCTGAAGAAACATAAATACAGTTCCAAAACATGTAGCATTAGGCCTTATCAACTCTCCACCGATCATCCTCCTCATCTCATCATGTAATCTATTATGGTTGTAGAAAAACTACATGTCTGCTTAGCACTTGCAATAACATCATTAACTCTTCTAAACTTTAAAATATCCTTTAGCATGAGGTTGGTAGTGTGAGCAACACATGACTGCCAAAACATATGAGTGTATTGTCCAACAAGCTTCTCATATGCTTTCTTGTAGTTTGACCCATTATTCGTGATGATTTGGTCTACCAATTGGGGGGCAATCTCCTCAACAACAACCTTCCTAATTGCTCAATAGATAAAATATGTATGATGAAAAAATAAATATAACTTCTATCACCACTTTAGAAAAAATAATTTCATAGACAAAAGTAAACGAAAGCAATATAAGTGACAATGATATTTCATAAAGGATCATTTACCCGCACTTTGTTTATGACTATATACATCAATACACTTATGGAAGAACATGTGTGCATTGTAATATACCATGAAGTTGATGATAGCCATGCTAATAGGTCATGTCCATGAGTCACACATCACAGTCACACCATATTGATTCCAATATTGCTTGAATTGTTCAAGAGAATGTGTTGCTTCCTTAAAGTTTACTTGCAAGTATTCCCCATCAATTCCATTGGTTGTAGGAATATGTGCAGTAGGGCCTAGCTATTGAGTAAGCCTCATTGCAGAACGAAAGAAGGGACAATCAGCTTTAAACCCAACAATGTCTTTCACATGGAACCACTTTGCCCAAGCTTGTCCTATTTTTTTTCTCTAGATCCATCCAAAACAGTAGTGTCAATTCTAGGCTACAATGATACTTTGTTGTGTGTCAACTCCTTATCAAAATAGGCGGTGATCTTCTTTTTATCGAGAGAAACACAAACACCACCGCCACTCCCATGCCTTCTCTATATTGCACGAGAAAGATTCTTATCTCTTAATGAGTTCCTATTTGCCATCTAAATTTGACCTTCTTTATCACTTGGAAGATCAATAACTTCATATCTACCTTTCAACCATTGCATAATCTCTCTCTAAGCTAAGTTTATGTTGTTTTATTTCTCTTTTCCTCTTTCTTAACAATTTTCAAGCATCCCTCATTGCACATTGCACATTTGATGGCACACTATTGCATGCCCTTACATCATATGCTATCCCGCTAAGATGATCCCTTAGGCGGTTTGCACATCTACATTTGTTTGTGAACCCATAGTACCCACATTTAAAGCTCTGACCAGAAAGCTTTATGTCATGATTCTACACATACGCAATGTCGCTGTCACTAAGCCTTGCATTTAAAAATTCCAAAGACAAAATTTGATTAAACCAACAATTTCTTATTTAATTATTCCAACTATTTCCTCATCTCAATCACAACCATCTCTCATTTAATTTCACCACATTTTTAATCCATCTAAAAATCTAAAGTAGATATATTCTGGAGGGAGAGTGGAAAAGAATAATACTACAATAGATGTGCCTCTTTTTCAAGAATGATACAAACAAAACAAACTAGCAGGAAGAATGATAACCATGCCATACATTGAATTTGCTGCAATAATTTACTAGGAGAAAAATTAAAAAAATGCCTATGGAATCAGAGACAAAGAGACTATGAATGTTACATTTTCTAGTTTTATCATTAACTAATGATGTGAAGCTCTCAATTCATTTATTAGTTTATCAAAGAGGAAAGAACATTCTAATTTAATAGACACCAATTTTACCTATCACTTTCAAATTGAAACTACCTACAAACTTGGCTAACATATATAGCTACATATTTTCCCCAACACTCTACTCTTCTACGCTGCTACATATATAGATGGTGGCGACCATGGTGTTGGCGCACTGTGACGCCTGATCACCTTATGCCTAAATCAGATCTCCACGCTACGGTGTTGCTTGTGTTGTTGTGGGTTGTGGCAGTTGCGCAGATCTAGCATCGCTTGCCTCCCTGCAACAGGTAGCCGGTGGCGAGCCAATGACCCACCACAACGATGCACCAGGCAGGTGGTAGGCTGGCACCATCTTAACAATTGGTGTCCTTGGGCCTTGCCGCATTAGCGCCACAGCGCCTTTTGCCCTTCCTGACACAGCGGCGCCCACCACCCCTCTCGGTGGATGGCTCCTAGTATCCTGCACGCTCACATCTGGATTTGTCAGTGAATCTCTCATTTGAAACTGCCAAACCAGAAACCATAAGGTATTTGGTCATGGCCTGTTAAGTGTTAAATTTCTAATTGAATGAATGAATGAATGATTGTTGTGTTAATTTGTTGCAAAAATGCAGAATATAGATAATGTGTTACAATTTTAATGTATTAGTATTCACAATCCAAATTCAATATTTGATTTTATTTTTATATGTGTGAGATCACTAAGGTATGAAGTGTAATGGAGATATTACATCATTCCTTCGAAAACATGAAGCAAAGATAAAAAAATTACAGATACAATTGATGAAGAAATTTAGTTTGATGATAATGTTGAACAAGAACCAACATCACTTGAGACAATAAAGAATCAAGAACAAGAGTCATTTTTGGTGTACGTTGCAGATCATCTCCAATATGATCCAGGATTAAGAGTTCCAATTGCAAGCTTTGATGTCAATGCGCAAGATGCAATCCGCGGAGCATACATTCTAAAAGATCCAAATCAATATTATGCACATGATTTCCCAAACAGGGAAATATATGGTAAGAAATGTCACCTCAGTTTTGTTTGGTTTCAAAAGTACAATTGGCTTGAATATATTGTTGCAAAAGATGTTGTTTTGAATGGTGTGTTACTTGTTTGATAGTTTAAGTGGTAACTTTGTTAAGGATGGTTGTATAAATTTGAACAAATCTAATGCACTTGACAAACATGTGGGAGGATAACAAGTGCTCACAATTGATAATGTTATTGTGAAGGTGTCAAAACAAAGTGAAATGTGCTATAAGTCTATTGACTTATTCACTAAGATGTGTGAGATTTATTTTAAATCACGGATTGGCATTCCTCTGTGGGCATGATGAAAGTGAAGAATCTAGTTGTTGGGGGAAAATATCTCATCTTCGGGGTTATTGTCGAAGCAGCATAAAGATAGTCAACCAGTTCGAAGATTGTCCGAAGACCATCTTCGAAGATGCCCAGAACCTCGTTCGAAGCCCGAAGACAGGCACTAGTTCGAAGTATGTCTTCGAACCAAAGCCCTTCAGGATCTTTTCTGCCAGCTAAGATGGAAGACTTATCTTCTATCCTATTAGATTAGTCTTTTACCATTTTAGCCCTATTAAGGAAACCAAATAGTTTCCTTAATGTCGGTTGTAATAGAGGGGTAAATAGGTCTTTTCCTTAATGTTTAGGCCTATAAATACCCCCCATTTCACCCTGTAATAGGGACCGATTACAAGTGATTCAATACACACTTTCGAACTATTCTAAGCTATTATCCTTTCGGAGGCTTAGAACAGTTTTTCTTCGCAAACACTTCGTTTGTTAGTTTCTTTTCTATAGAAACCTGTTAGCGTAATCTTTTACGCCAACAGTTGGCGCCGTCCGTGGGGAACTTAGTCCAAAAAACTTCGTTCTCTACCAACTTCTTACATCATGCCTCCTAAGCGGAGCGCACCTCGCAATCCCACTCGGAGGTCCTCTCGGATCTCCGGAGAGATACCCTTCGACACAGTCGAAGTCGGAGGGTCTTCGACTATCCCTCCACCTCAAACTCCGCAAGGGGCTTCTATCCCTCGAGGATACGAAGCATCTCCGCCAACCCCTTCCATACTCCGACCGCCCAGAGCCACTCTACCACCCTCCATTCCGATTCGAACTGATCATACCAGTTCTCAAGACCCGGAAGGTCCTTCCGGAGGAGATGAAGATAGCCTTGGAGACATGGCCACTCAAATGGCCAATCTTCAAGCTGAGGTAGCGAGGTGGCGACAAGAAGCTGCGAACAGGCTTCGCTCTCAAGCCACCCCAGCTATCCCCGAAGTGCCCGAAGACGACGATCTTGATTATCCCGAAGCCCCATAGAACGCCTCTTACGACAATGAATCTCCGTTGCATCCTGAGCTGCAGAAGGTTCGCTTCGATCCAAAGTTCAAAACTTCGAAGCTCTGCAAGTATGCCGGAGACGAAGATCCCAGTGAGTTTGCGCGTTCTTATGCCCTAGCGATTGAAGCTAGCGGCGGAGACAGAGAGACTATGGCGAAGTGCTTCCCGTTAGCTCTTCAAGGAGTAGCGTTGAGATGGTTCTGGTCTTTAAAGCTAGGATCAATCAATTCGTGGTCACAGTTGAAGAGGAAGTTTATAAGTAACTTTCAAGGCACCTTCGTGCCCCCCATGTCGACAGGAAGCCTTTTCCAAGTGAAACAGCTCCCCGGAGAAACATTGAGACAATACTTCAAACGCTTCGCTCACACGAAGTCGCAAATCCGGGGGCTGTCCACATCCTCAGTGGTTGATGCGGCTCGGGAAGGCGTCAGTCATAAATGCCTTCTGGATAAAATACATCGGAAGAGCATCACCACAGTATCACAGCTGATGTCGTACTTCGAGGAGTACTCGAGGTCGGAAGAACTACTGCTACTTCGACAGTATTGACAGAAGTTAAAGCAGAGGTGAAGACTTCGACACAGCCGCAAGAACCAGTCTTCGAAGTGCAACATGATAGAAGAAGATGGCAAAAGCACCCTCGCTCTGAAGTCTTAAACATTGCACCCCCACAGAAGTTTGCACCAAGAGCTCCACAGTCTGCGGGGAACAAGTCCAGCGGCTGGAGGCCGCCAGGGAAAACGGCTGGCAAGGGCCAGACCCTTTTTTGCTGTATTCATGGAGAGAATCGAAGCCATGCAACTGACACTTGCAAGGCTATCCTTACCCTAAGGGGAGAATACTTGGAGAGAACTTCGGGTCGAGGTAGTACCGACCGAAGTCCAGCAGCAGCAGTGCGCCCGGAGCCGGTCCAGGCTGTGGCGCGGATAGAAAATTTTGATGCTGCAAGGCACCCTCCGGTGGCCAATGTTATGCCACCTCCGAAGCAAGAGGAAGGGCAAGATAGAGGAAAGAGAGTAGTTCTCCCTATCTCCGGAGGAGGTACCCTCGGAAGCATGTCCAAGAGACAGCGAAGAGAGTACGTTCGGGAAGTAGGCCATATTGGGACTTCGTCATCTGCAGCTGCAATGCCGGAGTGGTCTCATGTTCCAATATCTTTCTCTGCGGAGGATGCAGCTGGTATTAAGTTCCCGCATGCAGATCCATTGGTTATCACTGCTGATATTGCAGGGACTGAAGTCCGAAGGGTGCTAATTGACGGAGGTAGTTCAGCAGATATTATCTTTGTACAAGCCTTCGATCAGTTATGCATTTCCCGGAAGCATCTTCTCCCAGCGGCTCGTCCTCTGCAAGGCTTCGCAGGACCTCCGCTTGATGCACTCGGCCAGATAGGCTTGGAAGTAACCTTCGGAGAAGGTTTACTAGCACGAACTGAAGAAGTTATCTTTGATGTGGTAGATGCCCCGTATGCTTATAATGTCATCTTCGGACGGGGCATGTTAAATCAGTTCGGAGCTGTGGCGCATCACAACTATTTGTGCATGAAGATGCCCACACAAGCAGGAGTCCTGACAATCTTCGGAGATCAAGCCATGGCTCGGAGGGCAGAATATGGTCATGGTCCTCCTCTTGATCCGAGGCAAGTAAACAGTGTCCAAGATAATGAAGAAATTTTTTCAGCCTCCTCCGAAGCTTCGAAGAAGTCATTTCCAAGACCAAGTCCCGAAGGAGAGATTGCAACGAAGGTCATTGTCAAAGATGGTAAAGAATACACCTTTCAATTTGGTAAAGATTTACCTCCTGAAGTTGCAACTTCCTTGGAAAAGGTCGTAGAAGAAAATTTGGATGTCTTCGCTTGGTCTGACGAAGATATCACCAGAGTCGATCGGGATATTATTGAGCATAGTTTGCTTGTAAACCCGAAGGCCCGGCCTGTTCGACAAGGGCTCCGGAAGATGTCCGCGGAGAGAGCTGCTCTAGCTAAGGACGAAGTTGAAAAACTGTTGAAGGCTGGGATTATCAGAGAAGTGGCTCACACAGAATGGTTAGCCAACCCAGTCTTCGTCAGGAAGAAGTCTTCCGAGAAGTGGCGCATGTGCATTGATTTCACATCTTTGAATAAAGCATGCCCACGTGACCCCTACCCCATGCCCCGAATTGATCAACTGGTTGACTCCACTGCAGGTTCGGAGTTACTAAGCTTCCTCGACGCGTATTCTGGTTATCATCAAATATGGTTGAAGCGCGAAGATGAAATCAAGACGAGCTTTGTAACTCCTTCGGGAGTCTTTTGCTATGTAAGAATGCCCTTCGGCCTAAGAAATGCCGGAGCTACTTTTTCAAGATTAGTTGCTAAGGCTCTAGGTCATCAACTAGGCCGCAATGTGGAGGCCTATATGGATGATATTGTAATAAAGAGTGCTTTAAAGCACCAACATAGCCTAGACTTAGCAGAAACATTCAATAGCCTTCGGGCATGTGGGATCCGTCTTAACCCTGAAAAATGTATATTCGGAGCTAAGGCTGGAAAGTTGTTAGGGTACTTAGTTTCAAGCAGGGGAATTGAAGCTAGCCCTACTCAAATAACTGCGCTGCAGAAGATGGCCCCTCCGGAGAATTTAAAGCAAGTGCAAAAGCTGACTGGACGTCTGGCCGCACTTAGCAGGTTTTTATCAAGGTCTGCGGAGAGGAGCTTGCCAATATTTAAAGCTTTGAAAGGGTCCGAAGATTTTGCATGGACACCGGAGTGTCAGAAAAGCTTCGAAGATATTAAAGATTATCTCAGCAATCTTGCTACACTTACGGTGCCTATTGCGGACGAAACCCTACTCCTGTATCTTGCAGCTACGGGTTCAGCTGTCAGCGCAGTCCTTGTCAGAGAAGCAGATATCAATGGGAAGTTGGTCCAAAATCCTGTCTATTTTGTATCCGAAGCATTGTCAGGAGCGAAGACAAGATACTCCGAACTTGAGAAGTTCGTTTATGCTCTGATAATGGCTTCGAGGAAGCTAAGACATTATTTTTTGGCTCACAATGTAATTGTACCAACTTCGTATCCTTTAGGAGATATGCTCCGAAGCAAAGATTCCACTGGAAGAATTGGAAAGTGGGCGGTAGAGCTAGCACCCTTCGACATATCTTTCCTGGCAAGGACAGCTATCAAATCTCAAGTCCTAGCAGACTTCGTAGCAGAGTGGACTCCACCTGCGAAGTTGACTCCAGAGAAATCAGATGACGGAGTTTGGATTATTTACTCCGATGGGGCTTTCCAAGCATCCGGAGCAGGCATTGGGGCAGTATTGATTTCACCGTCAGGGCAAAGAGCAATGTACTCCGCAAGACTCAACTTTAAGTCTACCAATAATATAGCGGAGTACGAAGGGATTTTATTGGGACTCCGGAAAGCACGTGCTCTAGGGGCTACAAGGATAATTATAAAAACAGATTCTCAGATAGTAGCAGGGCACGTAGACAAAAGTTTTCAAGTCCGACATCCACAGCTTGCAAAGTATTTAGAAGAAATTCGCAAGATCGAAGCACACTTCAAAGGTATTTCCATTCGGAGTATACCAAGAGCTGAAAACGTGCAAGCGGACATTTTAGCGAAGGCTGCAGCCGGAGCTGTGGATGTGCCTGACGAAGCTTTCTATGAGGAGCTCAATGTACCTTCGGTGCCACAAATTGCCTCTGCGGAGATTCTTTGCATTCCTAGTGCAGATTGGAAAGATTCGATCATAGAACTCTTGCAAGGAGGAACAAATTTGCCCGAAGAGCCCCAATTGTCAAGATTAAAGCCCAGAGCAAGAAACTATCAGTTAATCAACGGTATATTATACAAGGCCGGAGTATGTTCTCCTCTACTCCGATGTATATCTCAAGCCGAAGGCCAAGAAATTCTTCGAGAAATTCACGAAGGCCTTTGTGGAAGCCATTTAGCCCCTAGAGCTCTGGCAGGAAAAACACTTCGCCAGGGGCTTTATTGGCCCACAATAACAGCTGATGCGGAGAGCTTGGTCCGCACTTGTCAAGGATGCCAGTGGATGGGTCGACGGAGTCATCGCCCACCAACAGTTCTTCAAGTCATTGCTCCGGTATGGCCTATGGCCAGATGGGGTATGGATCTAATTGGTCCCTTTCCGTTAGCAAAGGGAAATCTGAAGTTCGCAGTGGTAGCTATCGAATATTTTTCTAAGTGGGTAGAAGCAGAGCCCTTAACAGCTATCACTTCGAACAATGTACAGAAATTCTTCTGGAAGAACATTATTTGCCGGTTCGGAGTGCCTAGATATCTCACAGTTGATAATGGAACACAGTTCGACGCAGAACCCTTCAGGAAATTTTGCGAAGACCTAGGCATTCAACTATGTTTTGCTGTAGTGAGACATCCTCAGTCCAATGGAGCCGTTGAGCGAGCCAATGGAAATATTTTATCAGGGCTAAATCGAAGAATAGTAGGATTATCAAAGGGACTGTGGACCGAAGAGCTTCCGAAGATTCTGTGGTCCATTCGGACTACGCAAACAAGGTCCACAGGTTTTACTCCGTTCAGACTACTATTCGGAGATGAAGCTATGACTCCAACGGAGCTCAAAGGGGGGTCATTTCGCAGCACCGAACCAGACATCGAAGAAGAAAGACAAGCTTCGTTAGACTTATCAGAAGAAACAAGACTTCGGGCTGTAGCTAATTTATCAAAGTATCATCAGCAGACGAAGACTTGGTATGACCCGAAGGTTAAGCTCAGCGAGTTAAGGCCGGGTCATCTTGTTCTACGAAGCATTATAGCACCAGGGAAGTTAGGCAATAAATGGGAAGGTCCATATCTAATCGTCCGCTCGGGGCGCCCTGGTTCATTTAAATTAGCTAATTTAGAAGGTGAAGAGTTAGCACATACTTGGCATGCGGAGCACCTAAAGCGATACTTCGCATAAGGGCTCCTTGTAATTCGCTTGTAATCACCTCTAAATTAATAAAGCATACACCCTGATAGTTGCCTTCCCCTTGTCGACTCCTAGCTTCCCGAGCGGACGCGCTGGAACGGAAGTTGACCGAGAGGGAAGTGTCATTAAGCTGGACTGTATTTCCGGACTTCGTACCCATAAAGTCGAAGCCTCCGGTGTGGTGGCTGAAATCCATCCGGAGCCCAAGTCCCGGCTTGTAGGCATCCGTAAAAGAGCCAATACCACATTCTACGGAGTCCAAGCCATTGGCTGGTAGACTTCCGTAAAAAGAGCCGAAGGTGGCCAAAATCTGCGGAGTCCAAGCTGCAGCTTGCAGACATCCGTAAAAAGAGCCGAAGGTGGCCAAATTCTGCGAAGTCCAAGCTCCGGCTGGTAGACTTCTGCAAAAATAGCCGAAGGTGGCTAAAACAAAAAAGCATTTGAGCCATGAGCTTCGAATGTCTGTTAACATAGTCCAAAGTGGCAAATTCTTTAAGACACTAAAGTGTCCTGGAAGTTATCTTAATTGATTTCTTTCGTAAAATACAGGTACCAAGTTACCATTCTTCTGACTACAAAAAGTCGAAGAATTTCATAAGATTTCAAAAGATCTTTAAATGACAGAGGGGCTCCGAACCCCCAAAAAATTGTACTCCGAAGTTTTTTCTTTGCGCATAACCATCTTTGAATACAGTTCGAAGTTGCTTATACCCAAAGAGGGGCTAGTAATATGGAGACAATTTTAAATCGGCATTCATTATCAAAATAAATATATTTACAGATTACATTATGAAAAATTGGTATCTATACCAAGAAGGAATCGGAGACCTCTTCGGTCCCGAGAGCTAGGGGTGGAACGACTAGTTCCAACATCGGAAGTTCTAAGAACTTTACGCTTAACTCTCTTCCTCCCCTTCGAAGCTCTAAAATCCTTCTGCTCTTGTTGAAGCTCGTCCCAAGTTCGAAGCCGCTCGGGGCTTGTTTCCCAGCTTCTAAGATCTTCAGATCTTTTGTTTTGGGCTTCACCTTCGTCTTCAGACCAATTAGTGTCTTCAGAAGACGAGGTGTTTGCGTCAATCTCTTTATCTTCCTCTTTAATATAAGACAATATGTCTTTGATTACTTCGGGCGCAATAACGCCGGAGTCATCTCGAGGAATAAGAAATCGAGGACGCTTATAACTCTTTAGAAGTTCGAAGGTGTTCCACAGTGAGCGAAGTTCGCTGTTAAGCTCTAATACTTCGATATCTTCCATAAGAGGCAAAGCCTAAAAATATGACAAACAAGACTTTCATTGATAAATGTTTACAAGCATGAGCTTTACATAATCAAAAAATCCTAAAATATTCCTAAACCTGCGGGTTCGAAGGAGGTTGACTGCTCGAAGCTTTGCTCCGAACTTGCTTCTGGCGTTGGCCTTCATCAATCCAAGCCTTGATCGCAGAACGACCTTCGGCTCTCCATGAAGTTTGGAAGGCTCGCCAAGCAGTAGCTACGCCTTCGGAAGGAGTCAAAAGTCTCGCGTCGTCGAAGATGATGGAGCCCTCTGCGCTCGGAGTGATTGTTCGGCCCAAATCCTCGTAGTAACGAAGTAATCCAAGGGCAGACACTTGTCCGGAGAGTTCTCCATAACGCATGTCTGCCGTCTTCATTTGCTTCGCTGCTCCTTGGATCCTCTTTAACCGGCGCAGCAGAGTCACATTGTCATCCGAAGGTAGTGATCCAGTAGTACCGAAGTACTCCAAGACACCTAACATCTGCTCGATGACTTCCGAAGCCACCTTCTCAGACTTAAGCCTTTCTTCAATAAGCACATCCTTGGCCGAAGTCGTTTCTGCTAAAACTCCGGAGATTCTAGCATTCTCCGTAGTCAAAGTATTCTTTTGAGTTCGGAGTTGGCCAGCCTCTTCTCGAAGTCTTACAAGTTCGGACCCTTTAGCAGCATCCTCCGTCCGCAGTCTTTCAATCTCTGCCCGAAGCACAATTCTTTCTGCTTCGAGCTCTTTCTTCGCAGCCTCCAAGCTTTGCCTAGCCCTTCGCTCTGCTAGTATTACATTATCCATCTGAGCTACTCGACCTTCGGAGAAGTTAAAATTTCTTTGAAGAGCTTCATTCTCTTCCCGAAGTTGAGCAATTTCATTTTCGTTCGATAAAGCCGCAGCGCGGGCTAAGACTGCTTGCTAAGAAAAAAGAAAAACTGAAATAAGAAATTATTCATATATAATTTGCTATTTAGTTCGAAGATGCTTTATACCTGATAAGCTGCTCTTTCCACAGCAAGGTTAAGCTCCGAACCCTTCGCTCTGCTTAAAAGGGCTACCAGTTCTGTTTCCCCGACTTTGCGACTGGCTTGACCCAAAGGTTTAACCAAAGTCCCAAGTCCGGTTTTCTCCTCCAAAAAAGGAGTTATGAGAGGAAGCATTACTGAAGCCTTCTGATCATCTCTGCTTAGCGAAGGTCCGGAGATTTCTTCCGAGGCCCTTGGAACTTCTGAAGATGGCCCCCCCTCAGTCGATTCACTTTCATCTGTTGACTCAGATGAAGTCGATCCTTGAGTAGGGAGAGGCTCTATGTGTCTTTTTCCTCTTCCAGGCCCTTGTAAAGTAACCTCCGGCTGTGGTTCCGAAGTTGTCGAAGGTCTTTGAATTGTATCTTCGTGAAGTACTTCGACAACAGGAGGCTCTGAAAAAACAAAAATATTATACATTGTATAATTTTGCAGAAATTGATAAGAATTATGCAAAATTTACCTTCGACATTCTCTGGAAGATCGAGCACCGGACTGATCGGAGGATCAAAAGTGTAGTCCTCATCCGAATCAGCCGTTAAATCTTGGACTGCAGGAGCATCGTCTTGGGGAGTCCTCGTTGCTTCTTCGGGAATCGAAGCCATAGTGACTTCAACCCCACCTTCAATCACAGGAACTTCGTCCTGAGTTACATCTTCTTGAACTACCGAAGTCCTTGGTTGATCAACATTATCTCCGGACTCCGGTACGTTCGCAGGTACTTCGGCTTGTGCGACCCTTTGAGTTTCGTTCTCTTCCATCAGGTGCACAAGCAATCTCCCCGTTTCTTCTTGGGAGTCGGAAACCGAAGCTCTTGAGCTCGAAGGTGCTGGATCTGAAGGCGCGAGGTTCTTTGGCTTCCGAGCCACCTTCTTCACCGGAGTTTTTGCTGAGCTCGAAGTCCCAGCTTCGGCTTTCCTTTTCTGGGGTCCTTTCTCCAAAGGCACCCAATCCATCAGAGGGGGCGGAGATAGCTCCAGCATTCCCCATACTCTGTTAAATCTCTCCCAACTCCCGACTAATTTAACTCGCCATTCTTTCTCGGACGGAGTTGGGGCACCAAGAATCTTCTCCGAAGCCCTTACAATTTGCTCTGAAGTAATAGGGGCTGAAGAAGCTAAAAAATAACTTGAGTTAGTTTTTCTTCGAAGTAAATATGTACAATACATGTTGGATTCGAAGTTACCTGCAGGACTCGAAGTATAATTGATCTTGCGAAGACCACCTTCTGAGTCATCTTCGAAGACGATAGGCCAGTTGGCCATCAGCGGAGGAATTTGAAGTCCGATGAATTCTTCGGCCAAGTCTCGCATACTTAACCTTCGACTGATTTTCTGAAGTAAGTTGAGGCGAGCTTCGAGCTGGCCCTCGTCAGGTTGCACTAAGGCCTCCTTCCGGAATTGGATTTCTTTGAGGGGCCCAGCCAGAAGACTGCTTGCTCCAACTTCGGCATAAAACCACCTCAGGACCCAGTCGGTGTACCATCTAGCATTGATGGCCTTAGCAGGGAATTGCAGGGCATATTCGTCTCGGAGCCTAAAATTAATGCTTCCGAAGGCAACCACCACTTTCTCACCTCCGGAGCCTGTGAATGTCTTCGGCTGACAAGTCGCTCTATGAAGTGCAGCGAAGATTTCAGCCCTCCCCTCACAACCTTCGGCTCTCAGCGCCCACTCGAAGATAGCTAATCTAGCTACAACATTCGGAGATAGCTAGGGGAGGGTTACATGAAACAGGTCAAGAACTTCGGCCAAGAAATCCACAGCAGGGAGGCCCAAGCCTGCTTCGAAAAAAGCTTCGAATACCACAACCTCTCCGGGTCTCGGTGATGGAATTGATTCTTTGCCCGGCTTCCGAATCATAACTCTATTGCTAATCTTTCCCCCTGCTGTGATTGCCAAAGACTCTTTCTTGCAGGTAGAAGGCCCTAACTCAAAAGATTGATCCAAGTATTTGGTCGACGGAGGGCACAGACCTTGGTCATCGGGGATTTGGGGATTTCTTCCCCCTGCCTCCATGAATGTTGCCGCCTGCATCGAGGGTGTCGCCGCCACTGACGCCGCTGCTGCTGCTGCGGCTGCCTGTTGCCGAGCCAAAGCCGAAGGAGGCACAGATCCCTTAGTCTTCACCATTACGATCGCTCGGTTACTTTGAAGAAATGGAGGCTAGGGCTCAAGAACTTAAAGGCTAGGGCTCAAGAACTCAAGGGGCTCACAAAGCTTTTGACTGAGAGAAAGCGGTGAAAAGGTAATCGGGTAAGTTTTGGGCTCTTTATTTATAGCCTAAACATTCCGCTTGTTACCGTTTAGGCTCTGCCTTTTCGCATTCTTGCCCGTTATTTTCCTCCGGAAATAACGCATCATATAACTTCCGTTAGAAACAGAAACTAACGGCTATTTTTTCTAAGTCTAAAAAGACTTTCGAACTTCCTGAGTCAGTTCTAAGATAGTTCGAAAAGTAATTAAATACGACTGATTCGAAGTTCATATCTTCATGCATTTCGGAGATAAAATAAAAACCAATAACCCCTATGATTGGTTATCTTTTCTTTCTGTATACTGTTCTCCTAACGTTACAGGTCGAACGGAGAAGCGTATTCGAGGGGCTACTGTTGGGGGAAAATATCTCATCTTCGGGGTTATTGTCGAAGCAGCATAAAGATAGTCAACCAGTTCGAAGATTGTCCGAAGACCATCTTCGAAGATGCCCAGAACCTCGTTCGAAGCCCGAAGACAGGCACTAGTTCGAAGTATGTCTTCGAACCAAAGCCCTTCAGGATCTTTTCTGCCAGCTAAGATGGAAGACTTATCTTCTATCCTATTAGATTAGTCTTTTACCATTTTAGCCCTATTAAGGAAACCAAATAGTTTCCTTAATGTCGGTTGTAATAGAGGGGTAAATAGGTCTTTTCCTTAATGTTTAGGCCTATAAATACCCCCCATTTCACCCTGTAATAGGGACCGATTACAAGTGATTCAATACACACTTTCGAACTATTCTAAGCTATTATCCTTTCAGAGGCTTAGAACAGTTTGCTTCGCAAACACTTCGTTTGTTAGTTTCTTTTCTACAGAAACCTGTTAGCGTAATCTTTTACGCCAACACTAGTAATAGAGGGAATTTCATTGAACTTTTGAAATGGCTTGCTAGTAATAATGGGTTTAATGCTCCTAGAAGAAAGAAATGGGAAAATTACTCACATGCCATTATAATTTTCAGAAATTGCCTACATGCCACTGTCAGTGACTGTGGCGGCCCCCATCTGGCAGTGACACAACGATGGCATTTTGGCAAACCGTAAAAATCGTAATGGCACAGAAAAAATTAACCCCCTAGAAATTGCAGCTTGACTTGTTATAGCATACAAAGAGAAATTATTAGTTGTTGTGCTAGAGAAACTACTAGACATATCATTGAAGAAATTGGTGATGATTATTTTGCAATTCTTGTAGATGAGTGTAGTGACCTTTCACATAAAGAACAACTAGCTCTTTATTTGTGATATGTTGACAAACTTGGAGGCAGTGGTGGAGTTAGAGAAAAAACGAGGGGAGTGCACCACTTCACATGGTACACCATATTATACTCAAGAGGTACATAAAGGGTAAAAATTTGCTAATAATAACTAAAAAAAATTGGAGCCATGTTCCTAGGTACCCCATCCCCGCCATGTGGCTCCACCCCTGCTTGGAAGGGTATGTGAGCGGTTTCTTGGTATAGTTCATGTAGCTAGTATCAACGTTACTTCACTTAAAAGTGCAATTCTAATCTTACTTACTGATCATCACTTGACTCCTACGCAAATCCATGGTCAAGGATATGATGGGGCTAGTAATATGAATGGAAAGATTAACAGGTTGAAAACATTGATCATGAAACAACCTCCTTCTACCTACTACATTCATTGTTTTGCACATAAACACCGATTGGTTCTTGTTTCTATTGCCAAGGGAAATGTTGATTGTGTATGGTTTTTACTCAAGTTTCTTATTTGTTGAATATTATTGGCTCCTCTTGCAAGCATCATGACATGCCTAGAGATGTTAAATCTCAAAAACTTATGGAAGTACTTGAATTGGGTGAAATAGAAAGTTGCATTGAATTAAATCAAGAGATGGGATTAGCTAGACCCAGTGACACTCGATGGAGTTCTTATTTCAAAACTATATTGCATATTATTGATATGTATCCCACAATTCAAAAAGTGCTTATGACTCTTGGTAAAGATCCAACACAAAAAGATGACTGACCAAAAATACATGTTATGGTTGGAGCATTTGAATCATTTGATTTTATTTTCAATGCATAATTGATGCTTACCATTCTAGGATATACAAATGAATAAAGGTGAAGAGAAACTAATAAAATAAGGGTCCTAGATGAACGCCTCCTTCCAGTCTCGCCTTGACTGGGTCGCTACTCCAGACCTTCATGCTCCTCGTAGTAGACTAGCTCTGATGGTGTAAGTCAACGGGGTGAGTACAGATGTACTCAGCAAGCCACCGAATGCAATTAAAATGCAAGGTAATAACAAGGGAGATAGTGGCTAGTTTTGCGGAAGCAACATATTTGTAAAGCTTTAAATGTGAGCAATTTATTAGTACGGAAAAGTAAATATGTGTGAGTGCATCATCATCTTCTAACTCGAGGGGTACAGTCAGCCCCACCTCGCTCAATAGTCCTTACGTGCCATGAATAACTTGACCATTCAAACAATTGTAAACTAACTGCGAGTAGTCACACAACCCGCCCTTGACCGTGGGCTCGGCTTTTCGAAAAGATTTAATAACTCTGATCAGAAATGTACCACTGTACCCACAAGGCACGCACTCATCACTTACACCAAAGTGTAACGAGATGACCCATTTCACGGGAACTCATGCCAAAACCTTTCATATGGTTCCTTCCGACTCCACAACACCCTCTTATGGGTTTCGTATCGTGTCTCGACGTGTCGAGTGCTCACCATACCCCCCCTTGAGCCTTCTTTGGTACAAGTCGCCCGCAGGCTTGCCCCTTGTACCCCTCCACTATGGTGCATAGAGCCGAAGAGTTCCACACTTCCAGTTAGGACTTACCCATTTGTCGCGCCCCGATTTAATAAATCAGGACTTTATTGAAATTCCATAGAAAATCAATAAAACAAGACGTTCATCACACGACCACGTACAATACGAGCAATCATTCACGGTTCGTAGACCGCATTAATACAAAAGTGAATAAAGATGAAGAGAAACTAATAAAACAAGGGTCCTAGATGAACGCCTTCTTCCAGTCTCGCCTTGACTGGGTCGCTACTCCAGACCTTCATCCTCCTCGTAGTAGACTGGCTCTGATGTTGTAAGTCAACGGGGTGAGTACAGATGTACTCAGCAAGCCACCGAATGCAAATATAATGCAAGGTAATAACAAGGGAGATAGTGGCTAATTTTGCGGAAGCAGCATAATTGTAAAGCTTTAACTGAGAGCAATTTATTAGTACGGAAAAGTAAACATGTGCATGTGTATCATCATCTTCTAACTCGAGGGGTCCAGTCACCCCACCTCGCTCAACAGTCCTTACGTGCCATGAATAATCCGATCATTCACACAATTGTAAACTAACTGCGAGTAGTCACACAACCCGCCCTTGACCGTGGGCTCGGCTTTTCGAAAAGATTGATTTTACTCTGATCAGAGATGTACCACTGTACCCACAAGGCACGCACTCATCACTTACACCAAAGTGTAACGAGATGACCCATTTCACGGGAACTCGTGCCAAAACCTTCCATATGGTTCCCTCCGACTCCACAACACCCTCTTATTGGTTTCGTATCGTGTCTCGACATGTCGAGTGCTCACCATACCCCCCCTTGAGCCTTCTTTGGTACAAGTCGCCCGCAGGCTAGCCCCTTGTACCCCTCCACTATGGTGCATAGAGCCGAAGGGTTCCACACTTCCAGTTAGGACTTACCCATTAGACTTGTGGTTGGTACGGAAGTGCTTTGCAACAGATCCCGCAGACCGGTCCTTATAGTGCCCCGGGTGCGACAAACCAGTGCCCGAGCTTGCACCCGGAACCCACCATACTTATAACCTAGCCAACTCCAACAGAGTCCAGAGACGAGAATAACAGGGAAATACATATACAGAAATCCAGCTATCTACGACTCGTTCTTTTTAACCTATAGCAGGTGTGCCGGTACATTGGGCACTAGCTAATATTTTTATAGTAGAGTGACAAGGAGTTAAGGCTCAATAAGCATGGCTTGGGTTTGCACACAAGGACAGGGATCTAATAAATATAAGAGTAAGGCTTGAACATTTGACTAATGCAATATTAACCTATGGGTTATAGCGTTAATTTATTGAAACATGGGCTCAATATGATCAACTGTTTCCACAGAGGTGGTCGATGACTTGCCTTGCTCAGCAAAGGGGGATGGAGGAACCTCGGGGTAGAACTCCTGCTCCTCGATGAACTCGTAGTCTTCTCGATACGGAAAATAAACAATACATCCACATTTAATAAAACAGATAAAATTCACCAGATAAAAGAACATACATTGTTGTGGGTGAGGTAATATTTATTATTCTGAGTATTTACATATAACAGTGAATTTTAACCTTTTTAGGATTTTTCATAATTTATTTTGTTGGAATAATAATTTATCCTAAAGGGGTTTTTATTCATTTATTTATTAATGATATTTTGGGCAACAGAAACATACTGTTTTTATTGCATTAATGGGTAGAGAATAATATTCTGGTCCTAACAAAATTTGAATGGTGAAATTTGGAGTTAAACTGAGCAAGATATGAATTTTTGAAGTTTAAACTGTTTTCTGAATTTTATTTAAACAGGAAAACAGTCCCTGGTCCACGGTGAACCAGGTTCACCGTGAACCCGTGACTATTCGCGTGGACCGGATCAACCAGGACCGTCGGATCTTGATCCGGCGATCGGGCGCGGGGCGGGATCCCTTTAATGAAAACGGACGGCTAGGATTAGATCTCGCGAACCGGTATGACGTGGACGCACCAGATCGCTCCAGCATTTTAAGTCGCGATCGACGGCTGTAAGCGCTCGGTACCGCTTTGATCAGATCCGAGGGCCTTGATTAAATCCCGGAGGGATTTAATCGTAGCCCTCCGATCACGATCGAACGGCTGTGGGTGCGTCCGGCACGGCACGTGTGAAAGGGGTACGTACCCCCTTCGTCTCCGGCGACGGCGACCTCGGGTGCAGCCATGGCGGCGACGGCGGGGGCCTAGGGGCCTAGCTAGGGCCAGAAATGGAATGCGGGGAGCAAGGGGGTCACGATGGTACCTTCGGCGGTGAAGGTGGGCGATGGACGGCGACGACGGCGAGGGTAGACGGTGAGGTCTCCTCGGGAGCTTGACGGCGACGGCGATCCGGTGGCCTTCACGACTGATGGAGGCGTGGCCGAGGACGGGTGGACGACGGCGGACCCGATGGGAGCGGTGGCTAGGGTAGGGGAGGCCGGAGGCGGCGGCGATCGCTCGCCGGAGGTGGAGCAGAGGGGAAACCCGAAAAACGGAAATTGGGCGCTCTGTTCTCGCTCGGCTTGGGTGGCTACGGTGTGGACTGAGTGCGGAGGCCAGAGGGGTTTATATAGGGGTCACCGGCGGCGCTTAACCGGAAGGAAACCGAGGGTTTCCAAGAACTCCGGCGAGGGTTTCCTAACTCTCGGCCGAGCTCCCATAAACGGCAAAATGCATCGGGATTACAAGGAAAGGGATCATCGGCAGTAGGGGAAAGTGATCTGAGGCAAAACCAGGCGAATGCGGGCGGTCGGCGGCGAAACAGGAAAGAGATCGCCGGAGGAGGGAAGGGGAGCGATCCCCTTCCATCGGAGACGAAGGTCCTGACATGTGGGCTCCACCTGTCAGTGAGCGAACGCGAAAGGATAGGGCAGACAGGCGGGGCCGGGCGGTTAGTGGGTGCGAGGTGGCTGACGCGTGGGTCCAGGCGGGGTGCGGGCGGGAGGAGAGAGGGGAGGTGAGCGCCGACAGGCGGGTCCCGCTTGTCGGTGAGAGGGCGGTGATGGGCTGGGCCAAAAAGGCCGCTGGAGGGGGTTTCGGGGTTGAGGCCCATTAAGGGTTTAAAATTCATTTCTGATTTAAAATAATTCCAGCAATTCGAATATTTGATTAAGGGTTGAATCACTGTTGACAAAAATTTGTAAAAATTCCTAAAATTATATCTTGGGCTCTAGTTCATCTCATAAAAATTTCAGGTTCAGATTTTGAGTATTTCTCCCTGTTTGGCTTTATTTAGGTTCTTTTGTGATTTTCCTTTATCCAGAAATAATGTTTTCTTTTTATTTTATTCTTTTTAATTTTTTTTTTGGGGTGTTACACCATTAGACTTGTGGTTGGTACGGAAGTGCTTTGCAACAAATCCCGCAGATCGGTCCTTATAGTGCCCCGGGTGCGACAAACCAGTGCCCGAGCTTGCACCCGGAACCCACCATACTTATAACCTAGCCAACTCCAACAGAGTCCAGAGACGAGTATAACGGGGAAATTCATATACAGAATCCAGCTATCTACGACTCATTCTTTTTATCCTATAGCAGTTGTGTCGGTACATTGGGCACTAGCTAATAAATTTTATAGTAGAGTGACAAGGAGTTAAGGCTCAATAAGCATGGCTTGGGTTTGCACACAAGGACGGGGATCTAATAAATATAAGTGTAAGGCTTGATTATTGGACTAATGCAATATTAACATATGTGTTATAGCGATAATTTATTAAAACATGGGCTCAATTATGATCAACTGTTTCCAGAGAGGTGGTCGATGACTTGCCTTGATCAGCAAAGGGGGATGGAGGAACCTCGGGGTAGAACTCTTGCTCCTCGATGAACTCGTAGTCTTCTCGATACGGAAAAATACATAAACAACACATTCAATAAAGCATCACCAAACAAAAACATACAAATTTTATGATCTAATCATGTGATTTGAGATTTATTATTCTGGTGTTACTTTTAATAATATTAAAAGTTAAGTTTTAGAGGTTTTTATTAATTCTTTTCCTGAATTATAAATTTATCCCTAAGGGGTTTTTATTTATTTAATCCATAAGTTTATTTTGTGCTAAGATAACATACTGTTTTTATGGCTTTGAAGTGTAGAGAATAATTTACTGAATTTAACAAAATTTGAATGGTGAAATTTGGAGTTAAAATGAGCAAGTTATGAATTTTTGAAGTTTAAATTATTTTCTGGATTTTATTTAAAACCAGAAAACAGTCTCCGGTCCACGGTGGACCGCGCCACTGTGTGCGTGGACCGGATCAACCAGATCCGTTGGATCCAGATCCGGCGGCCAGGCGCGAGGCGGGATCCCTTAAATGAAAACGGACGGCCACGATTAAATCATACCGAACCGGTACGCGTGGACGCTCGAGATCACTTCTGGGATTTAAGTGGCGATCGACGGCCGAGAGCGAGCGATACCGCTTTGACTCAGATCGAGGGCTTAGATTAAGTCAACAGGGGATCTAATCTCAGCCGTTCACCGCAGATCGAGCGGCCGAGAGCTCGTACGGCACGGCAAGCGGCGAAGGGGAAATTTTACCCTTCTTCCCTAACTCCGGCGGTACTGCGGCGAGCTATTCCGGCGATGGTGAGGGCCTAGCGCCTAGGCTACTGGCTAAAATGGAACCAGGGGAGTGTAAGGATCACAATGGTACCGGAGATGGCGACGACGGGGCAGTGGCGACGGTCGGCGGCGAGGGTAGACGGCGAGGTCTCTTCGAGGCTCGACGGCGACGACGATCCGGCGGTATCCACGGCCAACCGAGTGGATGCCGGGGACGGGTGGACGACAACGGATCCGACGGTGGCGATAGCTAGGGCGAGAGGGGCCTGGATCAACGGCGAGCGGCGGCCGGAGTTGAAGTAGAGCCGAAGACCTAAACGAGGGCGGCAGCGCTCTGTTTACGCTATAGCAGGCTACGGTGGTGTGGGCTGAACGCGGTGAGGGCGAGGGGTTCTTATAGGGGGGTCGCCGGCGTCCAATTGGAAGGGAACCGAGGGTTTCCCTTTTCTCATCGCCGGTGAACTTTCCTAAGGCTCGGATCCTTTCCATGTGTGGCGAAAACGCTTGGCTATTGGTGGAATGAGATCCCCGGCGGTCGGAGAAGGCGATCCCTCGGTCGATTTGGCAAAAACGGACACGAGGTGGCGGATTTGGAAGGTGGGGGTCGCCGGCGGGAGAGAGGGGATCCCTTTCCATCGGGGAAGAAGATCCTGACAGGTGGCCCCCACCTGTCAGCGGCCAAGTGCGAAACCAACGGCGCCGACAGGCGGGCCACGTATGTTAGAGGGCGAAAGGGGCGCGGCTGAGGCTGAAGGGTGGGACCGGGGCGGGCGCGGGTGGGAGGAGAGAGGGGAAACGGTGCCGACGGGTGGGACCCACGGGTCAGTGGCTCATGGCTTGGACTGGGCTGGGCCGGGGCTAATTCCAGGTTGAGGCCCAATAAGAGTTTTAATTGTTTTCTGATTAAAAATAATTCCAGTAATTTATTTATTTGATTTGGGGTTGAATCACTGTTGATAAAAAAATTTGTAAAAATTCCTAAAATTATATTTTAGTCTCTAGTTCCTCTCATAAAATTTTTAGGTCCAAATTTTGAGTATTTCTCCCTGTTTGGCTTTACTTGGGTTCTTTTATGATTTTCCTTTTATAAATAAATCCAGAAAAGATTTAAATAATATTTTTCTTTTATTTTATTTATTTTTATTTCTTGGGGTGTTACAATCCTATCCCCCTTACAGAGAATCTCGTCCTCGAGATTCGGATCAATCCTCGAATAGCTCAGGATGCTGTGCCTTGAGTTCATCTTCTTTTTCCCATGTAGCTTCCTCTACCGGATGATTGCTCCACTGCACTTTACAGAAACGGATGACTCGACTCTTGGTGATCCTTTCTTTGACTTCCAATATCTTGACAGGCTTTTCCACATAGGTCAAGTCCTCTTGAACATCCAACTGCTGAAGATCCACTTGCTCTGTGGGGACGCGGAGACACTCCTTGAGTTGAGATACGTGAAATACGTCATGCACTCCAGCCAATGAGGGTGGTAGTTCCAACTGATAAGCAACCTCGCCTTGGCGTCGGATAATGGGGAATGGTCCAACATATCGAGGGGCCAACTTTCCTCTCATGTTAAACCGTTGAGTACCACGGAGAGGCGTAACTCGAAGGTAAACATGATCTCCTTCTTCAAAGGCTAGGTCTCGGCGTCGATTGTCTGCGTAGCTCTTCTGTCGTGATTGGGCCGTCTTGAGTCGGTCTCTGATGATTCGTACCTTCTCTTCAGCTTCACGAAGAATGTCTGTTCCGAATACTTGGGATTCACCAGTTTGGTCCCAAAGTAGAGGCGTCCTGCACTTACGTCCATATAGGGCTTCAAAAGGAGACATCTGAAGGCTGGCTTGATAGCTGTTGTTGTACGAAAACTCAGCGTACGGCAAGCTCTTGTCCCAAGTGGCTCCAAAATCCAAGACACATGCTCGAAGCATATCCTCCAATATCTGATTTACCCTTTCTGTTTGTCCATCTGTCTGAGGGTGGTAGGTGGTACTGAAATTCAATCTCGTGCCCATCTCTTCTTGAAGGTTCTTCCAGAAACGAGAGGTAAACTGACTTCCTCTGTCGGATACTATCTTCTTGGGTACTCCGTGAAGACATACGATCCAGGCCATGTATAGTTCTGCCAGCTTAGGGCCACTAAAGGTCGTCTTGACGGCTATGAAATGTGCTACTTTCGTAAGCCGATCGATGATCACCCAAATAGAATCATACCCAAGTTGGGTCTTTGGTAATCCGGTGATGAAATCCATACCGATCTCTTCCCACTTCCATTCAGGCACCTTAAGTGGCTGTAACAATCCTGCAGGTCTCTGATGTTTAGCTTTTACTCTTCTGCGGGTGTCACACTCAGCGACGAACTGTGCAATCTCTCTTTTCATGCTGACCCACCAATAACGTTCCTTCAGATCCTGGTACATCTTGGTACTGCCGGGATGAATGGAGTACAATGTCTCATGGGCTTCTCTCAGGATAAGGGTTTTTATCTCGGGCTTATCAGGTACGCATATCCGGGTTCCAAACCATATGGTGCCGTTTTCGTCCTCTGAAAATCCTGGGGCTTTTCCTTGTCTCATGTTCTTTCTAATGGCAGCTATATCCGGGTCTTCCAATTGAGCTTTGCGGATTTGTTCGAACAAGATAGGTCGAGTCTCCAAGGTGGCTAGATATGCTCTGGTGGTCAATCCAAGATTCAACTTTTCCATCTCTCTACATAACAGGGGTGCGTGTTCTTGCATCATCATGGTGGTGCAATATCCCTTGCGACTTAATGCATCAGCTACCACATTTGCTTTTCCGGGGTGGTAGTGAATACCTAAGTCATAGTCCTTTATTAGTTCCAACCATCGTCTTTGCCTCAGATTGAGGTCTGGCTGTGTGAAGATGTACTTCAAGCTCTTGTGATCCGTAAAGATCTCACAGCGATTTCCAACCAAATAGTGCCTCCAAATCTTAAGGGCTTGTACTACAGCGGCTAATTCCAAATCATGGGTCGGGTAGTTCAACTCATGAGGTCTCAACTGACGGGAGGCATAAGAGGTAACCTTTCCGTCTTGCATAAGAACACATCCCAATCCTTGGCGAGATGCGTCACAGTAGACATGGAAGTCCTTCCGGATATCGGATAGGGTTAGTATGGGTGCAGATACCAAACGGGTCTTGAGAGTGCGGAAACTTTCCTCGCATTCAGGAGTCCATTCGAACTTCTCTCCTTTCTGCAACAACTTGGTCATTGGCTTGGCTATCTTGGAAAAATTCTCAATAAATCTCCGATAATATCCGGCCAAACCCAGAAAACTTCGTATCTCAGATACGTTCGTGGGTGGCAATCAATCCAAGCCTTGATCGCAGAACGACCTTCGGCTCTCCATGAAGTTTGGAAGGCTCGCCAAGCAGTAGCTACGCCTTCGGAAGGAGTCAAAAGTCTCGCGTCGTCGAAGATGATGGAGCCCTCTGCGCTCGGAGTGATTGTTCGGCCCAAATCCTCGTAGTAACGAAGTAATCCAAGGGCAGACACTTGTCCGGAGAGTTCTCCATAACGCATGCCTGCCGTCTTCATTTGCTTCGCTGCTCCTTGGATCCTCTTTAACCGGCGCAGCAGAGTCACATTGTCATCCGAAGGTAGTGATCCAGTAGTACCGAAGTACTCCAAGACACCTAACATCTGCTCGATGACTTCCGAAGCCACCTTCTCAGACTTAAGCCTTTCTTCAATAAGCACATCCTTGGCCGAAGTCGTTTTTGCTAAAACTCCGGAGATTCTAGCATTCTCCGTAGTCAAAGTATTCTTTTGAGTTCGGAGTTGGCCAGCCTCTTCTCGAAGTCTTACAAGTTCGGACCCTTTAGCAGCATCCTCCGTCCGCAGTCTTTCAATCTCTGCCCGAAGCACAATTCTTTCTGCTTCGAGCTCTTTCTTCGCAGCCTCCAAGCTTTGCCTAGCCCTTCGCTCTGCTAGTATTACATTATCCATCTGAGCTACTCGACCTTCGGAGAAGTTAAAATTTCTTTGAAGAGCTTCATTCTCTTCCTGAAGTTGAGCAATTTCATTTTCGTTCGATAAAGCCGCAGCGCGGGCTAAGACTGCTTGCTAAGAAAAAAGAAAAACTGAAATAAGAAATTATTCATATATAATTTGCTATTTAGTTCGAAGATGCTTTATACCTGATAAGCTGCTCTTTCCACAGCAAGGTTAAGCTCCGAACCCTTCGCTCTGCTTAAAAGGGCTACCAGTTCTGTTTCCCCGACTTTGCGATTGGCTTGACCCAAAGGTTTAACCAAAGTCCCAAGTCCGGTTTTCTCCTCCAAAAAAGGAGTTATGAGAGGAAGCATTACTGAAGCCTTCTGATCAGCTCTGCTTAGCGAAGGTCCGGAGATTTCTTCCGAGGCCCTTGGAACTTCTGAAGATGGCCCCCCCTCAGTCGATTCACTTTCATCTGTTGACTCAGATGAAGTCGATCCTTGAGTAGGGAGAGGCTCTATGTGTCTTTTTCCTCTTCCAGGCCCTTGTAAAGTAACCTCCGGCTGTGGTTCCGAAGTTGTCGAAGGTCTTTGAATTGTATCTTCGTGAAGTACTTCGACAACAGGAGGCTCTGAAAAAACAAAAATATTATACATTGTATAATTTTGCAGAAATTGATAAGAATTATGCAAAATTTACCTTCGACATTCTCTGGAAGATCGAGCACCGGACTGATCGGAGGATCAAAAGTGTAGTCCTCATCCGAATCAGCCGTTAAATCTTGGACTGCAGGAGCATCGTCTTGGGGAGTCCTCGTTGCTTCTTCGGGAATCGAAGCCATAGTGACTTCGACCCCACCTTCAATCACAGGAACTTCGTCCTGAGTTACATCTTCTTGAACTACCGAAGTCCTTGGTTGATCAACATTATCTCCGTACTCCGGTACGTTCGCAGGTACTTCGGCTTGTGCGACCCTTTGAGTTTCGTTCTCTTCCATCAGGTGCACAAGCAATCTCCCCGTTTCTTCTTGGGAGTCGGAAACCGAAGCTCTTGAGCTCGAAGGTGCTGGATCTGAAGGCGCGAGGTTCTTTGGCTTCCGAGCCACCTTCTTCACCGGAGTTTTTGCTGAGCTCGAAGTCCCAGCTTCGGCTTTCCTTTTCTGGGGTCCTTTCTCCAAAGGCACCCAATCCATCAGAGGGGGCGGAGATAGCTCCAGCATTCCCCATACTCTGTTAAATCTCTCCCAACTCCCGACTAATTTAACTCGCCATTCTTTCTCGGACGGAGTTGGGGCACCAAGAATCTTCTCCGAAGCCCTTACAATTTGCTCTGAAGTAATAGGGGCTGAAGAAGCTAAAAAATAACTTGAGTTAGTTTTTCTTCGAAGTAAATATGTACAATACATGTTGGATTCGAAGTTACCTGCAGGACTCGAAGTATAATTGATCTTGCGAAGACCACCTTCTGAGTCATCTTCGAAGACGATAGGCCAGTTGGCCATCAGCGGAGGAATTTGAAGTCCGATGAATTCTTCGGCCAAGTCTCGCATACTTAACCTTCGACTGATTTTCTGAAGTAAGTTGAGGCGAGCTTCGAGCTGGCCCTCGTCAGGTTGCACTAAGGCCTCCTTCCGGAATTGGATTTCTTTGAGGGGCCCAGCCAGAAGACTGCTTGCTCCAACTTCGGCATAAAACCACCTCAGGACCCAGTCGGTGTACCATCTAGCATTGATGGCCTTAGCAGGGAATTGCAGGGCATATTCGTCTCGGAGCCTAAAATTAATGCTTCCGAAGGCAACCACCACTTTCTCACCTCCGGAGCCTGTGAATGTCTTCGGCTGACAAGTCGCTCTATGAAGTGCAGCGAAGATTTCAGCCCTCCCCTCACAACCTTCGGCTCTCAGCGCCCACTCGAAGATAGCTAATCTAGCTACAACATTCGGAGATAGCTAGGGGAGGGTTACATGAAACAGGTCAAGAACTTCGGCCAAGAAATCCACAGCAGGGAGGCCCAAGCCTGCTTCGAAAAAAGCTTCGAATACCACAACCTCTCCGGGTCTCGGTGATGGAATTGATTCTTTGCCCGGCTTCCGAATCATAACTCCATTGCTAATCTTTCCCCCTGCTGTGATTGCCAAAGACTCTTTCTTGCAGGTAGAAGGCCCTAACTCAAAAGATTGATCCAAGTATTTGGTCGACGGAGGGCACAGACCTTGGTCATCGGGGATTTGGGGATTTCTTCCCCCTGCCTCCATGAATGTTGCCGCCTGCATCGAGGGTGTCGCCGCCACTGACGCCGCTGCTGCTGCTGCGGCTGCCTGTTGCCGAGCCAAAGCCGAAGGAGGCACAGATCCCTTAGTCTTCACCATTACGATCGCTCGGTTACTTTGAAGAAATGGAGGCTAGGGCTCAAGAACTTAAAGGCTAGGGCTCAAGAACTCAAGGGGCTCACAAAGCTTTTGACTGAGAGAAAGCGGTGAAAAGGTAATCGGGTAAGTTTTGGGCTCTTTATTTATAGCCTAAACATTCCGCTTGTTACCGTTTAGGCTCTGCCTTTTCGCATTCTTGCCCGTTATTTTCCTCCGGAAATAACGCATCATATAACTTCCGTTAGAAACAGAAACTAACGGCTATTTTTTCTAAGTCTAAAAAGACTTTCGAACTTCCTGAGTCAGTTCTAAGATAGTTCGAAAAGTAATTAAATACGACTGATTCGAAGTTCATATCTTCATGCATTTCGGAGATAAAATAAAAACCAATAACCCCTATGATTGGTTATCTTTTCTTTCCGTATACTGTTCTCCTAACGTTACAGGTCGAACGGAGAAGCGTATTCGAGGGGCTACTGTTGGGGGAAAATATCTCATCTTCGGGGTTATTGTCGAAGCAGCATAAAGATAGTCAACCAGTTCGAAGATTGTCCGAATACCATCTTCGAAGATGCCCAGAACCTCGTTCGAAGCCCGAAGACAGGCACTAGTTCGAAGTATGTCTTCGAACCAAAGCCCTTCAGGATCTTTTCTGCCAACTAAGATGGAAGACTTATCTTCTATCCTATTAGATTAGTCTTTTACCATTTTAGCCCTATTAAGGAAACCAAATAGTTTCCTTAATGTCGGTTGTAATAGAGGGGTAAATAGGTCTTTTCCTTAATGTTTAGGCCTATAAATACCCCCATTTCACCCTGTAATAGGGACCGATTACAAGTGATTCAATACACACTTTCGAACTATTCTAAGCTATTATCCTTTCAGAGGCTTAGAACAGTTTGCTTCGCAAACACTTCGTTTGTTAGTTTCTTTTCTACAGAAACCTGTTAGCGTAATCTTTTACGCCAACACTAGTAATAGAGGGAATTTCATTGAACTTTTGAAATGGCTTGCTAGTAATAATGGGTTTAATGCTCCTAGAAGAAAGAAATGGGAAAATTACTCACATGCCATTATAATTTTCAGAAATTGCCTACATGCCACTGTCAGTGACTGTGGCGGCCCCCATCTGGCAGTGACACAACGATGGCATTTTGGCAAACCGTAAAAATCGTAATGGCACAGAAAAAATTAACCCCCTAGAAATTGCAGCTTGACTTGTTATAGCATACAAAGAGAAATTATTAGTTGTTGTGCTAGAGAAACTACTAGACATATCATTGAAGAAATTGGTGATGATTATTTTGCAATTCTTGTAGATGAGTGTAGTGACCTTTCACATAAAGAACAACTAGCTCTTTATTTGTGATATGTTGACAAACTTGGAGGCAGTGGTGGAGTTAGAGAAAAAACGAGGGGAGTGCACCACTTCACATGGTACACCATATTATACTCAAGAGGTACATAAAGGGTAAAAATTTGCTAATAATAACTAAAAAAAATTGGAGCCATGTTCCTAGGTACCCCATCCCCGCCATGTGGCTCCACCCCTGCTTGGAAGGGTATGTGAGCGGTTTCTTGGTATAGTTCATGTAGCTAGTATCAACGTTACTTCACTTAAAAGTGCAATTCTAATCTTACTTACTGATCATCACTTGACTCCTACGCAAATCCATGGTCAAGGATATGATGGGGCTAGTAATATGAATGGAAAGATTAACAGGTTGAAAACATTGATCATGAAACAACCTCCTTTTACCTACTACATTCATTGTTTTGCACATAAACACCGATTGGTTCTTGTTTCTATTGCCAAGGGAAATGTTGATTGTGTATGGTTTTTACTCAAGTTTCTTATTTGTTGAATATTATTGGCTCCTCTTGCAAGCATCATGACATGCCTAGAGATGTTAAATCTCAAAAACTTATGGAAGTACTTGAATTGGGTGAAATAGAAAGTTGCATTGAATTAAATCAAGAGATGGGATTAGCTAAACCCAGTGACACTCGATGGAGTTCTTATTTCAAAACTATATTGCATATTATTGATATGTATCCCACAATTCAAAAAGTGCTTATGACTCTTGGTAAAGATCCAACACAAAAAGATGACTGACCAAAAATACATGTTATGGTTGGAGCATTTGAATCATTTGATTTTATTTTCAATGCATAATTGATGCTTACCATTCTAGGATATACAAATGAATAAAGGTGAAGAGAAACTAATAAAATAAGGGTCCTAGATGAACGCCTCCTTCCAGTCTCGCCTTGACTGGGTCGCTACTCCAGACCTTCATGCTCCTCGTAGTAGACTAGCTCTGATGGTGTAAGTCAACGGGGTGAGTACAGATGTACTCAGCAAGCCACCGAATGCAATTAAAATGCAAGGTAATAACAAGGGAGATAGTGGCTAGTTTTGCGGAAGCAACATATTTGTAAAGCTTTAAATGTGAGCAATTTATTAGTACGGAAAAGTAAATATGTGTGAGTGCATCATCATCTTCTAACTCGAGGGGTACAGTCAGCCCCACCTCGCTCAATAGTCCTTACGTGCCATGAATAACTTGACCATTCAAACAATTGTAAACTAACTGCGAGTAGTCACACAACCCGCCCTTGACCGTGGGCTCGGCTTTTCGAAAAGATTTAATAACTCTGATCAGAAATGTACCACTGTACCCACAAGGCACGCACTCATCACTTACACCAAAGTGTAACGAGATGACCCATTTCACGGGAACTCATGCCAAAACCTTTCATATGGTTCCTTCCGACTCCACAACACCCTCTTATGGGTTTCGTATCGTGTCTCGACGTGTCGAGTGCTCACCATACCCCCCCTTGAGCCTTCTTTGGTACAAGTCGCCCGCAGGCTTGCCCCTTGTACCCCTCCACTATGGTGCATAGAGCCGAAGAGTTCCACACTTCCAGTTAGGACTTACCCATTAGACTTGTGGTTGGTACGGAAGTGCTTTGCAACAAATCCCGCAGATCGGTCCTTATAGTGCCCCGGGTGCGACAAACCAGTGCCCGAGCTTGCACCCGGAACCCACCATACTTATAACCTAGCCAACTCCAACAGAGTCCAGAGACGAGTATAACGGGGAAATTCATATACAGAATCCAGCTATCTACGACTCATTCTTTTATCCTATAGCAGTTGTGTCGGTACATTGGGCACTAGCTAATAAATTTTATAGTAGAGTGACAAGGAGTTAAGGCTCAATAAGCATGGCTTGGGTTTGCACACAAGGACGGGGATCTAATAAATATAAGTGTAAGGCTTGATTATTGGACTAATGCAATATTAACATATGTGTTATAGCGATAATTTATTAAAACATGGGCTCAATTATGATCAACTGTTTCCAGAGAGGTGGTCGATGACTTGCCTTGATCAGCAAAGGGGGATGGAGGAACCTCGGGGTAGAACTCTTGCTCCTCGATGAACTCGTAGTCTTCTCGATACGGAAAAATACATAAACAACACATTCAATAAAGCATCACCAAACAAAAACATACAAATTTTATGATCTAATCATGTGATTTGAGATTTATTATTCTGGTGTTACTTTTAATAATATTAAAAGTTAAGTTTTAGAGGTTTTTATTAATTCTTTTCCTGAATTATAAATTTATCCCTAAGGGGTTTTTATTTATTTAATCCATAAGTTTATTTGTGCTAAGATAACATACTGTTTTTATGGCTTTGAAGTGTAGAGAATAATTTACTGAATTTAACAAAATTTGAATGGTGAAATTTGGAGTTAAAATGAGCAAGTTATGAATTTTGAAGTTTAAATTATTTTCTGGATTTTATTTAAAACCAGAAAACAGTCTCCGGTCCACGGTGGACCGCGCCACTGTGTGCGTGGACCGGATCAACCAGATCCGTTGGATCCAGATCCGGCGGCCAGGCGCGAGGCGGGATCCCTTAAATGAAAACGGACGGCCACGATTAAATCATACCGAACCGGTACGCGTGGACGCTCGAGATCACTTCTGGGATTTAAGTGGCGATCGACGGCCGAGAGCGAGCGATACCGCTTTGACTCAGATCGAGGGCTTAGATTAAGTCAACAGGGGATCTAATCTCAGCCGTTCACCGCAGATCGAGCGGCCGAGAGCTCGTACGGCACGGCAAGCGGCGAAGGGGAAATTTTACCCTTCTTCCCTAACTCCGGCGGTACTGCGGCGAGCTATTCCGGCGATGGTGAGGGCCTAGCGCCTAGGCTACTGGCTAAAATGGAACCAGGGGAGTGTAAGGATCACAATGGTACCGGAGATGGCGACGACGGGGCAGTGGCGACGGTCGGCGGCGAGGGTAGACGGCGAGGTCTCTTCGAGGCTCGACGGCGACGACGATCCGGCGGTATCCACGGCCAACCGAGTGGATGCCGGGGACGGGTGGACGACAACGGATCCGACGGTGGCGATAGCTAGGGCGAGAGGGGCCTGGATCAACGGCGAGCGGCGGCCGGAGTTGAAGTAGAGCCGAAGACCTAAACGAGGGCGGCAGCGCTCTGTTTACGCTATAGCAGGCTACGGTGGTGTGAGCTGAACGCGGTGAGGGCGAGGGGTTCTTATAGGGGGGGTCGCCGGCGTCCAATTGGAAGGGAACCGAGGGTTTCCCTTTTCTCATCGCCGGTGAACTTTCCTAAGGCTCGGATCCTTTCCATGTGTGGCGAAAACGCTTGGCTATTGGTGGAATGAGATCCCCGGCGGTCGGAGAAGGCGATCCCTCGGTCGATTTGGCAAAAACGGACACGAGGTGGCGGATTTGGAAGGTGGGGGTCGCCGGCGGGAGAGAGGGGATCCCTTTCCATCGGGGAAGAAGATCCTGACAGGTGGCCCCCACCTGTCAGCGGCCAAGTGCGAAACCAACGGCGCCGACAGGCGGGCCACGTATGTTAGAGGGCGAAAGGGGCGCGGCTGAGGCTGAAGGGTGGGACCGGGGCGGGCGCGGGTGGGAGGAGAGAGGGGAAACGGTGCCGACGGGTGGGACCCACGGGTCAGTGGCTCATGGCTTGGACTGGGCTGGGCCGGGGCTAATTCCAGGTTGAGGCCCAATAAGAGTTTTAATTGTTTTCTGATTAAAAATAATTCCAGTAATTTATTTATTTGATTTGGGGTTGAATCACTGTTGATAAAAAAATTTGTAAAAATTCCTAAAATTATATTTAGTCTCTAGTTCCTCTCATAAAATTTTTAGGTCCAAATTTTGAGTATTTCTCCCTGTTTGGCTTTACTTGGGTTCTTTTATGATTTTCCTTTTATAAATAAATCCAGAAAAGATTTAAATAATATTTTTCTTTTATTTTATTTATTTTTATTTCTTGGGGTGTTACAATCCTATCCCCCTTACAGAGAATCTCGTCCTCGAGATTCGGATCAATCCTCGAATAGCTCAGGATGCTGTGCCTTGAGTTCATCTTCTTTTTCCCATGTAGCTTCCTCTACCGGATGATTGCTCCACTGCACTTTACAGAAACGGATGACTCGACTCTTGGTGATCCTTTCTTTGACTTCCAATATCTTGACAGGCTTTTCCACATAGGTCAAGTCCTCTTGAACATCCAACTGCTGAAGATCCACTTGCTCTGTGGGGACGCGGAGACACTCCTTGAGTTGAGATACGTGAAATACGTCATGCACTCCAGCCAATGAGGGTGGTAGTTCCAACTGATAAGCAACCTCGCCTTGGCGTCGGATAATGGGGAATGGTCCAACATATCGAGGGGCCAACTTTCCTCTCATGTTAAACCGTTGAGTACCACGGAGAGGCGTAACTCGAAGGTAAACATGATCTCCTTCTTCAAAGGCTAGGTCTCGGCGTCGATTGTCTGCGTAGCTCTTCTGTCGTGATTGGGCCGTCTTGAGTCGGTCTCTGATGATTCGTACCTTCTCTTCAGCTTCACGAAGAATGTCTGTTCCGAATACTTGGGATTCACCAGTTTGGTCCCAAAGTAGAGGCGTCCTGCACTTACGTCCATATAGGGCTTCAAAAGGAGACATCTGAAGGCTGGCTTGATAGCTGTTGTTGTACGAAAACTCAGCGTACGGCAAGCTCTTGTCCCAAGTGGCTCCAAAATCCAGACACATGCTCGAAGCATATCCTCCAATATCTGATTTACCCTTTCTGTTTGTCCATCTGTCTGAGGGTGGTAGGCGGTACTGAAATTCAATCTCGTGCCCATCTCTTCTTGAAGGTTCTTCCAGAAACGAGAGGTAAACTGACTTCCTCTGTCGGATACTATCTTCTTGGGTACTCCGTGAAGACATACGATCCAGGCCATGTATAGTTCTGCCAGCTTAGGGCCACTAAAGGTCGTCTTGACGGCTATGAAATGTGCTACTTTCGTAAGCCGATCGATGATCACCCAAATAGAATCATACCCAAGTTGGGTCTTTGGTAATCCGGTGATGAAATCCATACCGATCTCTTCCCACTTCCATTCAGGCACCTTAAGTGGCTGTAACAATCCTGCAGGTCTCTGATGTTTAGCTTTTACTCTTCTGCGGGTGTCACACTCAGCGACGAACTGTGCAATCTCTCTTTTCATGCTGACCCACCAATAACGTTCCTTCAGATCCTGGTACATCTTGGTACTGCCGGGATGAATGGAGTACAATGTCTCATGGGCTTCTCTCAGGATAAGGGTTTTTATCTCGGGCTTATCAGGTACGCATATCCGGGTTCCAAACCATATGGTGCCGTTTTCGTCCTCTGAAAATCCTGGGGCTTTTCCTTGTCTCATGTTCTTTCTAATGGCAGCTATATCCGGGTCTTCCAATTGAGCTTTGCGGATTTGTTCGAACAAGATAGGTCGAGTCTCCAAGGTGGCTAGATATGCTCTGGTGGTCAATCCAAGATTCAACTTTTCCATCTCTCTACATAACAGGGGTGCGTGTTCTTGCATCATCATGGTGGTGCAATATCCCTTGCGACTTAATGCATCAGCTACCACATTTGCTTTTCCGGGGTGGTAGTGAATACCTAAGTCATAGTCCTTTATTAGTTCCAACCATCGTCTTTGCCTCAGATTGAGGTCTGGCTGTGTGAAGATGTACTTCAAGCTCTTGTGATCCGTAAAGATCTCACAGCGATTTCCAACCAAATAGTGCCTCCAAATCTTAAGGGCTTGTACTACAGCGGCTAATTCCAAATCATGGTCGGGTAGTTCAACTCATGAGGTCTCAACTGACGGGAGGCATAAGAGGTAACCTTTCCGTCTTGCATAAGAACACATCCCAATCCTTGGCGAGATGCGTCACAGTAGACATGGAAGTCCTTCCGGATATCGGATAGGGTTAGTATGGGTGCAGATACCAAACGGGTCTTGAGAGTGCGGAAACTTTCCTCGCATTCAGGAGTCCATTCGAACTTCTCTCCTTTCTGCAACAACTTGGTCATTGGCTTGGCTATCTTGGAAAAATTCTCAATAAATCTCCGATAATATCCGGCCAAACCCAGAAAACTTCGTATCTCAGATACGTTCGTGGGTGGCAATCAATCCAAGCCTTGATCGCAGAACGACCTTCGGCTCTCCATGAAGTTTGGAAGGCTCGCCAAGCAGTAGCTACGCCTTCGGAAGGAGTCAAAAGTCTCGCGTCGTCGAAGATGATGGAGCCCTCTGCGCTCGGAGTGATTGTTCGGCCCAAATCCTCGTAGTAACGAAGTAATCCAAGGGCAGACACTTGTCCGGAGAGTTCTCCATAACGCATGCCTGCCGTCTTCATTTGCTTCGCTGCTCCTTGGATCCTCTTTAACCGGCGCAGCAGAGTCACATTGTCATCCGAAGGTAGTGATCCAGTAGTACCGAAGTACTCCAAGACACCTAACATCTGCTCGATGACTTCTGAAGCCACCTTCTCAGACTTAGCCTTTCTTCAATAAGCACATCCTTGGCCGAAGTCGTTTCTGCTAAAACTCCGGAGATTCTAGCATTCTCCGTAGTCAAAGTATTCTTTTGAGTTCGGAGTTGGCCAGCCTCTTCTCGAAGTCTTACAAGTTCGGACCCTTTAGCAGCATCCTCCGTCCGCAGTCTTTCAATCTCTGCCCGAAGCACAATTCTTTCTGCTTCGAGCTCTTTCTTCGCAGCCTCCAAGCTTTGCCTAGCCCTTCGCTCTGCTAGTATTACATTATCCATCTGAGCTACTCGACCTTCGGAGAAGTTAAAATTTCTTTGAAGAGCTTCATTCTCTTCCTGAAGTTGAGCAATTTCATTTTCGTTCGATAAAGCCGCAGCGCGGGCTAAGACTGCTTGCTAAGAAAAAAGAAAAACTGAAATAAGAAATTATTCATATATAATTTGCTATTTAGTTCGAAGATGCTTTATACCTGATAAGCTGCTCTTTCCACAGCAAGGTTAAGCTCCGAACCCTTCGCTCTGCTTAAAAGGGCTACCAGTTCTGTTTCCCCGACTTTGCGATTGGCTTGACCCAAAGGTTTAACCAAAGTCCCAAGTCCGGTTTTCTCCTCCAAAAAAGGAGTTATGAGAGGAAGCATTACTGAAGCCTTCTGATCAGCTCTGCTTAGCGAAGGTCCGGAGATTTCTTCCGAGGCCCTTGGAACTTCTGAAGATGGCCCCCCCTCAGTCGATTCACTTTCATCTGTTGACTCAGATGAAGTCGATCCTTGAGTAGGGAGAGGCTCTATGTGTCTTTTTCCTCTTCCAGGCCCTGTAAAGTAACCTCCGGCTGTGGTTCCGAAGTTGTCGAAGGTCTTTGAATTGTATCTTCGTGAAGTACTTCGACAACAGGAGGCTCTGAAAAAACAAAAATATTATACATTGTATAATTTTGCAGAAATTGATAAGAATTATGCAAAATTTACCTTCGACATTCTCTGGAAGATCGAGCACCGGACTGATCGGAGGATCAAAGTGTAGTCCTCATCCGAATCAGCCGTTAAATCTTGGACTGCAGGAGCATCGTCTTGGGGAGTCCTCGTTGCTTCTTCGGGAATCGAAGCCATAGTGACTTCGACCCCACCTTCAATCACAGGAACTTCGTCCTGAGTACATCTTCTTGAACTACCGAAGTCCTTGGTTGATCAACATTATCTCCGTACTCCGGTACGTTCGCAGGTACTTCGGCTTGTGCGACCCTTTGAGTTTCGTTCTCTTCCATCAGGTGCACAAGCAATCTCCCCGTTTCTTCTTGGGAGTCGGAAACCGAAGCTCTTGAGCTCGAAGGTGCTGGATCTGAAGGCGCGAGGTTCTTTGGCTTCCGAGCCACCTTCTTCACCGGAGTTTTTGCTGAGCTCGAAGTCCCAGCTTCGGCTTTCCTTTTCTGGGGTCCTTTCTCCAAAGGCACCCAATCCATCAGAGGGGGCGGAGATAGCTCCAGCATTCCCCATACTCTGTTAAATCTCTCCCACTCCCGACTAATTTAACTCGCCATTCTTTCTCGGACGGAGTTGGGGCACCAAGAATCTTCTCCGAAGCCCTTACAATTTGCTCTGAAGTAATAGGGGCTGAAGAAGCTAAAAAATAACTTGAGTTAGTTTTTCTTCGAAGTAAATATGTACAATACATGTTGGATTCGAAGTTACCTGCAGGACTCGAAGTATAATTGATCTTGCGAAGACCACCTTCTGAGTCATCTTCGAAGACGATAGGCCAGTTGGCCATCAGCGGAGGAATTTGAAGTCCGATGATTCTTCGGCCAAGTCTCGCATACTTAACCTTCGACTGATTTTCTGAAGTAAGTTGAGGCGAGCTTCGAGCTGGCCCTCGTCAGGTTGCACTAAGGCCTCCTTCCGGAATTGGATTTCTTTGAGGGGCCCAGCCAGAAGACTGCTTGCTCCAACTTCGGCATAAAACCACCTCAGGACCCAGTCGGTGTACCATCTAGCATTGATGGCCTTAGCAGGGAATTGCAGGGCATATTCGTCTCGGAGCCTAAAATTAATGCTTCCGAAGGCAACCACCACTTTCTCACCTCCGGAGCCTGTGAATGTCTTCGGCTGACAAGTCGCTCTATGAAGTGCAGCGAAGATTTCAGCCCTCCCCTCACAACCTTCGGCTCTCAGCGCCCACTCGAAGATAGCTAATCTAGCTACAACATTCGGAGATAGCTAGGGGAGGGTTACATGAAACAGGTCAAGAACTTTCGGCCAAGAAATCCACAGCAGGGAGGCCCAAGCCTGCTTCGAAAAAAGCTTCGAATACCACAACCTCTCCGGGTCTCGGTGATGGAATTGATTCTTTGCCCGGCTTCCGAATCATAACTCCATTGCTAATCTTTCCCCCTGCTGTGATTGCCAAAGACTCTTTCTTGTAGGTAGAAGGCCCTAACTCAAAAGATTGATCCAAGTATTTGGTCGACGGAGGGCACAGACCTTGGTCATCGGGGATTTGGGGATTTCTTCCCCCTGCCTCCATGAATGTTGCCGCCTGCATCGAGGGTGTCGCCGCCACTGACGCCGCTGCTGCTGCTGCGGCTGCCTGTTGCCGAGCCAAAGCCGAAGGAGGCACAGATCCCTTAGTCTTCACCATTACGATCGCTCGGTTACTTTGAAGAAATGGAGGCTAGGGCTCAAGAACTTAAAGGCTAGGGCTCAAGAACTCAAGGGGCTCACAAAGCTTTTGACTGAGAGAAAGCGGTGAAAAGGTAATCGGGTAAGTTTTGGGCTCTTTATTTATAGCCTAAACATTCCGCTTGTTACCGTTTAGGCTCTGCCTTTTCGCATTCTTGCCCGTTATTTTCCTCCGGAAATAACGCATCATATAACTTCCGTTAGAAACAGAAACTAACGGCTATTTTTTCTAAGTCTAAAAAGACTTTCGAACTTCCTGAGTCAGTTCTAAGATAGTTCGAAAAGTAATTAAATACGACTGATTCGAAGTTCATATCTTCATGCATTTCGGAGATAAAATAAAAACCAATAACCCCTATGATTGGTTATCTTTTCTTTCCGTATACTGTTATCCTAACGTTACAGGTCGAACGGAGAAGCGTATTCGAGGGGCTACTGTTGGGGGAAAATATCTCATCTTCGGGGTTATTGTCGAAGCAGCATAAAGATAGTCAACCAGTTCGAAGATTGTCCGAATACCATCTTCGAAGATGCCCAGAACCTCGTTCGAAGCCCGAAGACAGGCACTAGTTCGAAGTATGTCTTCGAACCAAAGCCCTTCAGGATCTTTTCTGCCAACTAAGATGGAAGACTTATCTTCTATCCTATTAGATTAGTCTTTTACCATTTTAGCCCTATTAAGGAAACCAATAGTTTCCTTAATGTCGGTTGTAATAGAGGGGTAAATAGGTCTTTTCCTTAATGTTTAGGCCTATAAATACCCCCCATTTCACCCTGTAATAGGGACCGATTACAAGTGATTCAATACACACTTTCGAACTATTCTAAGCTATTATCCTTTCAGAGGCTTAGAACAGTTTGCTTCGCAAACACTTCGTTTGTTAGTTTCTTTTCTACAGAAACCTGTTAGCGTAATCTTTTACGCCAACACTAGTAATAGAGGGAATTTCATTGAACTTTTGAAATGGCTTGCTAGTAATAATGGGTTTAATGCTCCTAGAAGAAAGAAATGGGAAAATTACTCACATGCCATTATAATTTTCAGAAATTGCCTACATGCCACTGTCAGTGACTGTGGCGGCCCCCATCTGGCAGTGACACAACGATGGCATTTTGGCAAACCGTAAAAATCGTAATGGCACAGAAAAAATTAACCCCCTAGAAATTGCAGCTTGACTTGTTATAGCATACAAAGAGAAATTATTAGTTGTTGTGCTAGAGAACTACTAGACATATCATTGAAGAAATGGTGATGATTATTTTGCAATTCTTGTAGATGAGTGTAGTGACCTTTCACATAAAGAACAACTAGCTCTTTATTTGTGATATGTTGACAAACTTGGAGGCAGTGGTGGAGTTAGAGAAAAAACGAGGGGAGTGCACCACTTCACATGGTACACCATATTATACTCAAGAGGTACATAAAGGGTAAAATTTGCTAATAATAACTAAAAAAAATTGGAGCCATGTTCCTAGGTACCCATCCCCGCCATGTGGCTCCACCCCTGCTTGGAAGGGTATGTGAGCGGTTTCCTTGGTATAGTTCATGTAGCTAGTATCAACGTTACTTCACTTAAAAGTGCAATTCTAATCTTACTTACTGATCATCACTTGACTCCTACGCAAATCCATGGTCAAGGATATGATGGGGCTAGTAATATGAATGGAAAGATTAACAGGTTGAAAACATTGATCATGAAACAACCTCCTTTTACCTACTACATCATTGTTTTGCACATAAACACCGATTGGTTCTTGTTTCTATTGCCAAGGGAAATGTTGATTGTGTATGGTTTTTACTCAAGTTTCTTATTTGTTGAATATTATTGGCTCCTCTTGCAAGCATCATGACATGCCTAGAGATGTTAAATCTCAAAAACTTATGGAAGTACTTGAATTGGGTGAAATAGAAAGTTGCATTGAATTAAATCAAGAGATGGGATTAGCTAAACCCAGTGACACTCGATGGAGTTCTTATTTCAAAACTATATTGCATATTATTGATATGTATCCCACAATTCAAAAAGTGCTTATGACTCTTGGTAAAGATCCAACACAAAAAGATGACTGACCAAAAATACATGTTATGGTTGGAGCATTTGAATCATTTGATTTATTTTCAATGCATAATTGATGCTTACCATTCTAGGATATACAAATGAATAAGGTGAAGAGAAACTAATAAAATAAGGGTCCTAGATGAACGCCTCCTTCCAGTCTCGCCTTGACTGGGTCGCTACTCCAGACCTTCATGCTCCTCGTAGTAGACTAGCTCTGATGGTGTAAGTCAACGGGGTGAGTACAGATGTACTCAGCAAGCCACCGAATGCAATTAAAATGCAAGGTAATAACAAGGGAGATAGTGGCTAGTTTTGCGGAAGCAACATATTTGTAAAGCTTTAAATGTGAGCAATTTATTAGTACGGAAAAGTAAATATGTGTGAGTGCATCATCATCTTCTAACTCGAGGGGTACAGTCAGCCCCACCTCGCTCAATAGTCCCTTACGTGCCATGAATAACTTGACCATTCAAACAATTGTAAAACTAACTGCGAGTAGTCACACAACCCGCCCTTGACCGTGGGCTCGGCTTTTCGAAAAGATTTAATAACTCTGATCAGAAATGTACCACTGTACCCACAAGGCACGCACTCATCACTTACACCAAAGTGTACCGAGATGACCCATTCACGGGAACTCATGCCAAAACTTTCATATGGTTCCTTCCGACTCCACAACACCCTCTTATGGGTTTCGTATCGTGTCTCGACGTGTCGAGTGCTCACCATACCCCCCCTTGAGCCTTCTTTGGTACAAGTCGCCCGCAGGCTTGCCCCTTGTACCCCTCCACTATGGTGCATAGAGCCGAAGAGTTCCACACTTCCAGTTAGGACTTACCCATTAGACTTGTGGTTGGTACGGAAGTGCTTTGCAACAAATCCCGCAGATCGGTCCTTATAGTGCCCCGGGTGCGACAAACCAGTGCCCGAGCTTGCACCCGGAACCCACCATACTTATAACCTAGCCAACTCCAACAGAGTCCAGAGACGAGTATAACGGGGAAATTCATATACAGAATCCAGCTATCTACGACTCATTCTTTTTATCCTATAGCAGTTGTGTCGGTACATTGGGCACTAGCTAATAAATTTTATAGTAGAGTGACAAGGAGTTAAGGCTCAATAAGCATGGCTTGGGTTTGCACACAAGGACGGGGATCTAATAAATATAAGTGTAAGGCTTGATTATTGGACTAATGCAATATTAACATATGTGTTATAGCGATAATTTATTAAAACATGGGCTCAATTATGATCAACTGTTTCCAGAGAGGTGGTCGATGACTTGCCTTGATCAGCAAAGGGGGATGGAGGAACCTCGGGGTAGAACTCTTGCTCCTCGATGAACTCGTAGTCTTCTCGATACGGAAAAATACATAAACAACACATTCAATAAAGCATCACCAAACAAAAACATACAAATTTTATGATCTAATCATGTGATTTGAGATTATTATTCTGGTGTTACTTTTAATAATATTAAAGTTAAGTTTTAGAGGTTTTTATTAATTCTTTTCCTGAATTATAAATTTATCCCTAAGGGGTTTTTATTTATTTAATCCATAAGTTTATTTTGTGCTAAGATAACATACTGTTTTTATGGCTTTGAAGTGTAGAGAATAATTTACTGAATTTAACAAAATTTGAATGGTGAAATTTGGAGTTAAAATGAGCAAGTTATGAATTTTTGAAGTTTAAATTATTTTCTGGATTTATTTAAACCAGAAAACAGTCTCCGGTCCACGGTGGGACCGCGCCACTGTGTGCGTGGACCGGATCAACCAGATCCGTTGGATCCAGATCCGGCGGCCAGGCGCGAGGCGGGATCCCTTAAATGAAAACGGACGGCCACGATTAAATCATACCGAACCGGTACGCGTGGACGCTCGAGATCACTTCTGGGATTTAAGTGGCGATCGACGGCCGAGAGCGAGCGATACCGCTTTGACTCAGATCGAGGGCTTAGATTAAGTCAACAGGGGATCTAATCTCAGCCGTTCACCGCAGATCGAGCGGCCGAGAGCTCGTACGGCACGGCAAGCGGCGAAGGGGAAATTTTACCCTTCTTCCCTAACTCCGGCGGTACTGCGGCGAGCTATTCCGGCGATGGTGAGGGCCTAGCGCCTAGGCTACTGGCTAAAATGGAACCAGGGGAGTGTAAGGATCACAATGGTACCGGAGATGGCGACGACGGGGCAGTGGCGACGGTCGGCGGCGAGGGTAGACGGCGAGGTCTCTTCGAGGCTCGACGGCGACGACGATCCGGCGGTATCCACGGCCAACCGAGTGGATGCCGGGGACGGGTGGACGACAACGGATCCGACGGTGGCGATAGCTAGGGCGAGAGGGGCCTGGATCAACGGCGAGCGGCGGCCGGAGTTGAAGTAGAGCCGAAGACCTAAACGAGGGCGGCAGCGCTCTGTTTACGCTATAGCAGGCTACGGTGGTGTGAGCTGAACGCGGTGAGGGCGAGGGGTTCTTATAGGGGGGTCGCCGGCGTCCAATTGGAAGGGAACCGAGGGTTTCCCTTTTCTCATCGCCGGTGAACTTTCCTAAGGCTCGGATCCTTTCCATGTGTGGCGAAAACGCTTGGCTATTGGTGGAATGAGATCCCCGGCGGTCGGAGAAGGCGATCCCTCGGTCGATTTGGCAAAAACGGACACGAGGTGGCGGATTTGGAAGGTGGGGGTCGCCGGCGGGAGAGAGGGGATCCCTTTCCATCGGGGAAGAAGATCCTGACAGGTGGCCCCCACCTGTCAGCGGCCAAGTGCGAAACCAACGGCGCCGACAGGCGGGCCACGTATGTTAGAGGGCGAAAGGGGCGCGGCTGAGGCTGAAGGGTGGGACCGGGGCGGGCGCGGGTGGGAGGAGAGAGGGGAAACGGTGCCGACGGGTGGGACCCACGGGTCAGTGGCTCATGGCTTGGACTGGGCTGGGCCGGGGCTAATTCCAGGTTGAGGCCCAATAAGAGTTTTAATTGTTTTCTGATTAAAAATAATTCCAGTAATTTATTTATTTGATTTGGGGTTGAATCACTGTTGATAAAAAAATTTGTAAAAATTCCTAAAATTATATTTTAGTCTCTAGTTCCTCTCATAAAATTTTTAGGTCCAAATTTTGAGTATTTCTCCCTGTTTGGCTTTACTTGGGTTCTTTTATGATTTTCCTTTTATAAATAAATCCAGAAAAGATTTAAATAATATTTTTCTTTTATTTTATTTATTTTATTTCTTGGGGTGTTACAATCCTATCCCCCTTACAGAGAATCTCGTCCTCGAGATTCGGATCAATCCTCGAATAGCTCAGGATGCTGTGCCTTGAGTTCATCTTCTTTTTCCCATGTAGCTTCCTCTACCGGATGATTGCTCCACTGCACTTTACAGAAACGGATGACTCGACTCTTGGTGATCCTTTCTTTGACTTCCAATATCTTGACAGGCTTTTCCACATAGGTCAAGTCCTCTTGAACATCCAACTGCTGAAGATCCACTTGCTCTGTGGGGACGCGGAGACACTCCTTGAGTTGAGATACGTGAAATACGTCATGCACTCCAGCCAATGAGGGTGGTAGTTCCAACTGATAAGCAACCTCGCCTTGGCGTCGGATAATGGGGAATGGTCCAACATATCGAGGGGCCAACTTTCCTCTCATGTTAAACCGTTGAGTACCACGGAGAGGCGTAACTCGAAGGTAAACATGATCTCCTTCTTCAAAGGCTAGGTCTCGGCGTCGATTGTCTGCGTAGCTCTTCTGTCGTGATTGGGCCGTCTTGAGTCGGTCTCTGATGATTCGTACCTTCTCTTCAGCTTCACGAAGAATGTCTGTTCCGAATACTTGGGATTCACCAGTTTGGTCCCAAAGTAGAGGCGTCCTGCACTTACGTCCATATAGGGCTTCAAAAGGAGACATCTGAAGGCTGGCTTGATAGCTGTTGTTGTACGAAAACTCAGCGTACGGCAAGCTCTTGTCCCAAGTGGCTCCAAAATCCAAGACACATGCTCGAAGCATATCCTCCAATATCTGATTTACCCTTTCTGTTTGTCCATCTGTCTGAGGGTGGTAGGCGGTACTGAAATTCAATCTCGTGCCCATCTCTTCTTGAAGGTTCTTCCAGAAACGAGAGGTAAACTGACTTCCTCTGTCGGATACTATCTTCTTGGGTACTCCGTGAAGACATACGATCCAGGCCATGTATAGTTCTGCCAGCTTAGGGCCACTAAAGGTCGTCTTGACGGCTATGAAATGTGCTACTTTCGTAAGCCGATCGATGATCACCCAAATAGAATCATACCCAAGTTGGGTCTTTGGTAATCCGGTGATGAAATCCATACCGATCTCTTCCCACTTCCATTCAGGCACCTTAAGTGGCTGTAACAATCCTGCAGGTCTCTGATGTTTAGCTTTTACTCTTCTGCGGGTGTCACACTCAGCGACGAACTGTGCAATCTCTCTTTTCATGCTGACCCACCAATAACGTTCCTTCAGATCCTGGTACATCTTGGTACTGCCGGGATGAATGGAGTACAATGTCTCATGGGCTTCTCTCAGGATAAGGGTTTTATCTCGGGCTTATCAGGTACGCATATCCGGGTTCCAAACCATATGGTGCCGTTTTCGTCCTCTGAAAATCCTGGGGCTTTTCCTTGTCTCATGTTCTTTCTAATGGCAGCTATATCCGGGTCTTCCAATTGAGCTTTGCGGATTTGTTCGAACAAGATAGGTCGAGTCTCCAAGGTGGCTAGATATGCTCTGGTGGTCAATCCAAGATTCAACTTTTCCATCTCTCTACATAACAGGGGTGCGTGTTCTTGCATCATCATGGTGGTGCAATATCCCTTGCGACTTAATGCATCAGCTACCACATTTGCTTTTCCGGGGTGGTAGTGAATACCTAAGTCATAGTCCTTTATTAGTTCCAACCATCGTCTTTGCCTCAGATTGAGGTCTGGCTGTGTGAAGATGTACTTCAAGCTCTTGTGATCCGTAAAGATCTCACAGCGATTTCCAACCAAATAGTGCCTCCAAATCTTAAGGGCTTGTACTACAGCGGCTAATTCCAAATCATGGGTCGGGTAGTTCAACTCATGAGGTCTCAACTGACGGGAGGCATAAGAGGTAACCTTTCCGTCTTGCATAAGAACACATCCCAATCCTTGGCGAGATGCGTCACAGTAGACATGGAAGTCCTTCCGGATATCGGATAGGGTTAGTATGGGTGCAGATACCAAACGGGTCTTGAGAGTGCGGAAACTTTCCTCGCATTCAGGAGTCCATTCGAACTTCTCTCCTTTCTGCAACAACTTGGTCATTGGCTTGGCTATCTTGGAAAAATTCTCAATAAATCTCCGATAATATCCGGCCAAACCCAGAAAACTTCGTATCTCAGATACGTTCGTGGGTGGCAATCAATCCAAGCCTTGATCGCAGAACGACCTTCGGCTCTCCATGAAGTTTGGAAGGCTCGCCAAGCAGTAGCTACGCCTTCGGAAGGAGTCAAAAGTCTCGCGTCGTCGAAGATGATGGAGCCCTCTGCGCTCGGAGTGATTGTTCGGCCCAAATCCTCGTAGTAACGAAGTAATCCAAGGGCAGACACTTGTCCGGAGAGTTCTCCATAACGCATGCCTGCCGTCTTCATTTGCTTCGCTGCTCCTTGGATCCTCTTTAACCGGCGCAGCAGAGTCACATTGTCATCCGAAGGTAGTGATCCAGTAGTACCGAAGTACTCCAAGACACCTAACATCTGCTCGATGACTTCTGAAGCCACCTTCTCAGACTTAAGCCTTTCTTCAATAAGCACATCCTTGGCCGAAGTCGTTTCTGCTAAAACTCCGGAGATTCTAGCATTCTCCGTAGTCAAAGTATTCTTTTGAGTTCGGAGTTGGCCAGCCTCTTCTCGAAGTCTTACAAGTTCGGACCCTTTAGCAGCATCCTCCGTCCGCAGTCTTTCAATCTCTGCCCGAAGCACAATTCTTTCTGCTTCGAGCTCTTTCTTCGCAGCCTCCAAGCTTTGCCTAGCCCTTCGCTCTGCTAGTATTACATTATCCATCTGAGCTACTCGACCTTCGGAGAAGTTAAAATTTCTTTGAAGAGCTTCATTCTCTTCCCGAAGTTGAGCAATTTCATTTTCGTTCGATAAAGCCGCAGCGCGGGCTAAGACTGCTTGCTAAGAAAAAAGAAAAACTGAAATAAGAAATTATTCATATATAATTTGCTATTTAGTTCGAAGATGCTTTATACCTGATAAGTTGCTCTTTCCACAGCAAGGTTAAGCTCTGAACCCTTCGCTCTGCTTAAAAGGGCTACCAGTTCTGTTTCCCCGACTTTGCGACTGGCTTGACCCAAAGGTTTAACCAAAGTCCCAAGTCCGGTTTTCTCCTCCAAAAAAGGAGTTATGAGAGGAAGCATTACTGAAGCCTTCTGATCAGCTCTGCTTAGCGAAGGTCCGGAGATTTCTTCCGAGGCCCTTGGAACTTCTGAAGATGGCCCCCCCTCAGTCGATTCACTTTCATCTGTTGACTCAGATGAAGTCGATCCTTGAGTAGGGAGAGGCTCTATGTGTCTTTTTCCTCTTCCAGGCCCTTGTAAAGTAACCTCCGGCTGTGGTTCCGAAGTTGTCGAAGGTCTTTGAATTGTATCTTCGTGAAGTACTTCGACAACAGGAGGCTCTGAAAAAACAAAAATATTATACATTGTATAATTTTGCAGAAATTGATAAGAATTATGCAAAATTTACCTTCGACATTCTCTGGAAGATCGAGCACCGGACTGATCGGAGGATCAAAAGTGTAGTCCTCATCCGAATCAGCCGTTAAATCTTGGACTGCAGGAGCATCGTCTTGGGGAGTCCTCGTTGCTTCTTCGGGAATCGAAGCCATAGTGACTTCGACCCCACCTTCAATCACAGGAACTTCGTCCTGAGTTACATCTTCTTGAACTACCGAAGTCCTTGGTTGATCAACATTATCTCCGTGCTCCGGTACGTTCGCAGGTACTTCGGCTTGTGCGACCCTTTGAGTTTCGTTCTCTTCCATCAGGTGCACAAGCAATCTCCCCGTTTCTTCTTGGGAGTCGGAAACCGAAGCTCTTGAGCTCGAAGGTGCTGGATCTGAAGGCGCGAGGTTCTTTGGCTTCCGAGCCACCTTCTTCACCGGAGTTTTTGCTGAGCTCGAAGTCCCAGCTTCGGCTTTCCTTTTCTGGGGTCCTTTCTCCAAAGGCACCCAATCCATCAGAGGGGGCGGAGATAGCTCCAGCATTCCCCATACTCTGTTAAATCTCTCCCAACTCCCGACTAATTTAACTCGCCATTCTTTCTCGGACGGAGTTGGGGCACCAAGAATCTTCTCCGAAGCCCTTACAATTTGCTCTGAAGTAATAGGGGCTGAAGAAGCTAAAAAATAACTTGAGTTAGTTTTTCTTCGAAGTAAATATGTACAATACATGTTGGATTCGAAGTTACCTGCAGGACTCGAAGTATAATTGATCTTGCGAAGACCACCTTCTGAGTCATCTTCGAAGACGATAGGCCAGTTGGCCATCAGCGGAGGAATTTGAAGTCCGATGAATTCTTCGGCCAAGTCTCGCATACTTAACCTTCGACTGATTTTCTGAAGTAAGTTGAGGCGAGCTTCGAGCTGGCCCTCGTCAGGTTGCACTAAGGCCTCCTTCCGGAATTGGATTTCTTTGAGGGGCCCAGCCAGAAGACTGCTTGCTCCAACTTCGGCATAAAACCACCTCAGGACCCAGTCGGTGTACCATCTAGCATTGATGGCCTTAGCAGGGAATTGCAGGGCATATTCGTCTCGGAGCCTAAAATTAATGCTTCCGAAGGCAACCACCACTTTCTCACCTCCGGAGCCTGTGAATGTCTTCGGCTGACAAGTCGCTCTATGAAGTGCAGCGAAGATTTCAGCCCTCCCCTCACAACCTTCGGCTCTCAGCGCCCACTCGAAGATAGCTAATCTAGCTACAACATTCGGAGATAGCTAGGGGAGGGTTACATGAAACAGGTCAAGAACTTCGGCCAAGAAATCCACAGCAGGGAGGCCCAAGCCTGCTTCGAAAAAAGCTTCGAATACCACAACCTCTCCGGGTCTCGGTGATGGAATTGATTCTTTGCCCGGCTTCCGAATCATAACTCCATTGCTAATCTTTCCCCCTGCTGTGATTGCCAAAGACTCTTTCTTGTAGGTAGAAGGCCCTAACTCAAAAGATTGATCCAAGTATTTGGTCGACGGAGGGCACAGACCTTGGTCATCGGGGATTTGGGGATTTCTTCCCCCTGCCTCCATGAATGTTGCCGCCTGCATCGAGGGTGTCGCCGCCACTGACGCCGCTGCTGCTGCTGCGGCTGCCTGTTGCCGAGCCAAAGCCGAAGGAGGCGCAGATCCCTTAGTCTTCACCATTACGATCGCTCGGTTACTTTGAAGAAATGGAGGCTAGGGCTCAAGAACTTAAAGGCTAGGGCTCAAGAACTCAAGGGGCTCACAAAGCTTTTGACTGAGAGAAAGCGGTGAAAAGGTAATCGGGTAAGTTTTGGGCTCTTTATTTATAGCCTAAACATTCCGCTTGTTACCGTTTAGGCTCTGCCTTTTCGCATTCTTGCCCGTTATTTTCCTCCGGAAATAACGCATCATATAACTTCCGTTAGAAACAGAAACTAACGGCTATTTTTTCTAAGTCTAAAAAGACTTTCGAACTTCCTGAGTCAGTTCTAAGATAGTTCGAAAAGTAATTAAATACGACTGATTCGAAGTTCATATCTTCATGCATTTCGGAGATAAAATAAAAACCAATAACCCCTATGATTGGTTATCTTTTCTTTCCGTATACTGTTATCCTAACGTTACAGGTCGAACGGAGAAGCGTATTCGAGGGGCTACTGTTGGGGGAAAATATCTCATCTTCGGGGTTATTGTCGAAGCAGCATAAAGATAGTCAACCAGTTCGAAGATTGTCCGAAGACCATCTTCGAAGATGCCCAGAACCTCGTTCGAAGCCCGAAGACAGGCACTAGTTCGAAGTATGTCTTCGAACCAAAGCCCTTCAGGATCTTTTCTGCCAGCTTAGATGGAAGACTTATCTTCTATCCTATTAGATTAGTCTTTTACCATTTTAGCCCTATTAAGGAAACCAAATAGTTTCCTTAATGTCGGTTGTAATAGAGGGGTAAATAGGTCTTTTCCTTAATGTTTAGGCCTATAAATACCCCCCATTTCACCCTGTAATAGGGACCGATTACAAGTGATTCAATACACACTTTCGAACTATTCTAAGCTATTATCCTTTCAGAGGCTTAGAACAGTTTGCTTCGCAAACACTTCGTTTGTTAGTTTCTTTTCTACAGAAACCTGTTAGCGTAATCTTTTACGCCAACACTAGTAATAGAGGGAATTTCATTGAACTTTTGAAATGGCTTGCTAGTAATAATGGGTTTAATGCTCCTAGAAGAAAGAAATGGGAAAATTACTCACATGCCATTATAATTTTCAGAAATTGCCTACATGCCACTGTCAGTGACTGTGGCGGCCCCCATCTGGCAGTGACACAACGATGGCATTTTGGCAAACCGTAAAAATCGTAATGGCACAGAAAAAATTAACCCCCTAGAAATTGCAGCTTGACTTGTTATAGCATACAAAGAGAAATTATTAGTTGTTGTGCTAGAGAAACTACTAGACATATCATTGAAGAAATTGGTGATGATTATTTTGCAATTCTTGTAGATGAGTGTAGTGACCTTTCACATAAAGAACAACTAGCTCTTTATTTGTGATATGTTGACAAACTTGGAGGCAGTGGTGGAGTTAGAGAAAAAACGAGGGGAGTGCACCACTTCACATGGTACACCATATTATACTCAAGAGGTACATAAAGGGTAAAAATTTGCTAATAATAACTAAAAAAAATTGGAGCCATGTTCCTAGGTACCCCATCCCCGCCGTGTGGCTCCACCCCTGCTTGGAAGGGTATGTGAGCGGTTTCTTGGTATAGTTCATGTAGCTAGTATCAACGTTACTTCACTTAAAAGTGCAATTCTAATCTTACTTACTGATCATCACTTGACTCCTACGCAAATCCATGGTCAAGGATATGATGGGGCTAGTAATATGAATGGAAAGATTAACAGGTTGAAAACATTGATCATGAAACAACCTCCTTCTACCTACTACATTCATTGTTTTGCACATAAACACCGATTGGTTCTTGTTTCTATTGCCAAGGGAAATGTTGATTGTGTATGGTTTTTACTCAAGTTTCTTATTTGTTGAATATTATTGGCTCCTCTTGCAAGCATCATGACATGCCTAGAGATGTTAAATCTCAAAAACTTATGGAAGTACTTGAATTGGGTGAAATAGAAAGTTGCATTGAATTAAATCAAGAGATGGGATTAGCTAGACCCAGTGACACTCGATGGAGTTCTTATTTCAAAACTATATTGCATATTATTTATATGTATCCCACAATTCAAAAAGTGCTTATGACTCTTGGTAAAGATCCAACACAAAAAGATGACTGACCAAAAATACATGTTATGGTTGGAGCATTTGAATCATTTGATTTTATTTTCAATGCATAATTGATGCTTACCATTCTAGGATATACAAATGAATAAAGGTGAAGAGAAACTAATAAAATAAGGGTCCTAGATGAACGCCTCCTTCCAGTCTCGCCTTGACTGGGTCGCTACTCCAGACCTTCATGCTCCTCGTAGTAGACTAGCTCTGATGGTGTAAGTCAACGGGGTGAGTACAGATGTACTCAGCAAGCCACCGAATGCAATTAAAATGCAAGGTAATAACAAGGGAGATAGTGGCTAGTTTTGCGGAAGCAACATATTTGTAAAGCTTTAAATGTGAGCAATTTATTAGTACGGAAAAGTAAATATGTGTGAGTGCATCATCATCTTCTAACTCGAGGGGTACAGTCAGCCCCACCTCGCTCAATAGTCCTTACGTGCCATGAATAACTTGACCATTCAAACAATTGTAAACTAACTGCGAGTAGTCACACAACCCGCCCTTGACCGTGGGCTCGGCTTTTCGAAAAGATTTAATAACTCTGATCAGAAATGTACCACTGTACCCACAAGGCACGCACTCATCACTTACACCAAAGTGTAACGAGATGACCCATTTCACGGGAACTCGTGCCAAAACCTTTCATATGGTTCCTTCCGACTCCACAACACCCTCTTATGGGTTTCGTATCGTGTCTCGACGTGTCGAGTGCTCACCATACCCCCCCTTGAGCCTTCTTTGGTACAAGTCGCCCGCAGGCTTGCCCCTTGTACCCCTCCACTATGGTGCATAGAGCCGAAGAGTTCCACACTTCCAGTTAGGACTTACCCATTAGACTTGTGGTTGGTACGGAAGTGCTTTGCAACAAATCCCGCAGATCGGTCCTTATAGTGCCCCGGGTGCGACAAACCAGTGCCCGAGCTTGCACCCGGAACCCACCATACTTATAACCTAGCCAACTCCAACAGAGTCCAGAGACGAGTATAACGGGGAAATTCATATACAGAATCCAGCTATCTACGACTCATTCTTTTTATCCTATAGCAGTTGTGTCGGTACATTGGGCACTAGCTAATAAATTTTATAGTAGAGTGACAAGGAGTTAAGGCTCAATAAGCATGGCTTGGGTTTGCACACAAGGACGGGGATCTAATAAATATAAGTGTAAGGCTTGATTATTGGACTAATGCAATATTAACCTATGTGTTATAGCGATAATTTATTAAAACATGGGCTCAATTATGATCAACTGTTTCCAGAGAGGTGGTCGATGACTTGCCTTGATCAGCAAAGGGGGATGGAGGAACCTCGGGGTAGAACTCCTGCTCCTCGATGAACTCATAGTCTTCTCGATACGGAAAAATACATAAACAACACATTCAATAAAGCATCACCAAACAAAAACATACAAATTTTATGATCTAATCATGTGATTTGAGATTTATTATTCTGGTGTTACTTTTAATAATATTAAAAGTTAAGTTTTAGAGGTTTTTATTAATTCTTTTCCTGAATTATAAATTTATCCCCTAAGGGGTTTTTATTTATTTAATCCATAAGTTTATTTTGTGCTAAGATAACATACTGTTTTTATGGCTTTGAAGTGTAGAGAATAATTTACTGAATTTAACAAAATTTGAATGGTGAAATTTGGAGTTAAAATGAGCAAGTTATGAATTTTTGAAGTTTAAATTATTTTCTGGATTTTATTTAAAACCAGAAAACAGTCTCCGGTCCACGGTGGACCGCGCCACTGTGTGCGTGGACCGGATCAACCAGATCCGTTGGATCCAGATCCGGCGGCCAGGCGCGAGGCGGGATCCCTTAAATGAAAACGGACGGCCACGATTAAATCATACCGAACCGGTACGCGTGGACGCTCGAGATCACTTCTGGGATTTAAGTGGCGATCGACGGCCGAGAGCGAGCGATACCGCTTTGACTCAGATCGAGGGCTTAGATTAAGTCAACAGGGGATCTAATCTCAGCCGTTCACCGCAGATCGAGCGGCCGAGAGCTCGTACGGCACGGCAAGCGGCGAAGGGGAAATTTTACCCTTTTTCCCTAACTCCGGCGGTACTGCGGCGAGCTATTCCGGCGATGGTGAGGGCCTAGCGCCTAGGCTACTGGCTAAAATGGAACCAGGGGAGTGTAAGGATCACAATGGTACCGGAGATGGCGACGACGGGGCAGTGGCGACGGTCGGCGGCGAGGGTAGACGGCGAGGTCTCTTCGAGGCTCGACGGCGACGACGATCCGGCGGTATCCACAGCCAACCGAGTGGATGCCGGGGACGGGTGGACGACAACGGATCCGACGGTGGCGATAGCTAGGGCGAGAGGGGCCTGGATCAACGGCGAGCGGCGGCCGGAGTTGAAGTAGAGCCGAAGACCTAAACGAGGGCGGCAGCGCTCTGTTTACGCTATAGCAGGCTACGGTGGTGTGGGCTGAACGCGGTGAGGGCGAGGGGTTCTTATAGGGGGGTCGCCGGCGTCCAATTGGAAGGGAACCGAGGGTTTCCCTTTTCTCATCGCCGGTGAACTTTCCTAAGGCCCGGATCCTTTCCATGTGTGGCGAAAACGCTTGGCTATTGGTGGAATGAGATCCCCGGCGGTCGGAGAAGGCGATCCCTCGGTCGATTTGGCAAAAACGGACACGAGGTGGCGGATTTGGAAGGTGGGGGTCGCCGGCGGGAGAGAGGGGATCCCTTTCCATCGGGGAAGAAGATCCTGACAGGTGGCCCCCACCTGTCAGCGGCCAAGTGCGAAACCAACGGCGCCGACAGGCGGGCCACGTATGTTAGAGGGCGAAAGGGGCGCGGCTGAGGCTGAAGGGTGGGACCGGGGCGGGCGCGGGTGGGAGGAGAGAGGGGAAACGGTGCCGACGGGTGGGACCCACGGGTCAGTGGCTCATGGCTTGGACTGGGCTGGGCCGGGGCTAATTCCAGGTTGAGGCCCAATAAGAGTTTTAATTGTTTTCTGATTAAAAATAATTCCAGTAATTTATTTATTTGATTTGGGGTTGAATCACTGTTGATAAAAAAATTTGTAAAAATTCCTAAAATTATATTTTAGTCTCTAGTTCCTCTCATAAAATTTTTAGGTCCAAATTTTGAGTATTTCTCCCTGTTTGGCTTTACTTGGGTTCTTTTATGATTTTCCTTTTATAAATAAATCCAGAAAAGATTTAAATAATATTTTTCTTTTATTTTATTTATTTTTATTTCTTGGGGTGTTACAATCCTATCCCCCTTACAGAGAATCTCGTCCTCGAGATTCGGATCAATCCTCGAATAGCTCAGGATGCTGTGCCTTGAGTTCATCTTCTTTTTCCCATGTAGCTTCCTCTACCGGATGATTGCTCCACTGCACTTTACAGAAACGGATGACTCGACTCTTGGTGATCCTTTCTTTGACTTCCAATATCTTGACAGGCTTTTCCACATAGGTCAAGTCCTCTTGAACATCCAACTGCTGAAGATCCACTTGCTCTGTGGGGACGCGGAGACACTCCTTGAGTTGAGATACGTGAAATACGTCATGCACTCCAGCCAATGAGGGTGGTAGTTCCAACTGATAAGCAACCTCGCCTTGGCGTCGGATAATGGGGAATGGTCCAACATATCGAGGGGCCAACTTTCCTCTCATGTTAAACCGTTGAGTACCACGGAGAGGCGTAACTCGAAGGTAAACATGATCTCCTTCTTCAAAGGCTAGGTCTCGGCGTCGATTGTCTGCGTAGCTCTTCTGTCGTGATTGGGCCGTCTTGAGTCGGTCTCTGATGATTCGTACCTTCTCTTCAGCTTCACGAAGAATGTCTGTTCCGAATACTTGGGATTCACCAGTTTGGTCCCAAAGTAGAGGCGTCCTGCACTTACGTCCATATAGGGCTTCAAAAGGAGACATCTGAAGGCTGGCTTGATAGCTGTTGTTGTACGAAAACTCAGCGTACGGCAAGCTCTTGTCCCAAGTGGCTCCAAAATCCAAGACACGTGCTCGAAGCATATCCTCCAATATCTGATTTACCCTTTCTGTTTGTCCATCTGTCTGAGGGTGGTAGGCGGTACTGAAATTCAATCTCGTGCCCATCTCTTCTTGAAGGTTCTTCCAGAAACGAGAGGTAAACTGACTTCCTCTGTCGGATACTATCTTCTTGGGTACTCCGTGAAGACATACGATCCAGGCCATGTATAGTTCTGCCAGCTTAGGGCCACTAAAGGTCGTCTTGACGGCTATGAAATGTGCTACTTTCGTAAGCCGATCGATGATCACCCAAATAGAATCATACCCAAGTTGGGTCTTTGGTAATCCGGTGATGAAATCCATACCGATCTCTTCCCACTTCCATTCAGGCACCTTAAGTGGCTGTAACAATCCTGCAGGTCTCTGATGTTTAGCTTTTACTCTTCTGCGGGTGTCACACTCAGCGACGAACTGTGCAATCTCTCTTTTCATGCTGACCCACCAATAACGTTCCTTCAGATCCTGGTACATCTTGGTACTGCCGGGATGAATGGAGTACAATGTCTCATGGGCTTCTCTCAGGATAAGGGTTTTTATCTCGGGCTTATCCGGTACGCATATCCGGGTTCCAAACCATATGGTGCCGTTTTCGTCCTCTGAAAATCCTGGGGCTTTTCCTTGTCTCATGTTCTTTCTAATGGCAGCTATATCCGGGTCTTCCAATTGAGCTTTGCGGATTTGTTCGAACAAGATAGGTCGAGTCTCCAAGGTGGCTAGATATGCTCTGGTGGTCAATCCAAGATTCAACTTTTCCATCTCTCTACATAACAGGGGTGCGTGTTCTTGCATCATCATGGTGGTGCAATATCCCTTGCGACTTAATGCATCAGCTACCACATTTGCTTTTCCGGGGTGGTAGTGAATACCTAAGTCATAGTCCTTTATTAGTTCCAACCATCGTCTTTGCCTCAGATTGAGGTCTGGCTGTGTGAAGATGTACTTCAAGCTCTTGTGATCCGTAAAGATCTCACAGCGATTTCCAACCAAATAGTGCCTCCAAATCTTAAGGGCTTGTACTACAGCGGCTAATTCCAAATCATGGGTCGGGTAGTTCAACTCATGAGGTCTCAACTGACGGGAGGCATAAGAGGTAACCTTTCCGTCTTGCATAAGAACACATCCCAATCCTTGGCGAGATGCGTCACAGTAGACATGGAAGTCCTTCCGGATATCGGATAGGGTTAGTATGGGTGCAGATACCAAACGGGTCTTGAGAGTGCGGAAACTTTCCTCGCATTCAGGAGTCCATTCGAACTTCTCTCCTTTCTGCAACAACTTGGTCATTGGCTTGGCTATCTTGGAAAAATTCTCAATAAATCTCCGATAATATCCGGCCAAACCCAGAAAACTTTGTATCTCAGATACGTTCGTGGGTGGCAACCTGTAACACCCCAATTTTTCAAAACAATAAAATATTATTAAATTCAATTTCTTGGAATTATTATTTCAGAAAATACTTTTAAATCCCTTTTATACCCTTTTGAACTACAACATAGGGTAGATGACCAAATCAGGAGGTGAAACTTTTTGTATATGATCCTAAGACCAAAGTATAATTTTGAGAATTTTTATAAATTTTTACCAGCCTTGGAAGTAGCCCTAATATTTTAATCCATTTTCTGGAATTATTTTTATTCAGAAAAGGATTGAAACAGTAATGGGCTCCTCCCCTCCCTTCCCTCTCTCCCGGCCGGCCCAGCCCGTTACCCCGCGCGCCCCTGGCTGACAAGCCGACCCCACATGTCGGCGCCGATCCCCTTCCCTCGCGCGCGCACCTGACAACCCGGCCCCACCCGTCAGCCCCCTCACCCGCGCACTCGCACCCGCTGACCACCTTGGCCCACCTGTCGGACCCGTCTTCCCCGCGGGATCCGCCCCCAAATCCCCCCCCCCTCGCCGGCCGAAGCCCTAATCCCGCCTCGGATCCGCCCCCGCCGGCCCCCCTCCCTTAAATTCGTCGCCGGCAATGAATCCCCCTCAACGCGCCGACCGTTTCCCCCTATTAATTTCGCCCGATTCGCGTCCAGGTGCGTTGAACCGCGTTCAACCCGAACCTCGCCGGCGTTTAAACGCATTTATCCCCGGCCACCGTCGATTACGCCCCCCCTGCCCCCGCCGGTGACCCAATTTAAACCCCCGGTCACCCGCATTTCACCCCCACGCCTACGCCTCGCGAGAACGCACAGATCACCCTCACTCCGAGCTTTAGCGCGTTCCCTCTGGTTCGCCTCCGGCCACCGCTCGCCGTCACACCAGACCACCTCCGCCCGTGCCTCCGCCTCCAACGTGACCGCCGGGACCTCACCAACCTCGGCCACCACTCCATCGACGTCGAACCCCGCCGGATCGCCGTCGCCGCCAAGGACCCGAACGCCTCCGCCGCCTTCACTCGTCGCCGGCCACGCTCCGTCGACCTTTTCTCACCGCCGAGGTACCCTCGTGATCCCCGTAGCACCCTCGTTCCATTTTAGGCCTTAGACTAGGTCGCCGTCGCTCGCCGTGGCCGCTGGCCCGCTCGCCGTCGTCGGGGAAGACGACCGGCACGGGTCGAGTACCCGTGCCGTGTCGGATTCACGCACGACCGTGCGATCTGGATCCGACGGTGATGTTTAATCCCCGCGTGCGGATTAATCTGATCCGTTAGATCTCGGCGAAGGGGTACGTTTTAATCTCGTGCGTCCATCTGTATTTAAAACCCGCGTTTAATCCTGTGCGTCCACGTGGTACCGGTTCGCACGTTTTAATCCTGGCCGTCCGTAGCCACTTGCGCGTCCCGCCTCGCCCTCGCGCGTCGGATCTGGATCCGACGGTCCAGATCGACCCGGCGCACGCGCACAGTGCGCGGGTTCACCGTGGGCCTGGCTCACCGTGGACCCGAGAGGTTTAAAATTTGAAAATAAATTCCAGAAATGCTTTTAAACTTGTAAAATTCATATCTGATGCATTTGAACTCTAAAAATTACCATTCCAATTTCAGAAAATTCATAAAATTATTCTCTACATGTTTATGCAATAAAAACAGTAGGTTTACTTGGACATTTTCATGTTTATTTAAATAAGTATTCAAATGCCCTTAGGATTTAAATGTAAATTCAAATATTTAAATTCCAGAAAACTTATATAATTGTCCCTTCTGTTTAAACACTAAAACCACTGAGTTTTCCCTGAATCATTTATATTAAATTGATTAGAAAACTTAATGTAGTATTATACACACTTAAAAACCCTTTTTATGAAAAACAATAATTCATGTAGATTCACTTTAAATTAATGGAGAAATAAATTTCAGAACTTTAAACTTTGAATTTATTTTATTTATAACCAACTTAAACTTACATGTTTATAATGTAATGTTATACTGTTTGATTGGATGTTGTGTTCTTTTTATTTTACTTTATATTAAAAAGACTACGACGTCGCCGAAGAGCCGGAGTACTTCTCCGAAGTCCCTCCCTCTCCCTTTGCTGAACAAGGCAAGTCACCAAACAATTTTTTTTGAGCATATTGAACCCATGTCTGAATTGGCTATTGCTAAAACACATAGGTTATGTATATGCATTAGTCAAATGAACCCTTACATTATATTTATTTAGGATCCCCCGACCTTGATGTGCAACCCAAGCCATGCTATCTCGCCTAACCCCTTGTCACCATATGATCAATGATATTAGCTAGTGTCCAATGTATTGGCACGGCCGCTATAGGATAAAAATGAGTCGTAGCAAAATGATTCTATTATATGATCCCCGTTACTTCTTATCCTTGGAAATTCTGTTGGTGATGAGTCATGGTTGTGAGTGTATGCATGGTGGGTTCCGGGTGCAAGCTAGGGCATTGGTCAGTCGCACCCGGGGCACTATAAGGACCGGTCTGAGGGATCCGTTGCAATACACTTACGTACTAACCACAAGTCTAGTGGGTAAGTCCTAACTAAGGTATGGGTTGTTCCAAACCGAGGCCACCACTTGGAGATGGGTCAAGTTGCACCTGCGGGTGACTTGTACCAATGTGGCGCAAAAGGGGGTGCGACGTTAGCCGGGATGCGGCCCGGCGCGCCGGCGAAACCTAGAGCGGGTGGTTATCGCTTGGAACATCTCATATTGAGGTTTTGGCACGAGTTCCCGTGAAATGGGTCATCTCGTTGAGGTGAGTGCGTGCCTTGTGGGTACAGTAGTACATCTCTGATCAGAGTCTTAAATCTTTTCGAAAAGCCGAGCCCACGGTCAAGGGCGGGTTGCGTGACATCCCCCAGTTAGTTGCTATGAATATGATTGTGCATGATGGATTGACATGTAAGGACCGTTGTGCGAGGAGGTAAAACGTACTCCTCGAGTTAGTTGATGTTGATGATGCTCATATTTACTTTCCGCATGATTAAAATATGATTACACTAAATGCCATAACTGCAACTGCTTTATTCCGCATTGTTAGCCTTTATCCTTCCTTGTTTATTATCCTGCATTATTATTTGCATTTGCGGTGGCTTGTTGAGTACTTTTTGTACTCATACCCGTTGGACCCCACAGAGGATGCTTATCTCGAAGACGGTCTGGAGTAGCGACCCAGTCAAGAAGAAAGATCCTGAAGAAGACGTTCGTCATGCCGCTGTTTATTTATCTTATTATCATTTTTATTAAAACAATGTTGTAATAAATATGGTCTGCGTACCATGGATACTATCGTATGTACGTTGTCGCATGATGAACCTCTTGTATTATTGTTTTTCTATGGAAATTCAATAATGTCTCGATTTTGTTAAATCGGGGCGCTACAAGATGGTATCAGAGCCGACTTGACTGTAGGAAGCCAAACAGACCCGCCCAGCCATTAAGCCATAGGAAATTATTTCTTGAAATTCTATTTCCTAAACTTTGTTTCTCTCCTCACTTTATTCAACTTGCTGTTTTGTAGATGCCAGTCTACCAAGTTCACAGTTACTGCCGCCACTATGAGGGCTTCGTCCGGGAGCTCCGCATGATGCTCACCTTCCTCGGGTTCCTCTTCGAACCCGAATTTCAAGGAGTCTACCCCGACGAGTTCGCCGGGCCTTGCGACGTCTCCCTCACCGTCCATGGCTCCGGAGAACACCTGCCGCCCTACACCACCGCACTTGGAGGCCCGACTTTCGACGTCGCGTGCCAACGAGTTGCCCTCCAGGCCCTCATGGAGCTGAGGATGATCTACGACGATCGTCTTCAGAACTCATCCTTCCGGCTTGTGCCGAAGCGTACTCCCGGAGCCCACCGTAGTATCTACCTCGGAGTTCACTCCGTGCGTGATCCGGTCATGGCTCGGCAGTCGCGTCTTCTGCAGGCCATGGATGATCTCCACACCGAGGCGGTGCTCGACGCCGACGAGCACCATGAGGCGGTTGCGTTTCTTCGGGAAGAAACGAAGAACCTGATCCAGCAGAACGGCGAGCTGCAGCGCAAGATCATGGAGCTGCAGAAGGACATCGCGGAGATGGTTCCTCTTATTCCAAGGAAGAAGAAGCCTATCCGTGAGCCCCTCCCTCGCCCCAAGAGGATCCCGCCACGACCCTCCCCCGCCAGGCCTTCCACCAGCGCCCCTACACCACGCCCCGGCCTCGTCTCCGACTCCATCATCGAGAATTTTCTCGAGCCCACCATCCCGCTGGAGCCGCGCACTCGTGGTTCCGAGAGCACGGAGACCGCCTCCGGTGGCGAGTAGGCGTTAGGAGACGCTAGCTAAATAAGAATCAAACTTTTGTATGTGGTGCTGCCCACGACGAGTGTGTCATGGGTAGAATAAAAACTTGATTGTAACAAACACTTTATGCCACTATATATAATTATGTGCTTGAATCTTATATGATTGTATTATCATCTCGTCATTCTTTGCTTTATCGCTTTGTATATTCAGAAGATGACCGACCCCCAGAACACCGGCTCCAACAATGGAGCAGGAGGAAGCCGAGATGCGCCCGAGGGCGTTGTGCCCAACTGGGGTGCGACAGGCCCGCGCCAATCCGGGTCGCCTTCCGCCAACCACCCCACCTTGGCGGAAATGATGGCGAATCAGAATCATCTGATCACCGCCCTCCTCAGCCAAATGCAGCACCAACAGGCTCAGTTGGACCGTCTGCAGAACGGGGAGCCCGCCCCTCGCGCACCAGCACCCGCGGCCGCTCCGCAACTCTCCGAGTTCTTGCGCGTGCGCCCGCCCATCTTCTCGAGCACGACCAACCCGATGGAGGCCGGAGATTGGCTTCGCACCATCGAGAAGAAGCTCGACCTCCTCCCCTGCACAGACCGGGAGCGAGTGGCCTTCGCCACTCATCAGCTCCAGGGTCCCGCCGCCGAGTGGTGGGACAACTATCGCGCGTCCCAGCCAGAGGGCCACATGGTGACTTGGGCAGAGTTCACCATCGCCTTTCGTGCCGCCCACGTCCCCGCCGGTGTCATCGCGGTCAAGCAGCAGGAGTTCCGCGACCTGCAGCAGGGCAACAGGACTGTCATGGAGTACCTCCATGAGTTCAACCGCCTTGCCCGCTACGCACCGGAGGAAGTGCGCACCGACGCCCTCCGCCAAGCCAAGTTCCTCAGGGGACTTAAGGATGAGCTGTCCATCCAGCTCGTCGCCGCCGACTTCGCCGACTTCCAGCGGCTGGTCAACAAAGCGCTCATCCAAGAGACTGAGCAGAACAAGCTGGACCTCAAGAAGAGGAAGATGATCGCCTTCAAGCACCAGCAGGCGAACACTCAGAGGCCCCGCTTCGTCCCTCCGCCACCAGCGCCCGCCTACCATCCTCGGCCCGCCTACAGGCCACCTCACGCAGCCGGTGGATCCAACGCCGGGCATCCCCGCCCCGCTCCACCAGCTCCGGCCGCTCAGCCGGCACCAGCCGCCAAGGCCCCGATCTTGAGGGATCGCCAAGGAAGGCCGGTCGTCTGCTTCAACTGCCGCAAGGAAGGGCACTACTCGCACCAGTGTCCTCACCCCAAGCAGAACCAAGGCGCAGCACCCCACCAGGCCGTTCGCGCCCGCGTCAACCACATCAGCGCGGAGGAAGCTCAGGAGGCTCCTGAAGTCGTACTCGGTACGTTTACTATGAACTCCGTACCGGCAGTCATATTATTTGACTCTGGAGCAACCCACTCCTTTGTCTCGGAAGATTTTGCAAAAACAAACAATCTGGACGTGCTCCCTCTACCAATTCCCATGGTGATTGCCACCCCCGGCAATAGGACCTCAGCTCGCTTCTACAGCCCTAAGGTTCAATTTGACATCCAAGGGGTGCTGTTTCGGGCCGAGCCTGTCCTTATCCAATGCACCGGACTCGACCTTATTCTAGGCATGGATTGGTTGATGAAGCACAAGGGAGTGATCGACTGTGCCAACAAGTCCGTCACGGTGACCAGTCCCGAAGGCGTAACCGTCACCTTCCGGATGGTCAGTCGCAAACCATTCGGAGTGTCCCTTCGCTCAATAGCTCTTGAAGAGGTGCCAATAGTCAAGGAGTTTGCAGATGTTTTCCCCGAAGATCTGCCCGGAATGCCTCCCAAGCGGGACATCGAATTCAGAATTGAGCTTGTCCCGGGGACCACTCCAATCTCTAAGCGCCCATACCGAATGGCCGCCAATGAACTAGCCGAAGTCAAGAGCAACATCGAAGACCTTGAGCAGAAAGGTTACATCCGACCGAGTACCTCACCCTGGGGTGCACCGGTCATATTTGCCATGAAGAAGGACAAGACCAAGAGGATGTGCGTGGACTATAGAGCCTTGAACGACGTAACCATCAAGAACAAATACCCATTGCCTCGGATCGACGACCTGTTCGATCAGCTGAAAGGATCCTCGGTGTTTTCCAAGATTGACCTCAGGTCAGGTTACCACCAGTTGAGGATCAGGGAGGAAGATATACCCAAGACTGCCTTCACCTCCCGCTATGGACTCTACGAGTACACTGTGATGTCGTTCGGACTCACGAATGCCCCGGCCTTCTTCATGAACATGATGAACAATGTATTCATGGAGTTCTTGGACAAGTTCATCGTGGTATTCATCGACGATATCCTCGTTTACTCCAAGACCAAGGAAGAACACGAGACTCACCTCCGTCTGACCCTCGGAAAGCTAAGGGAGCAGCAACTGTACGCCAAATACAGCAAGTGCGAATTTTGGTCGTCTGAGGTGAAGTTCCTCGGTCATGTTATATCTGCCGGAGGAATAGCAGTGGACCCAACCACCGTTGAAGCGGTAACCAACTGGCTACAACCGACGACCGTGACCGAGATCCGGAGTTTTCTCGGATTGGCCGGATACTACCGCCGATTCATCGAGAATTTTTCCAAGATCGCCAAGCCTATGACCAGACTTCTGCAGAAGGAAGTAAAGTTTGATTGGACCCCCGACTGCGAAGAAAGCTTCCAGACTCTCAAGAAGAAGCTTGTGTCAGCTCCCATTCTAACTCTGCCAGACATCCGGAAAGACTTCCACGTCTACTGTGATGCCTCTCGTCAAGGATTGGGATGCGTCTTAATGCAAGAAGGGAAGGTGATATCCTACGCCTCCCGGCAGTTGAGACCGCATGAGCTGAACTACCCAACCCACGACCTGGAACTAGCAGCCGTGGTTCATGCCTTGAAGATATGGAGACATTACCTTGTGGGAAACCGGTGTGAGGTCTTCACCGACCACAAGAGCCTCAAGTATATATTCACCCAACCAGATCTGAACCTCAGGCAAAGAAGATGGTTGGAACTGATCAAGGATTACGACTTGGGCATCCATTATCATCCGGGCAAAGCGAATGTGGTGGCAGACGCCCTTAGTCGAAAAGGGTACTGCAACGCCATCATGATTCAAGACCAGGCTCCTCTACTCTATAAAGAGATGGAAAGGCTAAACCTAGGGATCACCACTCGAGAGTACCTCGCTGCCTTGGAGTCTCGGCCTGTCTTAATAGACCAGATCCGAGAGAAGCAGAAGGAAGACCCGGACATCCTGGAGATCCAGCAAAACATGAGGAAAGGTAAAGCCCCCGGATTCTCCGAGGATGAACATGGTACCATTTGGTTCGGAAACCGAGTATGCGTACCCGACCTACCCGAGTTGAAGACTCTCATCCTTCAAGAAGCCCACGATACTCTATACTCCATCCATCCCGGGAGTACGAAGATGTACCAGGACCTGAAGGAGAAATATTGGTGGGTCAGCATGAAGAGAGAAATAGCCGAGTATGTGGCCAAGTGCGACACATGCCGGCGAGTCAAGGCAGAGCATCAGAGACCTGCCGGACTTCTTCAACCTCTCAAAGTCCCTGAATGGAAGTGGGAAGAAATAGGAATGGACTTCATCATGGGACTGCCCAGGACCCAAGCTGGTCATGATTCTATCTGGGTGATCGTTGATCGACTCACCAAGGTAGCCCACTTCGTTCCGGTCAAGACAACTTACACCGTCGCCAAGTTGGCTGAGTTGTATATGACCCGGATCGTGTGCCTCCACGGAGTTCCCAATAAGATTGTATCTGACCGCGGGAGTCAGTTTACCTCCAAGTTTTGGAAGAACCTTCAAGAGGAACTCGGCACCCGGCTGAACTTTAGCACCGCCTATCATCCACAGACCGACGGTCAAACCGAAAGGGTCAACCAGATATTGGAGGATATGCTTAGAGCTTGTGCCCTAGACTTTGGCGGAATGTGGGACAAGAACTTACCTTATGCGGAGTTCTCCTACAACAACAGCTATCAAGCCAGCCTGCAAATGTCCCCGTTCGAAGCACTCTATGGGCGCAAGTGCAGAACGCCGTTGCTCTGGGATCAAACCGGAGAATCGCAACTGTTTGGGACAGATTTATTGAGAGAAGCCGAAGAGAAAGTTAAGATCATAAGAGACCGACTGAAGGCAGCCCAGTCCAGGCAAAAAAGTTACGCCGATAACCGTCGAAGAGATCTAGCCTTTGAGGAGGGCGATTATGTCTACCTCCGAGTCACTCCCCTCCGTGGCACTCAAAGGTTCAACACGAAAGGCAAACTAGCACCCCGCTACGTCGGACCTTTCCAGATCCTCCGTCGACAAGGAGAAGTGGCATATCAACTTGAACTGCCTCCATCCTTGGCAGGCGTTCATGATGTGTTCCATGTCTCGCAGCTGAAGAAGTGTCTCCGTGTGCCCACCGAGCAAGCCGACCTTCAGCAGCTCAACGTCCAAGAAGACTTGACCTACATAGAGAGACCCGTCAAGATCCTGGAAACCAAGGAAAGAGTAACCAGAAGTCGCGTCGTCCGCTTCTGCAAAGTCCAATGGAACAACCATCCCGCAGAAGAAGCCACATGGGAAAAAGAAGACGAGCTGAAAGCCCAATACCCCGAGCTATTCGAGTAGCGTTCCAATCTCGAGGACGAGATTCTTGTAAGGGGGATAGGTTTGTAACACCCCAATTTTTCAAAACAATAAAAATATTATTAAATTCAATTTCTTGGAATTATTATTTCAGAAAATACTTTTAAATCCCTTTTATACCCTTTTGAACTACAACATAGGGTAGATGACCAAATCAGGAGGTGAAACTTTTTGTATATGATCCTAAGACCAAAGTATAATTTTGAGAATTTTTATAAATTTTTACCAGCCTTGGAAGTAGCCCTAATATTTTAATCCATTTTCTGGAATTATTTTTATTCAGAAAAGGATTGAAACAGTAATGGGCTCCTCCCCTCCCTTCCCTCTCTCCCGGCCGGCCCAGCCCGTTACCCCGCGCGCCCCTGGCTGACAAGCCGACCCCACATGTCGGCGCCGATCCCCTTCCCTCGCGCGCGCACCTGACAACCCGGCCCCACCCGTCAGCCCCCTCACCCGCGCACTCGCACCCGCTGACCACCTTGGCCCACCTGTCGGACCCGTCTTCCCCGCGGGATCCGCCCCCAAATCCCCCCCCCCCCCCCTCGCCGGCCGAAGCCCTAATCCCGCCTCGGATCCGCCCCCGCCGGCCCCCCTCCCTTAAATTCGTCGCCGGCAATGAATCCCCCTCAACGCGCCGACCGTTTCCCCCTATTAATTTCGCCCGATTCGCGTCCAGGTGCGTTGAACCGCGTTCAACCCGAACCTCGCCGGCGTTTAAACGCATTTATCCCCGGCCACCGTCGATTACGCCCCCCCTGCCCCCGCCGGTGACCCTATTTAAACCCCCGGTCACCCGCATTTCACCCCCACGCCTACGCCTCGCGAGAACGCACAGATCACCCTCACTCCGAGCTTTAGCGCGTTCCCTCTGGTTCGCCTCCGGCCACCGCTCGCCGTCACACCAGACCACCTCCGCCCGTGCCTCCGCCTCCAACGTGACCGCCGGGACCTCACCAACCTCGGCCACCACTCCATCGACGTCGAACCCCGCCGGATCGCCGTCGCCGCCAAGGACCCGAACGCCTCCGCCGCCTTCACTCGTCGCCGGCCACGCTCCGTCGACCTTTTCTCACCGCCGAGGTACCCTCGTGATCCCCGTAGCACCCTCGTTCCATTTTAGGCCTTAGACTAGGTCGCCGTCGCTCGCCGTGGCCGCTGGCCCGCTCGCCGTCGTCGGGGAAGACGACCGGCACGGGTCGAGTACCCGTGCCGTGTCGGATTCACGCACGACCGTGCGATCTGGATCCGACGGTGATGTTTAATCCCCGCGTGCGGATTAATCTGATTCGTTAGATCTCGGCGAAGGGGTACGTTTTAATCTCGTGCGTCCATCTGTATTTAAAACCCGCGTTTAATCCTGTGCGTCCACGTGGTACCGGTTCGCACGTTTTAATCCTGGCCGTCCGTAGCCACTTGCGCGTCCCGCCTCGCCCTCGCGCGTCGGATCTGGATCCGACGGTCCAGATCGACCCGGCGCACGCGCACAGTGCGCGGGTTCACCGTGGGCCTGGCTCACCGTGGACCCGAGAGGTTTAAAATTTGAAAATAAATTCCAGAAATGCTTTTAAACTTGTAAAATTCATATCTGATGCATTTGAACTCTAAAAATTACCATTCCAATTTCAGAAAATTCATAAAATTATTCTCTACATGTTTATGCAATAAAAACAGTAGGTTTACTTGGACATTTTCATGTTTATTTAAATAAGTATTCAAATGCCCTTAGGATTTAAATGTAAATTCAAATATTTAAATTCCAGAAAACTTATATAATTGTCCCTTCTGTTTAAACACTAAAACCACTGAGTTTTCCCTGAATCATTTATATTAAATTGATTAGAAAACTTAATGTAGTATTATACACACTTAAAAACCCTTTTTATGAAAAACAATAATTCATGTAGATTCACTTTAAATTAATGGAGAAATAAATTTCAGAACTTTAAACTTTGAATTTATTTTATTTATAACCAACTTAAACTTACATGTTTATAATGTAATGTTATACTGTTTGATTGGATGTTGTGTTCTTTTTATTTTACTTTATATTAAAAAGACTACGACGTCGCCGAAGAGCCGGAGTACTTCTCCGAAGTCCCTCCCTCTCCCTTTGCTGAACAAGGCAAGTCACCAAACAATTTTTTTTGAGCATATTGAACCCATGTCTGAATTGGCTATTGCTAAAACACATAGGTTATGTATATGCATTAGTCAAATGAACCCTTACATTATATTTATTTAGGATCCCCCGACCTTGATGTGCAACCCAAGCCATGCTATCTCGCCTAACCCCTTGTCACCATATGATCAATGATATTAGCTAGTGTCCAATGTATTGGCACGGCCGCTATAGGATAAAAATGAGTCGTAGCAAAATGATTCTATTATATGATCCCCGTTACTTCTTATCCTTGGAAATTCTGTTGGTGATGAGTCATGGTTGTGAGTGTATGCATGGTGGGTTCCGGGTGCAAGCTAGGGCATTGGTCAGTCGCACCCGGGGCACTATAAGGACCGGTCTGAGGGATCCGTTGCAATACACTTACGTACTAACCACAAGTCTAGTGGGTAAGTCCTAACTAAGGTATGGGTTGTTCCAAACCGAGGCCACCACTTGGAGATGGGTCAAGTTGCACCTGCGGGTGACTTGTACCAATGTGGCGCAAAAGGGGGTGCGACGTTAGCCGGGATGCGGCCCGGCGCGCCGGCGAAACCTAGAGCGGGTGGTTATCGCTTGGAACATCTCATATTGAGGTTTTGGCACGAGTTCCCGTGAAATGGGTCATCTCGTTGAGGTGAGTGCGTGCCTTGTGGGTACAGTAGTACATCTCTGATCAGAGTCTTAAATCTTTTCGAAAAGCCGAGCCCACGGTCAAGGGCGGGTTGCGTGACATCCCCCAGTTAGTTGCTATGAATATGATTGTGCATGATGGATTGACATGTAAGGACCGTTGTGCGAGGAGGTAAAACGTACTCCTCGAGTTAGTTGATGTTGATGATGCTCATATTTACTTTCCGCATGATTAAAATATGATTACACTAAATGCCATAACTGCAACTGCTTTATTCCGCATTGTTAGCCTTTATCCTTCCTTGTTTATTATCCTGCATTATTATTTGCATTTGCGGTGGCTTGTTGAGTACTTTTTGTACTCATACCCGTTGGACCCCACAGAGGATGCTTATCTCGAAGACGGTCTGGAGTAGCGACCCAGTCAAGAAGAAAGATCCTGAAGAAGACGTTCGTCATGCCGCTGTTTATTTATCTTATTATCATTTTTATTAAAACAATGTTGTAATAAATATGGTCTGCGTACCATGGATACTATCGTATGTACGTTGTCGCATGATGAACCTCTTGTATTATTGTTTTTCTATGGAAATTCAATAATGTCTCGATTTTGTTAAATCGGGGCGCTACACAACCAATCCGTAACTGCTTCTACGGTGGCAGGGTCCACTGCGATTCCTTGCGCAGAAATGATATGTCCAAGGAACTTTACTTCTGCCGTCCAGAATTTACACTTGCTGTACTTGGCATATAACTGGTGTTCCCTTAGCTTGCCTAAGGTTAACCGGAGATGAGTCTCATGCTCTTTCTGATCCTTGGAATAAATTAGGATGTCGTCTATAAATACTACGATGAATTTGTCCAAATACTCCATGAATACCTTATTCATCATATTCATAAAGAATGCAGGGGCGTTGGTCAATCCAAAGGACATAACCATGCACTCATATAATCCATAACGGGTGGTAAAGGACGTCTTGGGTATATCTTCTTCTCGAATTCTCAACTAATGATATCTGGAACGTAGGTCGATCTTTGAGAATACTGTAGCTCCTTTTAGCTGGTCGAAGAGATCGTCGATCCGAGGCAACGGATACTTATTCTTGATGGTTACTTCATTCAAAGCGCGGTAATCCACACACATACGCTTGGCCTTGTCTTCTTTCTTCTCGACGAAGATGACGGGGGCACCCCATGGCGATGTACTCGGTCTGATGTAGCCTTTCCTTTCGAGATCCTCTAACTGCTGCTTCATCTCAGCTAGCTCATTGGCGGCCATCCGGTATGGTCGCTTGTAAATAGGGGTGGTTCCGGGCACCAAATCAATCCGGAATTCGATGTCCCTCCTGGGTGGCATTCCTGGTAAATCCTCTGGAAACACATCCGGGTACTCACAGACTATCGGTATCTCTTCCAAGGTAATCTGATGCAATCTTGGTCTTCTGATCTTTAGGCTTGGCATCTGAAATGTGACGGTAGCTCCTTCTTCACTGGTCACCGTCACTTCCCTATGGGCACATCCTATCACCCCTTGGTGTTTATTTAACCAATCCATCCCTAGAATGAGATCCAGGCCTTGGCATTCAATAAGGATGTGATCGGCCCAAAATATGGTGTCGTGGATGTCTATCCATACTTTTGGGTTATAGGTTAGGGCTAGTGTTTGTTTCCCCGGGGTGACTATTTGTACGTCTCTCGGTAGTTCTTCTTTGTTTAGATTGTTCTTTTCCACAAATTCAGTTGAGATGAAGGAGTGCGTAGCTCCGGTGTCAAACAAAACCATTGCAATTGTTGAATTTACCATGAACTTACCCATCACGATCTCGGGCGCGGCCTGGGCTTCCTCGGCGGTGACATGGTTGACTCGGGCACGGATGGCGGGGTTTGTCGTGACTCCCTGTGCGCGCTTGGGGTGGGGGCACTGATGAGCATAATGCCCCTCCTGGTGGCAGTTAAAACATACCACGGGCTTGCCGTGCTTGTCGCGCAAAATTTCTGCCTTCTTTGTCGGGGCGGGTGGTGCAGCTGATGCGGCGGGAACGGGGCGAGGCTGCCCGGCTCCGGTGTTGGCGGCAGGTGGCGCCGGACGATGCACTGGGCGGGGGTGGTATTGTGGCGCTGAAGGAGGAGGAGTGAAGCGAGGCCTCTGCGCCATGCCTTGGTTCTGCCTGAAGGCAATCATTCTCTTCCTCTTCAGGTCGACCTTATTTTGCTGAGTCTCCTGAATGATAGCTTTATTAACCAACTTTTGGAAGTTGGCGTAATCTCCGGAAACGAGTTGAAGGGACAACTCATCCTTTAGTCCTTGAAGGAATTTGGACTGTCTGGCTGCGTCAGTCCGGACTTCTTCAGGCGCGTATCGAGCCAGCCGGTTGAACTCGTGTAAATACTCCGTAACGGACCTGCTCCCCTGCTGCAGGTCCCTGAACTCCTGCTGCTTCTGTGCGATGATGCCTTCTGGGATATGAGCGGCACGGAAAGCATCAGAAAATTCTGCCCAAGTGTGAACATGTCCTTCGGGCAGAGTCTCTCGCAGGTTGTCCCACCATTCTGCGGCGGGACCCTGGAGCTGATGGGCGGCGAAGGCCACTTTTTCCTGCTCAGTGCAGGTCAGAAGGTCTAGTTTCTTTGCAATGGTCCTCAACCAATCCCCAGCCTCCATGGGGTTGGTGGTGCTCGAGAAGGTCGGCGGGCGGACTCTGAGGAACTCCGAGAGCTGAGAGGTGGGAGCGGGAGCTGGTGCGGTGGGACGATGCAGCTCGGGCTGTTGGTGGAGGCGGAAGAAATGAGCCTGCTGCTACTGCATCTGCTGCTGCTGCTGTTGCATCTGATTCAGGAGAGCTGAAACTAGCTGGTTCTGCGTGGCCATCATCTCGGCCAGAGTGGGGTGATTGGCAACCGGGGCTTGCCTTTGCCCAGTTGCTCCCCACTGAGGCAAGTTTCCATTATCTCCTCCGTTCTGAGGAGCGTCGGAACCCTGAGTGTTGGTCATCCTGGAGTTTTTCAAAGTAGACAACATTTATTTTAGTGAACTCTTTGTATTTTATTTCAAAAGGTACCGTTCTTGCGGTTACATTTATTTATTTCGTCATTCATGCCTTATGTTTTGACATGAATGGTAATACAAGCAAGCATAAATGAAAAACAATCAACCGTAAAACTACGTCTACGGTAGCTCGGGGGACGGCTCGATCTCAGGCTCGTGGGAGACGGTCGGGGTCGAAGAGCTGGATGGTCCGGTGGGTGGTGCACTGCGGGAGATCCTCTTGGGCCTCACGGTGGGGATCCGAAGGGGTTTCTTCCTGCGAGGCAGAATAGGTGTGATTTCCTCAATGTCCTTCTTTAATTCCTCGATCTGGTAGCGGAGCTGTGGGTTGGTGGCGACACGCTGCCGAAGGAGCTCATTTTGATGCCGTAACTCCTCTGCCTCGGTAGCCAAGCGATGTCCCTGCTGGATGCGGCGACGAAGATCTCCGTTCTCGCGGTTCAGATCCTCAGAAGACTATCGGTAAAAACTGATCGTGTCGCGCTGTCCATTGGCGTCCTGTAGTGCCTCGTAATGAAGATCATCCATGGCCTCCAATAAGCGCATGGTATGGCCGATCACGGAATGACGCTGAGAGAGGGTGCTGACGAAGACGCTGTGGGGACTCCCTGGAGTGCGAAGAGGCACGAAGCGGAAGTCCGTGTCGTAAAGCTCACTGTCGTAGATCATCCGGAGCTCTGTGAGTGCCTGGAGGGCGGTGCGCTGACTGGCAACCAAAAAGGTAGGTCCTCCTCCACGATAGGTGTGAGCTGTCTGAGGGGAGGGCTGGACGACGACGGTGACCTCGCGGAAGCTTTCTTCCTAGTCGGGGAAGACTCCATGGTACATCGGCTCATGCTCAAATCCGAGAAAACCGACGAGCATGCGCAGCTCGCGGATGAATCCGGCCTCATCATGAAGGTTCCCACTCATGGTACGGACCAGCATCTACAAAAGAGAGAAATCTTTGTGAAAACTTCAGAAGATGAGAAGGTAAGCAGTTTGTAAGAAAATATGGTTAATATAAGTCCTAGGGTCAGGTCTGTTTGGCTTCCTACAGTCAAGTCGGCTCTGATACCATCTTGTCGCGCCCCGATTTATTAAATCAGGACTTTATTGAAATTCCATAGAAAATCAATAAAACAAGACGTTCATCATGCGACCACGTACAATACGGACAATCATTCACGGTTCGTAGACCGCATTAATACAAAAGTGAATAAAGGTGAAGAGAAACTAATAAAATAAGGGTCCTAGATGAACGCCTCCTTCCAGTCTCGCCTTGACTGGGTCGCTACTCCAGACCTTCATGCTCCTCATAGTAGACTGGCTCTGATGGTGTAAGTCAACGGGGTGAGTACAGATGTACTCAGCAAGCCACCGAATGCAATTAAAATGCAAGGTAATAACAAGGGAGATAGTGGCTAGTTTTGCGGAAGCAGCATATTTGTAAAGCTTTAAATGTGAGCAATTTATTAGTACGGAAAAGTAAATATGTGTGAGTGCATCATCATCTTCTAACTCGAGGGGTACAGTCAGCCCCACCTCGCTCAATAGTCCTTACGTGCCATGAATAACTTGACTATTCAAACAATTGTAAACTAACTGCGAGTAGTCACACAACCCGCCCTTGACCGTGGGCTCGGCTTTTCGAAAAGATTTAATAACTCTGATCAGAGATGTACCACTGTACCCACAAGGCACGCACTCATCACTTACACCAAAGTGTAACGAGATGACCCATTTCACGGGAACTCGTGCCAAAACCTTCCATATGGTTCCTTCCGACTCCACAACACCCTCTTATGGGTTTCGTATCGTGTCTCGACGTGTCGAGTGCTCACCATACCCCCCCTTGAGCCTTCTTTGGTACAAGTCGCCCGCAGGCTTGCGCCTTGTACCCCTCCACTATGGTGCATAGAGCCGAAGAGTTCCACACTTCCAGTTAGGACTTACCCATTAGACTTGTGGTTGGTACGGAAGTGCTTTGCAACAGATCCCGCAGACCGGTCCTTATAGTGCCCCGGGTGCGACAAACCAGTGCCCAAGCTTGCACCCGGAACCCACCATACTTATAACCTAGCCAACTCCAACAGAGTCCAGAGACGAGTATAACGGGGAAATTCATATACAGAATCCAGCTATCTACGACTCATTCTTTTTATCCTATAGCAGTTGTGTCGGTACATTGGGCACTAGCTAATAAATTTTATAGTAGAGTGACAAGGAGTTAAGGCTCAATAAGCATGGCTTGGGTTTGCACACAAGGATGGGGATCTAATAAATATAAGTGTAAGGCTTGATTATTGGACTAATGCAATATTAACCTATGTGTTATAGCGATAATTTATTAAAACATGGGCTCAATTATGATCAACTGTTTCCACAGAGGTGGTCGATGACTTGCCTTGATCAGCAAAGGGGGATGGAGGAACCTCGGGGTAGAACTCCTGCTCCTCGATGAACTCGTAGTCTTCTCGATACGGAAAAATACATAAACAACACATTCAATAAAGCATCACCAAACAAAAACATACAAATTTTATGATCTAATCATGTGATTTGAGCTTTATTATTCTGGTGTTACTTTTAATAATATTAAAAGTTAAGTTTTAGAGGTTTTTATTAATTCTTTTCCTGAATTATAAATTTATCCCTAAGGGGTTTTTATTTATTTAATCCATAAGTTTATTTTGTGCTAAGATAACATACTGTTTTTATGGCTTTGAAGTGTAGAGAATAATTTACTGAATTTAACAAAATTTGAATGGTGAAATTTGGAGTTAAAATGAGCAAGTTATGAATTTTTGAAGTTTAAATTATTTTCTGGATTTTATTTAAAACCAGAAAACAGTCTCCGGTCCACGGTGAACCAGGTCCACGGTGGACCGCGCCACTGTGTGCGTGGACCGGATCAACCAGATCCGTTGGATCCAGATCCGGCGGCAAGGCGCGAGGCGGGATCCCTTAAATGAAAACGGACGGCCACGATTAAATCATATCGAACCGGTACGCGTGGACGCTCGAGATCACTTCTGGGATTTAAGTGGCGATCGACGGCCGAGAGCGAGCGATACCGCTTTGACTCAGATCGAGGGCTTAGATTAAGTCAACAGGGGATCTAATCTCAGCCGTTCACCGCAGATCGAGCGGCCGAGAGCTCGTACGGCACGGCAAGCGGCGAAGGGGAAATTTTACCCTTCTTCCCTGACTCCGGCGGTACTACGGCGAGCTATTCCGGCGATGGTGAGGGCCTAGCGCCTAGGCTACTGGCTAAAATGGAACCAGGGGAGTGTAAGGATCACAATGGTACCGGAGATGGCGACGATGGGGCAGTGGCGACGGTCGGCGGCGAGGGTAGACGGCGAGGTCTCTTCGAGGCTCGACGGCGACGACGATCCGGTGGTATCCACGGCCAACCGAGTGGATCAACGGCGAGCGGCGGCCGGAGTTGAAGCAGAGCCGAAGACCTAAACGAGGGCGGCAGCGCTCTGTTTACGCTATAGCAGGCTACGGTGGTGTGGGCTGAACGCGGTGAGGGCGAGGGGTTCTTATAGGGGGGTCGCCGGCGTCCAATTGGAAGGGAACCGAGGGTTTCCCTTTTCTCATCGCCGGTGAACTTTCCTAAGGCTTGGATCCTTTCCATGTGTGGCGAAAACGCGTGGCTATTGGTGGAATGATATCCCCGGCGGTCAGAGAAGGCGATCCCTCGGTCGATTTGGCGAAAACGGACACGAGGCGGCGGATTTGGAAGGTGGGGGTCGCCGGCGGGAGAGAGGGGATCCCTTTCCATCGGGGAAGAAGATCCTGACAGGTGGCCCCCACCTGTCAGCGGCCAAGTGCGAAACCAACGGCGCCGACAGGCGGGCCACGTATGTCAGAGGGCGAAAGGGGCGCGGCTGAGGCTGAAGGGTGGGACCGGGGCGGGCGCGGGTGGGAGGAGAGAGGGGAAACGGTGCCGGCAGGTGGGACCCACGGGTCAGTGGCTCATGGCTTGGACTGGGCTGGGCCGGGGCTAATTCCAGGTTGAGGCCCAATAAGAGTTTTAATTGTTTTCTGATTAAAAATAATTCCAGTAATTTATTTATTTGATTTGGGGTTGAATCACTGTTGATAAAAAAATTTGTACAAATTCCTAAAATTATATTTTAGTCTCTAGTTCCTCTCATAAAATTTTCAGGTCCAAATTTTGAGTATTTCTCCCTGTTTGGCTTTACTTGGGTTCTTTTATGATTTTCCTTTTATAAATAAATCCAGAAAAGATTTAAATAATATTTTTCTTTTATTTTATTTATTTTTATTTCTTGGGGTGTTACAGAAGATTTCTGTGAAGGAACAATTATTTCATTTTGCACTAAACATAAGATTGATGTTCCAACTTTACATACAAGATATGTGTCTCATGGAAGATGTGCACGGTTTTATCCAAATCAAACAAATGATGATTATTTTAAAAGGGAATTATTCATTGGTGTTGTTGACAAGATTATCCAAGAGCTTAACAATAGGTTTGATGAGGTTAATATGGAGCTACTCATTTGAATGACAACATTAAACCCTTCTAACTCATTTGCTTCTTATGATGCACAAAAGTACTTAAGATTGCCAAGTTTTATTCTAAGGATATTTCAAGTATGGATTTAATTAGAGACTTTTATTGATGATATGAGAAAAGATGAAAGATTCAAAGGCCTACAAAATCTTAGTGAGCTCTCTCTTAAACGTGCTGAAGCAAATAAGCATGTTGTTTATGATTTGGTGTATTTGCTTCTCAAATTAGTTTTGATCCTACCAGTGGCAACAACAAGTGTTGAGAGAGTGTTTTTGTCTTATCTTTAGTGAAGAAAAAGTTGAGAAATAGTATATGAGATAAGTTATTGAATGATTGTCTAGTTATTTTTATTGAGAGAGATGTGCTCTTACCATTAAGACTTTTATGAGTATGAAAACTCGAAGAGTAAAGAAGTAGTATTGTAATTTTTTGTTTATATTAGAAATTTCATATGTAGCTTTATGACTAATGGACTTAAACGATGATTTTGGGGTATTTATGAAGTTATGACATACAATTCCTATCTTATGACATATTTTGAAAGTTTTTTGCTGATTATCACACATTTTGAAGTTTAGTAGTATGAATAGGAACACCGAAGGAAAATTTTTTGTAGCCACCACGCACTACTAGGAAGCTACATTGAACAAGAAAAAAAATTCTATGCACCTTTATACCAAAATGATGCATAAGTGGGGTTTTTTTGGACTTTGGGCTACACTAAAAAAATCAAAATAGCCTAACAATTTTTAGTCGATATACTGCTATTTTAGGCTTTGATGAAATAGACGAATTTCACCGAATTTCGACCCGATCTGAATCCCATAACCTTGAACAAGAGGGTGGTCTCAAACGCTACTATGTGAGGTTCTCTCCTAGATACCTGCATGCGGCTGGAGGAGAGATCCGATGATGGAGATAGTGGCGCGGGGTCACAACCCTCAGTGCACGAGTGGTGGCAATCCTTGGTGCGAAACCCATCGGATCTTGTGTCACCTTCATCGTCCGCATCGAAGCTCATGCCAACCGCGTCGCAGACCACCTCACACCGCCCGCGTCACTAGAGCTTGAGCCGCTCGTGTCGCCGGACTCACTCGCATCGCCCGCATCACCGGACCCATGCCGCCGCTGCACAAAGGCTCACCGCCGAGGGCCACCGCTACCGTTGTCATCCCCGACCGCGCCATACTGAGGATCGCCCTGCTGCATCGCTGTATCTTTATCGATCTCTTCTCGATTCATATAGCACTATGTAGGATCGATGTACCGACTAGAGAGGGGTGAATAGGCGGTTTTTAAAACTAATTCAATTTTAGCTAAACAATAAGCGAGGACCTAAGGCAATGGTAGCAAACAGCTAGAACAAATAGTGCAACCTAAGATGGCAAGTAGATTACTCTAGAAAAGTAAGCTTGCACAATTTATCTTGCTCAAAATAAAAAGGGGACAAGAGACAACCGAATTTTATCCCGAGGTTTGGAAATTTGCCAATTTCCTACGTCCTCGTTGAGGCGAGTTTCACTTGACCGCTCTCTTCACCAAGCCTCGGATTTCTCAAAGAGAAATTAGCTTGAAGATGAGCCGACACCGGAAGTGCAACTCTCGGGCCTCGATCACTAGTGGTAGCTCTTCTCCACTCCGGATAGGCGAGCTCCAACCTTCACAACCTCCCGGATCTCCTCCACAACCTTCTAGGAGAGATCACCGGTTTCTTCTCCAAGCCGTCTAGGAGATGGCAATCTCCAAGAGTAACAAGCTGCAATCAAAGCTAGGAGAAGAGGATCAAGTGCCAAATGCCAATGCAATGCAATCAATTCAAACACTTGATCACCCTTTTTCTTCCCATCCTCACTAGTGCTCAAATTAGTGCTCAATGGTGGGAGAGACTCTCTTGTGCTCAAGTATGCTCAAATGAATGCCAAAAGTCTAGCAAAGGAGCTGTAGCAAGGGTTTATATAGCCACACACCCAAAAACTAGCCGTTACAAAGAGTTAGGTGGCTCTCTGCGCACTGTCGGTCTGACCGCCCATCTTGGGCCGGTCTGACCGACCTCAACTGCAACGGCTAGAAAACTACTCTTTCAGGAGTATATTTATGCGTTTGCCCATGATTATGGATTAAATGGTTCCGAACTTGCCCAAATTGTTGGGCCTAATAACAGGAAATTTAGTTCACTACTTGTGAAACGGTTAATTATTCAAATGTATCAGCAGAATTTTAGGATTAATTTGGTTAATCATCCTAGCCAAGATCGGTTTTTGGATTACAACAATTATTTTTATTCTGAGTTTTATTCTCAGATTCTAGCTGAGGGGTTTGCGATCGTTGTAGAAATCCCATTCTCGCTACGAGAGCTTTCTTGTCCAGAAGAAAAAGAAATACCAAAGTTTCAGAATTTACGATCTATTCATTCAATATTTCCTTTTTTAGAAGACAAATTTTTGCATTTACATTATCTATCACATATAGAAATACCCTATCCTATCCATTTGGATATCTTGCTTCAACTCCTTCAATATCGAATCCAAGATGTTCCATCTTTGCATTTATTGCGCTTCTTTCTCAACTACTATTCGAATTGGAATAGTTTTATTACTTCAATGAAATCCATTTTTCTTTTGAAAAAAGCAAATAAAAGACTATTTCGCTTCCTATATAACTCTTATGTATCAGAATATGAATTTTTCTTGTTGTTTCTTCGTAAACAATCTTCTTGCTTACGATTAACTTCTTCCGGAACCTTTCTGGAATGAATCCTCTTTTCTAGGAAGATGGAGCTTTTTGGGGTAATGTACTCTGCTTTTTTTCGGAAAACCAAAACTGTATGGTTCTTTATGGATCTTCTTATGCATTATGTTCGATATCAAGGAAAGGCAATTTTTGCATCAAAAGGAACTCTTCTTTTGAAAAAGAAATGGAAATGTTACCTTGTCCATTTGTGGCAATATTCTTTCTTTTTTTGGACTCAACCGCGAAGGATCCATCTAAACCAATTAGCAAACTCTTGCTTCGATTTTCTGGGGTACTTTTCAAGTGTACCAAAAAAGACTTTGTTAGTAAGGAATCAAATGCTGGAGCATTCATTTCTAATAGATACTCGAATGCAAAAATTCGAAACCACAGTCCCTGCTACTCCCCTCATTGGATCCTTAGCAAAAGCCCAATTTTGTACTGGATCGGGGCATCCTATTAGTAAACCAATTTGGACCGATTTATCAGATTGGGATATTCTTGATCGGTTTGGTCGGATATGTAGAAATCTTTTTCATTATCACAGTGGATCTTCAAAAAAGCGGACTTTGTATCGACTAAAATATATACTTCGACTTTCGTGCGCTAGAACTTTAGCTCGTAAACATAAAAGCACGGTACGAGCTTTTATGCAACAGTTGGGTTCGGTATTTTTAGAAGATTTTTTACGGAAGAAGAGCAAGTTTTTTCTTTGATGTTCGCCAAAACAACGCACTTTTCTTTCCTTGTATCGCACAGTGAGCGTATTTGGTATTTGGATATTCTCCGTATCAATGACCTGGTGAATCCTATTAATTAATTGTGAAACAAAACTTCTAAACTAGAAATGATTGATAAATGATCAAGATAAAACTTTCACATTTTCCATTCTGAAATGTTCCCTGTACTATAATAAATAGTAAGTGAATCAACTACAAAAAATTAGTAGACTTCCTCCTCGGAATAGAAAAAGGCTATTTCTACATAGGGAAAGTCGTGTGCAATGAAAAATGCAAGCACGATTTGGGGAGGGGTTTTTTCTCTATTGTAACAAGGGATAATTATCTACTCCATCCGACTAGTTCCGGGTTCGAGTCCCGGGCAACCCAAATGAAAATAGAAAGGAGCAATCTGAGTTTTTAATTTTCACTCACTTCATTTACAATTTTTTTTGGTTTGGTTAATTTAGTTGTATGGATATCCAACCGTTGGGGTTGGCTTGGTTGACATTGGTATATAGTCTATATTATACTGTTAAATAACAAGCCTTCTATTATCTATTTTCTTTCTAGTTAATACGTGTGCTTGGGAGTCCTTGCAATTTGAATAAACCAAGATCTTACCATGACTGCAATTTTAGAGAGACGCGAAAGTACAAGCCTGTGGGGTCGCTTCTGCAACTGGATAACTAGCACCGAAAACCGTCTTTACATCGGATGGTTCGGTGTTTTGATGATCCCTACCTTATTGACTGCAACCTCTGTATTTATTATCGCCTTCATCGCAGCCCCTCCAGTAGATATTGATGGTATTCGTGAGCCTGTTTCTGGTTCTTTACTTTATGGAAACAATATTATCTCTGGTGCCATTATTCCTACTTCTGCGGCGATCGGGTTGCACTTTTACCCAATTTGGGAAGCTGCATCTGTTGATGAAGTGGTTATACAATGGCGGCCCTTATGAGCTAATTGTTCTACACTTCTTACTTGGTGTAGCTTGTTATATGGGTCGTGAGTGGGAACTGAGTTTCCGTCTGGGTATGCGTCCTTGGATTGCTGTTGCATATTCAGCTCCTGTTGCAGCTGCTACTGCTGTTTTCTTGATTTATCCTATTGGTCAAGGAAGTTTCTCTGATGGTATGCCTTTAGGAATATCTGGTACTTTCAACTTTATGATTGTATTCCAAGCAGAGCACAACATCCTTATGCATCCATTTCACATGTTAGGTGTAGCTGGTGTATTCGGCGGTTCCCTATTCAGTGCTATGCATGGTTCCTTGGTAACCTCTAGTTTGATCAGGGAAACCACAGAAAATGAATCTGCTAATGAGGGTTACAGATTTGGTCAAGAGGAAGAGACTTATAATATTGTGGCCGCTCATGGTTACTTTGGCCGATTAATCTTCCAATATGCTAGTTTTAACAACTCTCGTTCTTTACACTTCTTTCTTGGCTGCTTGGCCTGTAGTAGGTATTTGGTTCACTGCTTTAGGTATTAGTACTATGGCGTTCAACCTAAACGGATTCAATTTCAACCAATCTGTAGTTGATAGCCAAGGTCGCGTTATTAATACTTGGGCTGATATCATCAACCGTGCTAATCTTGGTATGGAAGTAATGCACGAACGTAATGCTCACAACTTCCCTCTAGACCTAGCTGCTCTTGAAGTTCCATCTCTTAATGGATAGGGCTTTTCCCCTAACATATAGGAAATTTGGGAGGAAGGAAAGCTAGAAATACCCAATATCTTGTTCCAGCAAGATATTGGGTATTTCTTTTTTTTATTTTGAATCTTTCTATTCTGAATTCAGTTAACGACGAGATTTAGTATCTTTTCTTGCACTTTCATAACTCGTGAAATGCCGAGTAGGCACGAATTCCCCCAATTTGCGACCTACCATAGGATTTGTTATGTAAATAGGTATATGTTCCTTTCCATTATGAATCGCGATTGTATGGCCAACCATTGCGGGTAGAATGCTGGATGCCCGGGACCATGTTACTATTGTTTCTTTCTCCTCCTTCATATTGACCTTTTCTATTTTTGCCAATAAATGAAGAGCTACAAAAGGATTCGTTTTTTTTCGTGTCACAGCTGATTACTCCTTTTTTCCATTTTAAAGAGTGGCATTCTATGTCCAATATCTCGATCGAAGTATGGAGGTCAGAATAAATAGAATAATGATGAATGGAAAAAAGAGAAAATCCTTTAGCTGGATAAGGGGCGGATGTAGCCAAGTGGATCAAGGCAGTGGATTGTGAATCCACCATGCGCGGGTTCAATTCCCGTCGTTCGCCCATCGCATTATTGCAAATTCCAAAAATGCAATTTTCCATATTCCTAGTTACGTATTTACTTACGGCGACGAAGAATAAAACTATCACTATATTTTTTCCTTTTCCTAGTTCTTCTTCCAAGCGCAGGATAACCCCAAGGGGTTGTGGGTTTTTTTCTACCAATGGGGGCTTTCCCTTCACCGCCCCCATGGGGGTGGTCCACAGGGTTCATAACTACCCCTCTTACTACGGGGCGTTTACCTAGCCAACACTTAGATCCGGCTCTACCCAAACTTTTTTGGTTCACCCCAACATTACCCACTTGTCCGACTGTTGCTAAGCAGTTTTGGGATACCAAACGGACCTCCCCAGATGGTAATCTTAAAGTGGCCGATTTACCTTCTTTTGCAATCAGTTTCGCTACAGCACCTGCTGCTCTAGCTAATTGCCCACCCCTTCCACGTGTGATTTCTATGTTATGTATAGCCGTGCCTAAGGGCATATCGGTTGAAGTAGATTCTTCTTTTCTCTCAAAAAACCCCTTCCCAAACTGTACAAGCTTCTTCCAAAGCATACGGCTTTCTAGATGTATATGACGATCTCTAGACAGATGGATCTTATATGAATCGTATGATGAAGTACCACATGAGTGGATATATAGGAAAGGAATCCAAATCTGCCGAATCGCTCATGTTATGATCTTCTACATCCTAGGTCTCCGCGTTCCGTCATCTGGCTTATGTTCTTCATGTAGCATTCAGATCGAATGACTCTATGAAATTACGTCGATACTTCTACATATTATGGGTAACGTAGGAGACATCCCTATTTTCCCCCGGGGGTCTTAATTACCACTGCTTAGCTTTCAATTCGCCTCTGACCATCAAATTAAATGTGAATAACCCGTCCTCCTCTCTTTGAAACAAGGGGCGCTTCCGGTTCTGTGCGTGCTTCAAACAATTTTGTCTTCTCCATATTACCATATCTCTAGAGTCAATAATTTTCTATGAGGAACTACTGAACTCAATCACTTGCTGCCGTTACTCAACAGTTTTCTGTTGAGGTCTATCCCGTAGAGGTAGTCAAATTGGATCAGTGATCGATTTCTAGGTTTCGTCGTAAACCTAATTGGTTACTTCCAATTACGTAAATCAATAGTTCAAACCGCACTCAAAGGTAGGGCATTTCCCATTGATATAGGAACTTTTGTACCAGAAACAATAGTATCTCCAATTATAGCCCCTCTGGGATGTAAAATATATCTCTTCTCACCATCCCCATAGTGTATGAGACAAATGTACGCATTTCGATTAGGGTCGTATTCTATGGTTACGATTCTACCAGATATGTCTTTTTGATTCCGTCGAAAATCGATTTTACGGTATAGGCGCTTATGACCTCCCCCTCTATGCCTTGCGGTAATGATTCCTCTGGAATTACGACCTTTACCACAACGGTGCCGTCCATGGATCAAATTATTTCGTGGATTGGATTTCACTTGCCTGTCTACGGTTCCCTTGCGTGTGCTCGGGATAGGTGTTTTGTATAAATGTTTCGCCGTATTATTAAGTATTCTCCTTTAGTTTTTTTCTCTATCTAGAAGTGGAATAGAATAACCCGGTTGAAGGGTAATGATCATACGTCTGTAATGCATTGTATGCCCCAGAATAGGGCCCATTCTTCTACCCTTTCCGGGTAGTCGATGGCTATTCACAGCTACTACCTTAACACCAAAGAAGAGTTCGACCCAATGCTTTATTTCTGTCTTAGTGAATCCCGATTCGACATTAAAAGTATATTGATTCTTTCCCAATAAACGAAGACTTTTTTCTGTAAATACTGCGTATTTGATTCCATCCATAAATCGACTTTCCCTCCTATGCTCTGAGTTCCAGTATCGATAAGAATTCGAGTTCTTATTGTTCTTATGTTATGGTATGAATATACCATACCAATTCGTTATGTATGGATGATGGATGAGATTCCATGGATAGAGAGCCAGTTCCAATAGACTTATGGAACGTTCCGGTTCGCGTGCATCCAGCAGGAATTGAACCCGCAAATTTACCAATTATGAGTTGGGCGCTTTAACCATTCAGCCATGGATGCTTAACAGGGATCATCGTACATCGTAAATAACCAATTTTCATATAGAAAGACATATCATAGAAAAATGAAATCGAAAATATTCGGAGATGGCAAATATTCGGAGATGACTATGAAAACACCTCTCTGGATCCTCGAATTGAAAAAGAGATTGAGAGGGATCAAGAATCCTAATTCTCGTTATTTGGAATGGATCTAATTCTATTGAGTCTGACTCATAGTGATCATTTCTCTTTAGCAAAGAATGACCTTGGTTATCAAAGGATTGAACAACCGGGATCCATTTACTTATGATACCTAGTTGACATTGATAACAAGGATCTAATGAATTATGAGTTTAATAGATCCTCTTTAGCAGAAAGACGTATATTCCTTGCTCATTATCACACAATCACTTATTCCCAAACCTCGTAGGGGGCTAATCGTTTTCATTTACCATTTCATGGAAAATCCTTTTCGTTCCGCTTAGCCCTATCGGGTATTTTAGTGATAGGTTCTATAGGAACTGGACGGATCCTATTTGGTCAAATACCTAACGAAAAATTCCTATTTTCCTTTCATTAAGGTACGAGGGCTTCTTATTCCACAAGAACGAAAGCACCTTTCATTCTTTCATATACTAGGGGTTTTTACTTGGAAAAG